>CM052335.1:16078472-16288574 GCA_028455595.1 Lasioglossum vierecki | reverse complement strand
GTATTCGTTTACACGTGTCCATGGTCCAACAATTCTAAACAATAAAAAATATTAAACCGACTTCGAACAAAAAAAAATGCACTCAAACATATCAGTGAAGAAATAAAAAAATTTTAACGGTATCATCCCAGAGACATACTCTACAAGATGAAAAAGTTTTCGTTCCAATTGGTCCATCCATCTCGGCGTAATCGATGAACATACATAGACAAAAAAAGTGAAAAAAACAAAGGCACATACAGATCGAATTGAGTGGCCTCCTCCTCCTTTTTCGAAGTCGGTTAAAAATCACGCGGTTTCCGTCGAGTGTGGCTCGAAATCTTGCAATCGCTTTGAATCGCGGGGCTGGTTCTATCAGCGATCGTCGAGAGCCGATAAGAAGGTTTTGAAAATATTTCGCGGCTCGGAAATGAGCTGCCGTAGCCGCTTTAATCGCTGAATCGATTAAAAAGGTTAGCCGGGGTCCCTTTGGGTACCGTGTAACGAATATACGGCCGGGTCCCGATGCTTCCATCCGGCAACCACTGCCGACAGCATTTTTACCTTGGCCGTTACCCTTTCACTGTTGCTCCCAGCCAGCAGAAGCACCCCTTGAGAAGCTCCGGCCGATTATCTCGCGCGGTTATCTGCTCGAGAGCTGCCGATCCCGGTACACGAGCATCGTTCAACGTTGTTCTCATCCCCTCTCTCTTTCTCTCTCTCTCGTCAGTCTTTTCTGGCTCATTCATAATTACATAGTCTCTCGTTCGAACACCGGGATCCCGGGAATCTACACGATCGCGTTCTTACCAAACTGCACATACCACGAGAGATAGTCGCGACTCTCGAAGAAACTTCAAATCCATTAAACCGTATCTGATACGCTTTCGCTGGGTTATTTCCATAAAATGGATGGAATTAATCCGAAGTCGTGTAATGAATATGCCACGAAATAAGCTAACCCTTCGGGGACCTGTGCTCCTCTGTACAGACACCTAGGAATATCCGAAAATTCGTTACGCAAGGGAGAACCACGTTATCGCTATTATTGTTATTATCTTCCACGCTTGCATCTCGTTGAAAGCTGTCTCGACATCTAGAATAGTTCTCGTTTACTCTTGTCCAACGTTTTTGTCCAAATTTCTTCCACTCCACCATCCGGAGTTGTTCCAAATAATTAAATGAAAATCTGTGCACAGTTTTTGAGCTCGATCAAAAAGGTTAACTATTAAAATTATTAAAATGATGCTCGTAAAATCGTTATTCTCAAATGTCTTGGTTTTTGATAAAGGATAATGAGACTGCACTGCAATTTTTAAATTTCAGAATTTTGTGGATTCTGGTTCGACGTTTTCCTCAATTTTCTCGAAAACTGTTTGTCTTACAAAAAAGTAATACGACGTGAAAAATGCAGCCTGTCCAGGCCCGCAGGTTTTGTTTAACATAATTGTTAACGCAGTAAATAGCTTCGAAGATATTCGAGAAGAAAGATTTTATAATTCAATTAATGTCATGTTTTGTTTTTAACAATCTTGCGATCGATAACTGGAATTACATTTACAATGGATGGCGATATCAACACAACAAACACGGGGTTTTTTGCAAAACGTTGAAAGTTTAATCAAACTAGCCAAATTGCTTTAATGTATTTTCTTGATCAAACCGTTGCGCCGAGAACATTAATACATCTTTTGTTTTTATCAATTAATTACACTGTCCAACAAGAAAAATGTTTACATAAAACTGTTGGATGGATCTTGTAGAGGTTTTTGCGCTGATTCCGAATCTGGCCTTAATTGTTCACCTACGCGCATAGTTTTTGAGAAACATGACTTTGAAAAATTGTAATAAAATCCTAATTTATTAAATATCTCCGAAAATATCAGGCCTGGACAAAAATTTCAAAATCCAATTTGTGCGTCTTTAAAAGGCCGAATCTTTTCGTCTAAACTGATTTAAAAAAAAATTGTTTTAAAAATAATTTCGAAATTAACTTTTTCTGTAATATTTTGCGATGAAACATTACATTTTTTCATGAAAATTTGTATAGCCAACACAGCCTACGTAACTTGATAAAAAATTTAAGGGAAAAGTGTTTTTAGTTCGGAGCGGTCATAATACTCGTATTATGTTTCACCGCTTATGCGAGATACAGTGGCAACCTTAATGGAAAATCTGTTCGAGTAAAAATAACCGTTTATTTGGAGTTGTTCCACGTTGAAAGTAATGTGAAAAGGGCTGATTGGTCTGTTTTTATACAAGTAATATAAAAAAAATTTAAATTAAAATCCTATTTTATTGAATATCTTCGAAAGTATTAGGCCTCTCATTTCTTATCGACAAAAACGGATAAAAATAAATAATTAATTAAAATAATTTTTTTTATTTTACTCATTATCCTTTATCAAAAAAGAAGATATTTGAGAATAACGATTTTACGAGCACCATTTTAATTATTTTAATGGTTATATTATTAATTAACTAAAAGTTAAACTATTTTAATTAATTAATTAATTATGTCTGTCTTTATCGATAAGAAATGAATTTTCCACCCCAACTTAGAGAGCTATTTTCACTCCCTTAACATGAATCTCAGATATAAAAAAAATACGTTTCACACAAATATATTTTTGAGATCTATATCATAGCAAAATTTAATTAAAATCGGCATGTTACGATTAGGTAACCTCCCTTGTAAGACAATAGAAAATAATTCCACGAACGTACATCTCGCTTCCTTCATTCATCACAGCTTCGACACAAGCTCCTAAAGATTGGCGAAGATTCGTGTCTCCGGTACACGGGCCGGCCGGCGCAACAGTTAACATATCCGAGCGCTATAGCGATCGAACGTGCGAGGATCTCTGTACTGCAACATTCCCTGCACATCGCAGACACCGTCCATTCGGGGAGAATCGGAATTTCAACTTTTCGAATAGCGAATGCACCGTTCCAGTTTCGAGTTTCCCTCGGTGGCAGGCACGAAACGAAGCGAAACTTGGCGTCGCGTAACGAAACCGGGAGAGGAAGAAGCGTCGCTCGGCCGTCGAGGAATGAGACAAAAGGAAGAGCCAAGCAAAAGTGGCCGAACGTGCTCGGAATCGTAAGAAGGTTCGACTCGTTTCCGATTCTTTGCGTTTCCATTCGCTGTTCGATCCGCGAGTGGCGCGATGTCTGCTCGAGGCAGAACGTATCCTTCCGACCGCGTGTTTGCCGGTCGAACTCGCGCTTTGATATGCCACAGAGCCGTAGATAGCTCGATGATAGACTATTTCCGCGACACATCCGACGACAAACCGCGACCAACCACCACAGACCACGGCTGAGAAGTCGCCGGCAGCGACAGGCTTTCTCACTGTTCGTTTCGCGGAGAAACCAGTGGAATCTCAGAACTTTTCTCCGAGCACAATCTTCTTTAAGCTGTGCTATAGTTAAACGAATCGTATTGATTAACCCTTTACCCTCTACAATCGAGTTAACTCCTCAAACGCTCCTACGATGAAAATTCACCAATTTTCTGTTTCGAGATACCGTATTATGGAAATTAGTTTTTGATGTCGGCGCACAAGTTTGATCGAAAAATTACCATTAAATCATTTTTTGATCGAACCTGTGCGCCGCGCCGATATCATAAACTAATTTCTATTAATTCGTACGATCGACAAAACGGAATATTTATACTATATTATGTATGATTTTTTTCTAAATGTGTTATAACTTGGTGTATTTGTCTAAAGTATTATCATATTAGAATTGTGTTTGTTGATTATCCCAATATGGATCCTTTTCAAGAAAGAGGAAACAACTGCGTCTGTAAATTTTTAAAAGTTTTTAAAGAGTTTTCAATATGAAAGTACTGAAAAACAGATTTAAATGCGAAATCCAAAATAACGGTAATGAATTACCAACCTGCTTTATGAAAAAATTAGAGACAGGAATATATGTATAAGCACATGTTGTTTCAGTGCCGGTACAAAAGTTACTGTGGTACAGACAGGAGGTTATCATATTATGTGTAAAACACATGTCGTATTGATTAACCCTTTACAGTTTACAGATACTGTATTATTTTTGATTTGTTCATAACTAAATGTGTTATAACTTAGTGTATTTGTCTAAAATATTATCATATTATATGTGAAACACATGTCGATGACGTTTCCTTTATGATATAGTAACGTCATAAAAAACAAATGACGGAAAAATCCCTCGGGTGACATTTCACCCGAAGGATAAATAAGAGATACAGAGAAGACCTGTACTACCCAGAGGTGAAGCATCGCTCGTTGTAGTAAATACGTTACGAGTCGTTTCTAGCCCATCAAATTTACCAAATGCGAAGAAAAAGGACAATTACAGGAACTCGATATTACACAGTGACTCCCACTCTTAAAAAGACGATAACTTTTTTTTAATATTGTACTATACGATTTGAACTTTCGTGGGAAGCTGGAACAATTAGTTTGCTACAGGATGTGACAAAGAATTTTTTCAAAAATTGCAATTGATCGGAATCGTAGAAAAAATACTAGAAGTTTCATTTCACAATATTTTTTATGTGGGTCTATATTGAAAATTTGAAAACTACGTTCTGCAGATCGTCTGTGAAATTTGTAAGAAAAATTATGTGGCGAGCATAAAAATGCTATTTATATATGTAGTAACGGCAAGGTAATTAACTTTTAATGAAATGTATTATAATATATAACATTAACTGATACGTAGGAAAATAGGTGAAATATCACCCAAGGATCTTTTGCGTAACTATTTCCGACGAAGACTTCGAGGAAAATTCTTTCACCTTCCATCGTGCACTGCGAATTTTATGCAGTTATGACGAAAATGAGTTTGACGCAGTTTAGCAGTTGTTAAGATTAATGGATCATTCCATGCCAAATCGATCACTTTTTGACGTCACCATCGACGATCTTGTTCTAAATTAAATATGTTGTAGTTCATGTGAAATTAGGAGGGGTTTATGTCATCGTTTTACTGGTTTAAAATTTGATCCTTTTCAAGGGGTTATTTTCATTTCAAGTAGAAATAATTTTCTAATGAATTTTAGTGGAAATTTCATCACGATATCTTTTATGCCTGAAAAGTTATCCACCAGCTTAAACAATTCGCGTAGACGCAGTTCTGACGAAGTATCTAGGATGAAGTATAAAAAACCGCTGCGTCCAGACGCATGTAAAAGAGATCGCACCTTTAGGTTGCCAACATTTTCTGCGCCACATAAAGGTCCGCGGTTCGGTTATTGCTGCTGAAGGATTAAAGTGTAGGATATAGAGCGAAAGCAAATAATGGTCTTCTGCAAGACAAAGGGTTTCTGATTACCGGTTGCCGTGACGGAAATTCTACGAGCGCGAGTTAAATGAAAGAGTTAAATCTAGGCTACTCGACCCGGAGGACGTCTCTCGTTTCAGAAAAAAAAAGAAACTCAACGACAAAACTGAAAGACAATTACTCGTGTTCAATGGGGTTAATGAAAGATGTTGCGTTCGACAAGGACGATGATAAATGCAGAGGACAAATTACAATACGAAACGATTCATTTTCTGTAGGTCTTCGGTCTGGCCAACATCTTCAGTCGTCTCGAGCATCTAGCTTTCAAGGCTTCCGGCGAGACTGTGAACGCGTTCTCCCTCAGGTCGGTTTCCATTCCTGCTGGACGTTCCGCCGGCTTCGCCAAGATGATCAGCCTCGGCGTGGCTGCGAAATTAAAAGACGCGAAATTCCTACTGTCTAGCGATCGTTAGTTCTTCGGAAATGTTCAAGGAATCGATATGTAAAGGGTGTTCCATTTAAAGTTTCAGAGATCCAATTCGTATCTATCGATAATTAGCAGACTGAGGATTTTATGCATTTATAGTAAAAATTATTATGTACAATTTAAAGCAGTGTATATAATTAAACAAAAAAGAAGATCAATGTATTACATCCAGTTTAGTATACGAATTAAAAGAAGAAAATAATTTTTATTCAGATTCTGTGTCTTGGAATCGATGCATACATCTTTTATTTTGCACAATGATGTATGACAATAGCGTAAACGAATCAAAGAACGACCTTTGTTGACTATATATTGATATATATTGATTTTATATAGAAAATTAAATATTATTTGAAATTTATATTGAATTTTCATATAAAAAAATTATATATTGACTTTTATAGAAAATTTAATATTATTTAATATTATTTGAAATTTATATTGAATTTTCATTAAAAAATTATATATTGATTCTCTTGTTGCATTTAATTTAATTTAGATTCCTCTAAATTTGTTTTGGAAGCACGTCTACCTAGTCCAAATAATCTTTAAACCCTCATGCGTCCCTCGTGTCAATTTCAACACAATCTTGCCGAAATAAGATATACTGTTCTGTTATGTGTATTGAAATTTTTTTATTTCGTATCACTGTGTTAATTTGACACCGAGGGACAGACTCGGTTCGCGAAATGGGGGACAGACGAGGGTTAGCATACATTTTGAGAGACACCCCGTAGATCGACGCCGATGGATAATCGGCGGGAATTTTGTCGCAAACTCGAAAGACTCGTGGAAATCGTGTCGAGGAAACCGCGGGAAGAGCGTCTTGGGTCCGATAAGTGGAAAGTTCAAAGAAAAGTACACGGTGGCGGAGGATCGCGACCCCAGACGTATCTGGGATTTGAGATCTAAGATGCAGCATAGGTAGCATACCTTGGGCGACGAGAGCCGCTTTGGACACAGTCCCGAGAATCCGCGGAGGCTGTGTGAACGGTAGATCCCTGTGACGTGCCAACTTTACCATACGTTCCGTAATATTGTAGGTGAGAGCTGATGCCGGTACCATCAACGGATCCTTGGCGTCCGGCAACTCTCTGCTCACAGGAGCCGACAGCTCTTCGATTCTTTGCGCGTTCGCCCGTCTCCATTTCTTCTTCTTACCCTGGAATCAGCAAACGGACCGAACCTGCATCGCACACCCTTATAAAACAAACGCGGAGAAGCGATTTCGACGCCGGATCCCAAATGAGCTGACCTCTGTTTCCCAGTCTCTTTGCCGCGCGCGAATCAACATATTTTCCGGAATCTGGTGCACCGAAGTGTACACTGTCTATTATGCACACAGGGTGGACCGCTCAAAACAGGTCGACCGAGTATGGTATTTGCTATTACCGATTAGACTGCGGATTTGGTGCAATTCAAAACTGTAAGAGAACGTTAAAATTGCAACATTTATTTCTTATGTAATGTGCATGGCGTCGATAGACCAATATCTGGCAAAAAAATCTTCCCCAAGGTCATTTTCTTCGGAGTTATCAAGCTCGTCGGTGTTTTTCGATACACAAATGCATTTTCCTTTTTATCGCGTAGCTGAGCGAAACATACATTCGGATATTAACTGGACCTTGATCTTTGAAAATTAAAGTTTTATTATAAACTGATAGACTGCGGATCTCCATGCTATAGGTATTTATTTAAATATACCAATGTGTTGGTTGCAGATAATCTTTATTTCACATTGTAGGTATTTATTTAAATATACCAATGTGAAATAAAAATTATCTGCATCGATTGAAAGATAATCCCTCATCCATCCCTCATTTCATGAACTGAATCTCTGTCCCTCTGTCTCCTGAATCTGTGTCAAATTGGCACAGTGTTACGAAATAAAAAAATTTCGATGTTTTGTTTTAATCGAATTGACGAGTTAACATTTACATTTTATGTTTGTCGGTTATGTGCATCGCATTAAATAAATAAAAGTCACACGAAGTTTCGAGAAAATTTACTAAAAAATAACAGAACGGTATAAGGATTGTCAATGGATGAGAGTTAATGATTTTAACAGATGAGAAATCATATATTGACACCTTCAATATAAAGACTTTCCCAACAACTTTGAATTTCATTTACTCGATTTCCCTGTAAGCGCATAAAGGTCCGCAGTCTACCGCCGTCTACCGACATCGCAGGCTTTGATGCAGACTCGTCAATCAAGACGCGTACGTACATAAACATGTTTGCCATCGCAATATACCGATGATACCTGACGGTTCGAAATCTTGATCAGTTCCACTTTATCAGTGTATCGACATACCAATTTAAACGAATTACTCAACGCAACAGAAAATCGATATGGTATATTAATTTACGGTAATGGAATCCCATGGAAATCACCGCCATAAATTTCCCTGACTCGATTTTCACCGACTCCAGATTTCACCTCCAACGTCTTTAACCGAAAACGACTTTGATCGAATTGAACAACGAATTGGACCGACAACGATTTTAGATTCGTTGTCCCGATAAAATTCGTTGTCAGCCAAAGTAGTTGGCGATGAAATCTGGAGTCGCACTGTGGTCTGAAATCAGTTCTAGCGCGAATTAATTATTGTGCGAGAAGAAAATTGACATTTTGTGTAAAAATTACTTTAAAATATTTGAGTAAAGTAAATAAAACATAATTTGCAATACCGACTACCTGTTTATTAATATAATAATTAAGTTTTACAAATATAGTATAGAAGATTATGATTCACTGTCGGAGTCATTCCTGTCGGTAAAAATAGCCTCTAGTAATCCACTAACGCAAACCTTTCGTTTCAAATCCTTCAATTTGAACCATTCTTCGAACAACTCTAAGCGGGTGATCGTAGATACGTTTACTAAAATATTAAAATAAAATGATAACGTAAGCTTTCAAATTAAACACTTCGCAACGCGTGCAAATGCGTGCAAATTTTGTAAAACTTACGACATTCTAGTAATTTTTCTTAAAAAGTATCAGGTCATAATATATATCATAAAGCGTGTGAAGTTAACGTAAGCCTACCATTTCCAGTTACAGCCATACTGATAATATCATATATAACAAGATACTAGCAAAATTTATACACACTTCAAGAAAAAACTCGATATTTTGAAGTTATAATTTGTGACAATTCAGCAACGCAGGAAAATAAAATGTGCTTACTGGAATGTTGACAGTCTTGCCAACAATAATACGGTGATGTGATTTACTAACTTTGCTTTTGTTATTGTAGCATGCATATCAAACTATCATACAAGTATAAATTTTAACAGATTTACGTTAGTTGGTTTTTATAATTTATTCGCGCTAGAACTGACTTTCAGACCACAGTGAGTCTGGTTAACGTGAGTGCCCACGGTAAATGATAGTTTGCCGAGCCCCGGTCTAGATGACAGAAAAGACACGTTCGACTGTTTACGTACGATAGGCTTCGGTTTCGGCGGAGTTTTCGGCGTGGCCAGCCTTTCCATGGACTGCAAGTGTTGTTCCCATTCTTCGGGCTTTACCGCTCTGCGCAACTTCGCCTGGATCCTCTGTCTGCGTAGAAACGCGCGCGTAGACGCAGACAAAACGAATCGAAGTTACTATCGGGTGCGAGCTTGTTACAATTTCTGTAAGGGAACAACCGGGATGCGTCGCGTCTCGTGTGGGAGCGCGAGAATGGTTTCAGGAGACGCGAGAGTTTGCTCGACGAACATCGGAACACCCTTGGGCCTCTACGTATTAGTAATTACATCCAGGTCGCTCGTGCCTGCCAGCTATTCGCGAGTTGCATGCAAAGTTTAACGAACGCGTTCTCACGGTGTCGCGGAGGGAAACCGGAAAATCCTCGATTTTGGAAACGGTCGCCGGGCGAAGGAGAATCGCGAGATCAATTTCGAAGCGAGGACGAACGGGTGCCGTGCTCTCGCGAGATCCAAATCCGACTTTACGGGATCGTGTCCGCGAGTGCGAAAACTTCCATCTGGAAATGGACAATCCGATTACGTTCGTTTGTTTGCGTGGCGTTTTCTCGATTTTCCCTCGGAGACAGACGAAAGGACGACGGAACGTCGCTCCGCTGAAGGAACAATCCTCACCTTTTCCTCGCCTCCCGCTGCAGCCTGGCGTTGCAGAAATATCGATACCTCCGGTAACGCGAATTCTGTACCTTCCACAGAGTCTCCGTTATGTTGCCGCTCGTCTGGAACCGCATGTTCGCCAACAGCGTTCTAACGGTGAAACGTACGTCGCTATCGATTAATGATAAAAACGGTCGGAGGAGCCTTCACTCGCCTTTTCTGCGGCAGCGCCAGGTCCATGATGCGTTTCGTGATCTTCGCCTCGAGTGTTTTCGGGTGGATTCGCGGGTAGCTCGGCGGCACGGTTCTGCTCGAAAACCAAACCCGATTTCTAGTCGAGATCGGCACACCGATATCCCTTGTACTCTCGAACCCCGTAAATTCCCAGGATACTCACTCTGGATCGTACTTTTTGCTGACGTGTTTCGGCCGGGCCATGACTTTGATGCGATTCGAGGCGCGAGCTTTCAGCGCTGCTCGCCGAATCCCAAACGGGTTCGGCTGATAAAGAGAAAATACGACGGGTCTTTGGACTCTTTCCACTTTGACCACGCTACGGCCATTATGCTCCGGAAACCCGCTTTTTTCTGTCGATCTTTCAAGATTAAAACGTTTGCAGCGGACATGCTGCGTGGGAACAGAGGATCTTTCTGGACGCGGAAATTCCATCTTTCTCAAGTGCACGCTCTGGCGGTTGGGTCGAAGGATCGGTCATCAAAGTGACGATTGCCAGAACCCCGGTTCGATTGTTTTTAGGTCTTTGGCGTTGACTTCTCCTTGCTCGCGAGGAACATGGAATTCCCGTGTCCGGAAAGATCCTCTTATTCTGCAACCGCTCTCGAAGCTTCAAAATCTAAATTATTATTCTACAAATAGAAAATAACTTCGTTTATGCTGAACAACGTTACTCTTTAACGGTTTTGCCGGTCGGCTTTACTTTACGAGATACAGTGGAGTCGCGATCTAGCTTCCCAAGGTCAACTCTTTCAGAGGAAGAAATTATTATTATTATTTTTTTAATGCTTTAAACCAGGTATGGTTTATACAGCATATACAGTACATGAATCCATTAGCGTGTTACATAATGATTTTTTAAAGATTAATTCAATGAAATTACATTTTTATTGCACGTCGCTTGATAAAATCGAAAATAATTAACAGGCCTTTTGTATCTGGACCACAAAGGAAGCATCTTACGCAAGTCGGGAGACAGTACTTGTGACGACAGAAAGCTGAAAGGAGTGTATGACGTTTATAATTTTTAATTTTTTTCCAATATTTTTCCCTTAAATAAAACAGAAAAACTGAACTCCCTTCAATTTTTTCATCCCAATTTAAAAATCATGCAGTGAAGGGTTAATGAAGTTCAAAGTCATCGAGATATCTTTGAAACTAACGCCGACCGCTGGTTATTTCAAACGAAAAAAGTTATTCCAAATGTCGAGTTTTCTAAAATATCTCCTCGTCAAAATCGATCTACATACGTCAAGATCTACATCCTCGGCCACTTTACCAAAAACGGGTTTCCAGAGAATAGCGCAACGTCCGGATCGCTCACCAGGATGTTGTCGTCCCTCCTCTTTATCCTCCTCCAGTTCGGCCGTGCCAGTAAGGAGGTGTACTGTTTGCGCGATAAATGCGCCATGGCGTATTTGATCCTACGAGACAACTCAGACGCCATTTTTCACCGTGCCACGGAAATTCTCTGGTTCCGGGATACCCGAGCCTCTGCGAGGAAAGATTATCGGCAGCGAAAAACACGTTACGGGTTAACAGCGTACCGTCGAAATCGCGTGTTTAATTAATTCCACGGTGAAACCGATAAATTACACATACGTGGACGCGGCGTGTATGCGTGCTCGAACGTTTGCGGGGGATGAGGAATGCTCGAGGAATCGGGTCAATGGAACAATTTACAACGCGAAACTCTCTTCAGTTTCTAACCGTTAATTTGGACGCGGCAATTTCGACGGAGACTGCTTTTCAAATCGATCGACGCGACGTCGATGCGAAACGAAACAAGAGAAAAATTCGAAACAACTCCCTCTCTCTCTCTCTTTGTCCTCCTATTGCTCTCTCGTGTATCGGTTACATTTCTTTTTTTCTCTTGAGTTCTACCGTTACAAAATTGCCACGAAGAGTCAAATTTCATTCCTCGATATTATATTTTCCGAGCCACTGATAACGGAAAACTTCTAACCGGTGATCGCGAATTTATTAAAAATAGAACTGTGACCTATGAGATACCGGGGTAAACGAAAATTACTCGAGCACCCGAGTCTCTCGAGAGATAGTACTCGGTTGGTTCTGTCTCGAAATACGGGGTTCCGATACCATTAACGGTGTATAATTTTTAATTTTTTTTCAATATTTTTCCCTTAAATAAAACAGAAAAACTGAACTCCCTTCAATTTTTTCATCCCAATTAAAAAATCATGCAGTGAAGGGTTAATGGATATTCCAGTGATTTTTATTTGTTCAACAACTCAGCTTTAACTTCGTCGAAGGATTATCGGCCTTATACATGCAATTTCTAACATAACGGTTTTGAGACACAGTTCATGAGATACCCGTGTGTCTCGTGGGTACCTCGTATATATACTCGAGCAACTCTACCCGATATTATATTTGCTGGTGAAACGTACCGAGACCAACTTCTAGCCGGGCATCGCGAATTTATTAGAAGTATCAAATAATCTCCGAATAGGTATTGCGTTAATTCGGAAGGAAAATCCGGCCGAATTTCTCGGCGAGTGTAAGAGAGACCACGAAGAGGAGAGATTGGTACCGAGTGAAATTTTGTCGATGAAACCGATTACGGGATGATTTCACGGATCGAGTATCGGAGCGGCGAGCTGCCAGAGACGGAACGAAACGGTGGCAGATGTAATTTCGTGGCCGCTTCGGACTCGTATGTATTACACAGTCGAAATCTCTTCCGATGAAGATCTCTCGAGAGACATCCTACTGTCGACAGTCTACGGTCTACGAGTCGTCGGTCGACGACGGGACTCTCCTCGTTTTAATCCATTCGTCTGCGAATCCGGACCACTCGTTGGATTTTCCTCTTTTTCGTCTTTTGGTTCCCGCCCCCTCTTCCCGACGTGTTCCGGTGTTCACCACCTTTTTTCCACCCTCGGTTTTGCCTCTTCCGACCCTCTCTTCCTTCGAGCATTCTCTCCCCTTTCGTACTTCACCGTTGGCGCATCTATGCATCAGCGACGCCGTCACTGCCGTCAGACCCGCATGGGAAATCTCAAATACGAGATCTGTTTATCCGCCACTTGAAATCCCACTGGATGTCGATGATAAGATTTTACCGCGCGACGCTGTCCTACCCCGGATCTCTCGTCAACTGCTTCCTTCATCCTCTGATTGCTGCCGTCCGACTATTTCTCGCGCAATCCACCAAAAACGTTATACCACCGTTCCGATCCGTCTAAGAACCTCCGATCAGCTGCCGCCTGCCGCGTACTTTTTATTTTCGTTTCATCTGCAATCAGAATTTCATTCTTCAGGTTGATGCGAACTCCTAGGAACAATCGCGACTTTTATGTGGCGAAAAGAAAAGACCTCCTTTCCTTTCTCGATTTCCTTATTGTATTATATCTTTATATTTTATATAAACTTCTTATATCAATCGTATTATTATTGCTAATAACAATTGTTAAATGATCTCGGCGCTACGGTTCGGTCGTAAAAAAACAAACTCAACTAAGCAGTTTTGCTAATTATTTTAAATAATCAACGTTTCGGTCACTGATTTGGGGACCATTTTCAAGATTAACTTAAAATTGCGTCTGTAAGAAAAAAATAAATAAAAATAAAATAAAAAAACACGAAAATGTCAATTTGACGACGAATACCCAACGTTGGTACTACAGATATTATAGTCGGTTAAGTAACGTGAAAACGAAAATCTGTTAACATTTAAATATTTCGCCTAACAGACGCCTAAAGTGTTGCAGCAACCAAAACTAAGTTATATTCCAAATTGATTTTTTTCGTATTTTTGAATATAAATGATTTCTAAATATACTTAAAATTTGAAATTTTTCCGCGGCGGTTGCACTAAAGTTTTATTGTGAGCAGCCTTGAAATTTGTTCATTTCTTTAATTTTTCCATTTTCCAAGAGATTAAAAGGATTTAATTTTAATTTGTTGACGCATCTAGTAGCCCTAATCATAGCATCTACGAACAAGACTTAACTGTTAATATAAGTACGTGTTGACTTTCATTTTTGGAATTAATACATCGGATAATGGCTACAATGCCTACACATGCCTTCACTGTTTTCAAACATTAGAACGTTAATGAATTGATAATTACTTTCAAGATAATTACTTTTAAAAACTTCATTCTGGCTTCTTTTGATGCGGACTTGCATCGATGAAATTTATAAAACTGAAAGATTAATTATTTACAGGGACCGTATCAAACCGGTCTCCAATAATCTCCAATTGTAAATGTTTATAAATAATTACCGGTGGGGGAGTTATTAATGAATTTTCTATTGATTCGATCGGCTACTGAAAAGCCTACGTCTATCCTTCTCTTGCTTCGATGAGTGTATAGGTCTGTCCTTTTCAGATACCAACTTGTAATCATGTTCGCCTAATACTTACCAGGGGATTCGCATCGAAGCGTTGTGGAAAAGTAGGTAGCACGAGGAATACCCCACTTCCGTCCGGGATTGGCGGAAAAATTTAAATTCGTTATCAGGTGTATGTTCCCCTTCGGAATATATATTCTTGATATAATGAATAATAAACACTGTTTAGAAGAGGTTCGTGGATCACTGCAGCAAAATAAAGAATTCTACTGTATTTTACTGTAAAGATCATCTAAGTTTTTAGACGACGTACTTTTTTAAATAAATTTTATAGAATCTTCAACACGATTAGGCCACATCTTTGTGGCGACAGGCGCTGATAGGCTGAACAAGTGGTAATCTGATGCCCACTAACGTCACAAGATAATACAAGTATAATTATGCATTGTTTCGTTAACATTTGGAAAAATAATGCAAATTTGTTGCATAAGGAATTGTCAGAAACGACAAAACCGGGATGTGAATATATCTTTTTACAAGAAAATATGTTCGGTAAGTTGAAAATGATAAAAAAAGTATTTTTAAATTCGTCTACACCTACTCTTTTTTGTCAGAAATGCATAAAATTCGCTGTTTAGTCATCTGGTAGATAAACGATGTAATCTTGGAATAAGGGTTGTTATCTGAAGCCGGTTTATAATATGATCTAAGTTGTGGTAATAATCTCCTCAGTGGTCTTTTGCACCGGCGAAATGCCGTCGGCGGCAATCTGTTTTTTTAGCTGAAGCCAGAATATATCCTAAAGGACGTAAGAGAACACCGAAATTTTCGCGGGACACGTAGTCCCGTAAGTAGGGCTGCCAGCGAACTCGAAAATGCGAGCCGAGTTCGAGTCGAGTCGAACCAGGGTAGTTTCACACTAATAGGAGAACTGTTAGCACGAATTTAGTACAGGAACACAAAATAAAGATGTCACTACTGTGCAAGAGTAATTCTCAAAGTATCGTACGCCGCCCAAATCCTTAGCCACTCGATGGCTGCAACTATAAATATTATGGCACGCCACAGTAAGTATTAGCATTACGATTACAGTCCACTGTTTATTATAATTAATTTGAAGTAAAGAATGTATTTCTCTTTTCAGATGAAACTGATGTTACAGGAGAATTCTGCATGGACAGCAAAAGCAGTGGGACTGCAATGATTATCAAGGAATTCGACGAGATTTTCGGAGAAGGAAGTGCTACACATAAAGATAAAAAGGTCACTTTGTTAATAAATAAAATTATTGTACTTTCGAATTTTTTAAAATTATCGGCGATCTTCCGAACTACAATTCAGCCTCCGTACAGCGCCATTCCGTGTAGTGGCGGAACGCTCAAACTGTTAGCCGGACATCTTGGTTATCGATAGTCGATTTATTTAATAGAATATATTGCTGTTTCAGATTTATTCATCGGCTTCTGCAGCACACTCGAGGTATTGCAGTACAGTAGTAGAAGTCTGACGGTGCGCCGGGTGGGTCTCACGAAGCAACTCGACCAGACGTGTTATAAATGATTAGAATATAATTTATATGTACATGTACGAAACTATCATTTGTTGTATGGATATGAAATGAATAAATAAAGAGAGTGTGGTAAACGTATTTGCGGTTTTATTTGTCGAATCCCAATCTTTTCCCGAACATCAGATTTGTCGTTAATTTTTACCAACGAATTATCAACATTTTCAAGCGTCTGACTAGCCGTTGACTTGTACTCCTGAATTTCGGATACCTCCTTCGATATCATGTTGTCCTAATACAAAGCTCAATTTTCGAGATTTTTGAAAATTTTCATCAATTTTCGACCGTCTGACTTGCCGTTGACTTGTACTACTGATTTTCTAAAATTTTCGGGCGTCTGACTTATCGCTGACTTGTACTACTTTCCGAAAATTTTCGAAAAATTCTCGAAATTTTCTAAAAGTAGTACAAGTCAGCGATAAGTCAGACGCCCGAAAAGTTTCGAAAACCAGTAGTACAAGTCACCGACAAGTAAGACGGCTGAAAATTTTTCATTCCACTCAATTTTCGAAATTTTCGAGCGTCTTACTTGCCGTTGAGTTGTACTACTGAATTTCGGATACCGTCTTCGATATCATGTTCTCCTAATACAATGTTCAATTTCCGAGGTTTTCGAAAATTTTCGCCAATTTTCGACCGTCTGACTTGCCGTTGAGTTGTACTACTGAATTTCGGATACCTCCTTCGATATCATGTTCTCCTAATACAAAGTTCAATTTCCGAGGTTTTCGAAAATTTTTGTCAATGTGTGGGGTAATGTAGAAAACGCATGTGTAGGGTAAGTAAAAAAGAACACATTAATTGTTGTAACTAATATTCTTTATTTTTCACCATAAGATTACACTATATTAAATGTGTATCGTGACGAATGCAGGATTGCAGGATTGCAGTAACGCAGCTTCGAATGTCCATGCGAATACGTAAATATTCGGCTACGTATAGGTGGCTGCTTCCCAGAAAGCGGCAGTTAATTTTTACTTGAATCAGCGTAAATTCACGTGAAATATTGCACCAGAGACGAGTGTAAGTTACTGCGTACTGAAGGACTAGGAACAGAAAGGAACACAATCAGAACACGATGATTACATGGACAATGGGGAAAGTGATAGAACAATAGTAGATCGAGACTCGAAGCAATATTCTTCGCGTTGATGCAAAAATCAAATGAATAATCTTGAATAATATTAAACATGTTTCGTACTAAGGGAACGTGACATTACAAAATGTTATGGAAGGGAAGAGGTTTGAAATAATTTTGGATATTAATATACACTATTTTTACACGACTTAAAATACTAACAAAAATTCAAAGTGTGCAGCAATTAGCTCGACAATATCCTTTATTCGTAAGATACTTGGAGTTCTTACGAATAGAGGATAATGCCGATTGCCCAGGTCTCACCACGAGGAGGTTGCTGCACAAGAGACCCTGAAAGGGAGTCAGATCGAATTCAATATTCCTTCTGGCTTCCTTTCTCACAACGCCGGACTTATATTTAGTTACGCAAGTACGTCGAGTAATTATCGCGGAGCAAAAGAGTTGTGAATTGGAGAAGAAGTCTCCAATTCACGGGGGCCAAAAAGCGAATCAGGCAGAAGGCTCTGATTCTGTCAAAAAGAGAAAAAAATTAAAACAAACCAGAGCAGAAGGCTCTGGTTTGTGGGTGACGCGAGCAATGGCCGAGAGGGGTGCCCACAACGATACCAGCTGCAACAACCACCTGCCGCCAGGGACGGCGTGGGTGGAAAATTTTTACGGATGAGTGGTAAAGAGCAGACACCACGCGTCTCGACCCCCCCATTAATATCAAACTACCGCGAACTCCCGTACCAATCTATCTGGTACATGCTACACGCGGGCAAAGTGGTCCGACACAGTAGAAGACTGTGTCGGAGTTAAAATAAAAAGAAATACGAACAAAGTGAAGTTACGGCGATAATTACTCGACGCGTGTACAACGACGATATTAATCTTAATAACTATCGCAGACAATAAATTCTTATTAACTAACGCAACTTAACTATACGGTGCTGATGTCTTCTTTGGTGGTGTCCTCTTCTTAAGGTGTCCTCATATTAGCCTGTCCTCTTCTTACTTTGTCCTCTTCTTAATGTGTCCTCTTCTTACTTGGCCTCTTCTTACTGTGTCCTCTTCTTACTGTGTCCTCTTCTTACTGTGTCCTCTTCTTAGCGGAAGTAAAACCGAAAACGAGCTCACGCGAGAGCAAACCGGACAAAGTGACAACGAGCTCACGCAAGAGCAAACCGGACAAAGTGACAACGAGCTCACGAGAGCAAACCGGGCAATGAGACAACGAGCTCACGCGAGAGCAAACCGGACAAAGTGACAACGAGCTCATGAGAGCAAACCAAATCAATCCCGCAAACGAGTGCAAACTGACCGAGCTATAGGCGATTCGGGTAGCCCCAGGGACGCGACTCCCCGTACTCACTCACGGGCCCCACCGTGAGTGAGCCCCTGAGGGAACTCCGATCGGAGGAATACCAATTTTCAACAAGATATCAAAATTTCTCGAACAAGAACTAATGAAAGTTCCAAAAGAAACATTTGGAAAATCAGAAATTGAAATTGGAATGTTATCTCACTGAACAATTTCTTCGAAACAGCAAACTGTTCGTTGTGATCAAGGGTAAATGAACATATTCAAGATTTAATAAAATAGATTTCATTTAAGGGAGTCAGAACGAATGTAATATTCCTTCTGGTTCCCTTTCTCACAACGCCAGACTTATTGTAACTTACGCAATTACCTCGAATAATTATCGAGAAATTAAATATGCAAAAGTGCGAATTGGATAAACGGAAGCGGGAGGAAAAGCACAAATCCAACATCAGAAACATACAAATTTTTGGAACACTGGACTGTGAAAGTTTCTTCTCCGACAGAAATTGCAGTGAGAATATTGGAGAGAAACATTAAAAATGATTGTTGAATGAAAATAGTTGAAATTCGATAAAGTGTGCAGGAAGCAGCAAGCATACAAGAATATTTGAATTAAAACTCACCAAGTCACCCTTGGTCACTGCTAGTCCACTCCTGGTCCACCCCTGGTCTCCTGGGACCCTCTGGCACCCCCGGTACCGCAACGCGTTCGTCCCTGTCTACTCCAGCGGCCCGACTGACTGACTGACTGACTGAGCGCTCTCGCTTGCTGTCTCCCCCCACTCCTCTACCATTGAGCGCGTCGACTGCCAAGTTAGTAATTATCGCTAAATTTGTTATTTCTCACTGTTCAATGTTTATAACAATTCCTTTTGCCAACGATACCCACAACCACTCTCTTGACCATCTGACCACTTAATTTTTTTGTAAAAATATGTAATAGAACTCGAGATATTGAATAAACTTTATAATATGAATATTCCCTTGCGTTAATTTATTAGATCCAATTCACAGAGAAATTTATTATTTCTTGTTATTCAATGTTTATAACAATTTCTTTTGCCAACGATGCCCATAACCACTCTCTTGACCATCTGACCACCTAATTTTTTTGTAAAAGTATGTAATAGAACTCGTGATATAAAATAAACTTAATAACATGAATATTCCCGCGCGTTAATTTATTAGATACAATTCACAGAGAAATTTATTATTTCTGGTTGTTCAATGTTTATAACAATCCCTTTCGCCAACGATGTTAACCAGCACTCCATTGACTATCTGACCATGTAACTTTTAGTCAAAATAGACAATGGATCTCGAGATACAAAATAACTTTTAAACCATGCACATTCGCATTAATTTATTCAACATAAATACTACGATAAATTTATTGATTCTATCTGTTCAACGTTGATAATAATCCTTTCTAATGTCATTCTAATTGTTTACTGTAAACTCTCTTTTACTCTGTTCTTCAGCATTTTTCCTTTTCCACAGATCGATTTTTCGAATATTTTTGTATGAAAAAGTGTAAGGTAATAGTTCTCGTTTATGAAATACTTTGAAAGTACAAATTGAGGTATCTCGTATAAAATTTAAAGTCGGAATCGATAATTTTCCTAAAACTATGCTTCAATACTTTTTCAATATTTCTAGGAATCTTTTGTCTTTGAGTTTTGCTTTTAATATTGTAAATTTGAAATAACCAACACGAAAACATCGTCTGAAATATCTGCTCGTGGAATACGTTCGGTGCAGTATGTAACAATTCATAATAATCGATTTTACCGAGGAGATACTAACAGTCACTCATTGGTGCAATATGACTGCGTGACAGTTTGCCTTCTCACCGACGAGAATCTCCTCAGTAGACTTCTGCACCGACGAGATTATGTCGCTGGCTTTCTATTTTTTTACTCCAGTCAGAATACATTCTAGAGGGCGTAAGAAGACATCAAATTATTCGAGAGACACGATCTCCCATAAGGCTGGCAGTCTTTAACAGTATCTCGTCGGTGGCTTAGCTCGGCTCGCATTTTGCGGGTACTCGCACAGCCCTGCCCGTAAGGCTGGCAGTATCTCGTCGGTGCTCGCACTCCATCGCACTCCGGACAAAAACCTACATCTACTCGCCGTCTGTATAAGAACCAATAAGAACGGCGTGGCGTGAGCACTCTCATTTCCTCTCTGGTTGTATCTCTACTGTATTTCCACAATTCACTGCAGCTTTGCGTCATCTTACGGTAGCATCGTGCAACTGATCGTAGCTGACGAAACACGTGCTATATTCACGGAGCACAGAAAATCCATTTAACAAGAACAGTGTCGAAAACTGACTCGGAGCTTATTTCGTTCAGCCAGTTCAGTAATCGTTTAATTAATTTCTCTGATGGGTCACGTCACTTGACAGGAAAGCGTAGCTTTGCGAAATAGAGTGTTGGCTCCACGACGTGTGAAATGATTGAGCTGTGCACAAAGAAACGAATGCTAATTGCCATCACGCTACTGGGAGGGTTAGTTTCGTAGGTTTAACAGTTCCATTTAGTAAGCTGCTTTGCACGTAACGATGCTATCGAAATGTTAATGAGAAATCATTGTTCTATGTTTATCGTAGGCTAACGGTGTTAGTTTTAATCGTCGAGAGTCATTGGACAGACAATCAAAACAAGCTCTACCTAGAAAATTATGAGAATAACACAGCATGCCTGTCTGGCGACGCGTACGAAATAATCTCGGAATGTCATCCTTGTTCGGCTTTTGAATTAGCGAGTAAAAGCATCGATGTGTGTGTTCACGCAAGATACAAGGAAGTTATAAAATGTAAAAGCGGTGAGACGATAACGAGGAGGTAAGATAACTTTGTTTCGTTGCATTGAGTATTGTGGCGGTACACCTGAGAGGTTCATCTGCGGAGCATGCCTGTGAAGATAAACTAGAGTGTGTATACAAACTACTTTTTACAGAACGACGTGATATACGGTTCACGTACCATGTGTATTTTAGTATACGTTTAAAATCGTGATCTCTAATCTGTACCTGTATAAATAGGTGACAGGAAGAGAATTTAATCACAGGTACATCTGTGCAGGTGAACTGTAATGCATACAGCGACTGTTATGCATTTATTTTTATTATTAAGGCATAGTCTCTGACAAAGATAACTAGCGTGTAATTTCAACTTTCAACACTTTCAGCTGTGACAGGGTAGCCTGGCTAGAAGAGAAAGCATTCTGGAAGTTCGAAGCGGTGATGTTTGTCCTAGCCTTCAGTTCCTGTATAAGCATTTATTGGAGAGAGAATGTCTTACGCCAAAGAATTATAAGAAAAGTGGCGAGGCAATTGAGAGCTAGCGTGTAGATAGCCCAATCAATTTGGAATTATTGTTTTCTTTTCTGTTGATATCTGTATGATTTCATAGGCAGCTAAAATGAAAATGAACAAAGTTTACTTGGAGATATACTCTGTAACAGAATTTTGCGTAGCACCTATAGAAACTATAGTGACGCTATTCACCATAAAGTACTGTGACTCCAAGATCAGAATCAGGTTTGTCCCTAGCAAACAGAAGCCTCTGGAGCGAACCTACAAGATGGACATCTCCTGTTTCGAATACGTAGTCTTGGACGGGAACAAAGTCCCGAGTTACGCGACGTCTTGCGAGCTGCCGATCATCGCGCTGAACAAGATCAGTTACATAGCTGGTCTGTGCGCGATTTTGCGGCAGATAGTGAAGGATGTGGTTTCGAAGAACCCTGAGCACCGTTGTCGGCAATTGTTAGGGTTCAAAGATTCTTGTCTGACCGCCTGTTCGGAAGCCAGTATTTGGACGAAATTCTGCGAGGTGGATCTGATTCTTGCCTTGAAATTTCTACATGCTGAAGATGCTGCATGCAACGAGCTGCCGTCAAGCATGGCCAGATTCGAGTGCCACATGCTGCAACCAGTCAGACTACGTAATCTGAACAAGTACACCATTCCGAAAAAGATGTTTAAACACGGTCACCTGCTGGAGCACACGTACTCTGAGGGCTCCTACACCACTCTAGCTGACATCATCATCTTCGTCTGTATGCACATCCTGCTGACAATATTCTCAGGCGAGTCGACGCTGAAGTTGCTTCCATTGACTGTTAGATGGTATGGGAAGATGTTGGAGGACCAAATCATCGTCGACTGTCTGAAATGTCTGCTGGTGGCAAACGACGAAACAATAAATGAGATTGACTACACTCTACCCCAAGTGCCGAACCAAAGTTTGTACAAGAGCGACCCGAAGAGGTACAAGCCGCGAAGCAGAATCTTCACTAGACAAGAGGACGTAGAGCAGTCGTTGGATGTATTCAGAAGTTTGAATATAGACACAACGCTGGATTCTGAGCCCTTCGCTGTGGAATTGAACCTGAACTGGTCCTTGGTGCCGTTCGACGCAACTCCGGAAGGCGGGGCCTTGCCTCCTACGCGGCTCAAGAGGAAGCAGGCGCAGTTACAAAATATGTGCAAGCCTGTTATCAAATTAGCGAAGGAGGGGGACGTGATCGTGGATTTCTGCTCGGGCAGCGGTCATCTGGGAATCTTGTTAGCGTATCTGCTGCCTGATTGCGTTCTTATTCTGCTGGAAAATAAAGAGGAGTCGCTGAACAGAGCGAAAGAGAGGGTCAGGAAACTCAACTTAACGAACGTCCGGTTTTATCAATGCAATTTAGATTATTTCAAGGGAAAGTTTGATATAGGACTATCGCTGCATGCTTGCGGCGTTGCGACCGATCTGGTTATAGAACAATGTATCAAGAGAAGGGCCAGCTTCGTCTGCTGTCCCTGTTGTTACGGGTCCCTGCACGACTGTCATCACCTGACCTACCCGAGGAGTGACGTCTTCAGGAAAGACATGCGCCGGGAAAATTACATGGTGCTCAGTCATGCGGCGGACCAAACGCACGACGAGAAGAACGTGAAGACGAAGCAGGGCTACGAGTGCATGGCTATCGTCGACACAGATAGGAAAATCTTAGCGGAACAGTTCGGGTACAAAGTATACTTCTCGAAATTCATACCGGAGAACTGCACGCCCAAGAACCACATACTCGTGGGAATCGCCAGGAAAGACACGCGGAGACAGAGCGTGTAAATTGAGTACACTGGATGCACTCAACAAATCCCCTTGCGGGTACAGCAATTTTTTGGTTGTTTCACTGAATTCGAATAATCGGGAATCTAACATATATTCGACACAGGGCCGCAAAGGATTAACACTTCAACTTCCAACTTTACGCAGGCGCTTCTGTAACGCCTACTCAAAGCTGGAAGTTATTGTACAGTAGATTGTAGACTCTAAAAAAAGATACTGTGCGAAAATCAATTGTGTTGGACTTGCACAATTTTTGAACACTTTCCTTTTTTTATAATAGCTCATTATTTTGTACTCGACAGAAATCGCATACTATTCTTGTTACCGATCGAATAAAAGAGAACTTTTCTTACCCGAATGCCGGAGGTGTTGCTTCCCTTGTTCGTTTCCTTGCGATCCATTGAGAAGTGCGTGTGATGTGATTGAACTAGTTTCATTAATAATTGTACGAAGAGACTTTTGTTTTTATTGGTATGTACAAAAAAAGGGGAAAAGAATTATTAAGGATACAAATTATTAGTGTTTACGTCGGTTGTCTTACACAGTTGTTTTCCGTCTATTATTATGTAGCTAAGGGAGGGAGAGTCAAACACGAAACGTAAAAATAGATTCTCGGCGATAACGTCAAGAAACTAGGGGCGGGATATTTACTTCTTTTCCGCTATTAACCACTACAAAGCGCCGAGTATATGCTTCCCTCAGACAATATATTGAAATTTAAATATCCTCTCTGCTTTTACTTTCGTTTTTTTCCATTTTCGATATCTCTGTTTTTTTTTTTTTTTTTTTTTTATTCGTCCGTCGTTTTCGTTTCGTTTAACACTTTCAACACGCAATTTTGGTCTTTCGAATGGAACAGGCTAAAATGAAGAACGAAGACAAGACACGTACGTACCATTTACACATTTTTTTTCATGTCTTTCAAAGATTCTCGGGTCTCGTTTACTATGTACAATTTTTCAGTCGTACGAGCACGGATACACACCGTCCCGCGAGAAGCGACGGCTATATATCCTTGGTATATTTACCTTTTTTTCGCTTAAGTGGTAAAACTTATGTTTAGTTTAAATTCAGGTTTCACCTACAAAGCTTTTTTTTCTGTCTCCGTGTGAAAGATAATACTTAAAACATCGAGAGATCGGAATAAATGTCGTTAAGCTGAACTAAGTTTGTGGATGCGGCGCAAATCACCCGGACAGCAAACGATATTCCTCCCGGCGTGATTGTTTAGCAATGTCAATGACAAAATCAAAAATTGAAACTTAAGGTATATGTATCGGTCATAGCAAAAATTATTATCTATGTCTAGAAATCGCGGGCGAACAACCTATCGACGACCTAAGACTCGCAACGATCACAGTGGCTCTCGCGTTCTTGTTCGAAAATATTCTTGAAGAAGTTTTTACCTGCCGGTGATTATTTAAACTTCTAATCATTTTATAGTTCACAGCTAATTTGCCTACTTCGGTAAATTTTCTAAATTGTGTCTAATTTTTCTTTCAGAATTGTCGAAATTCTAATCGTGTAGAGCAGGAGTCGGCAAACTATTTTAACTCGAAAATTAAACATTTCTTTTTTAAATTGAATATATTCCTCATATAATACTTAAATGTTGGGTAATTGATTAGATATCAACATAATTAACCACGTAAAGAATATTTTGAATAATGGTACAGCAATTTTTAGTTGCGACTCTTTCTCTATCTCTCTCTCTCTCTCTCTCTCTCTCTCTCTCTCGTCTCCACTCGAGTGTTAAATAAATCAAATTACGTGAATAGAAAAGAATTTGGAATGACTTCCTAGGAAGAAAATTTTGCACCTGTTTGTTGCTTTACAAGCAGAATTAGTTTGCTACCCGGCCCGCCGAGCCTAAAACTTTTACGATTTAACCCTCTCCAGATAAGCTCTGCCAACCCCGGGTTTATTGCTCGGTAATTCTATTTTCTCTTTCATACAGTACAGGCAGGTAAAGCTCCAGGTAGGTAACCCGTTAATCCCAATGTAAAATCTCGAACCCTCTTGATAGAGACTAACGAACGATCGAAACGCGCGAGTCACTGACTTCAGAAAACAGTAAAAAAAACTGAGCGTTGAAAAATAACGCTCGGTCGTCGACAGTTCGTTCGTTCTTGTAATTATTCTCGCTCGCACATCGAATTTTCCATCCCAGCTTTTGGTTTCGTAGCATAAATAATAATCCACACGAAACGGGGGTGATGTCAATTTATTCGAATGCAAATCCCACACATCGAAGTCTCGAGAAATGCAGGATCAACTGACGTACCGTGCCGTCTTAATTTGAGCCAGCCCGATTCGCGATTATTCGAACCATCGTTTCAAATTCGTTTTACGATAGATTTGTTTACGGTTCTTTCTTCGAGAGACAACGGCGACACGAGGTAAATCAATTGATCCTTTCCTGCCGCATTCCTTTCGCCTAGTTAAAAGATAGACGTGCCAACCACAACAGAACAAGAACTGTGCTGATAACCGAGTATACTTATCGATAGACTGCGGATTTATGCGGTAAAACGGTCGAGATATTCAAAGGATCTGAATACACTTTCAATTCGTTCCAATTAACGCGAAAAAGTTCCAGTAAAATCAAAATAATCTAATCAATGGAACTGAAACTAAAAGATTCACCTTTATCTACATCAATTTTGGTTCATTCGGTTATACCACAATGAAACTGAATTTCGGCTTTATGTGGAACTTTGAGCTTGCAATTAACACAGAGAATTTTGATCTAGCGTAGAAATCCGCAGGCTTATACACCGTTTACTGCTTACGTTAAGAGCTCGTAAACAAGACATTCCCGATTAGACTCTAGAATTTCGGGGTTCTTCTTAGAAGGGGCTCGGTTGGATTCGATGGAATCTTGTTGACGGTGTGTGAGTTGCTCGACCGGACACCAACACAGGCCCTCTTTCGAAGAAACTGAACTGAACGGGACGAGGACGTGGAGGACGTGGCGGACGACGACGACGGCGACGACGACGGTGAACGCTAGAAATCGACGAATTCGAGGTTCATCTGAGCCAAGCATCGTTGGGAGGATACAGCGCATTAATTGACGACATTCTGAAATATCTGTACGTGCTACATGGAACGCTCAACGAGGAAACAAAGTGGTTCGATTACGCGTACTTGAATTTATAGGTGGCACGTCTTGAATAGAGATAGAGATAGATAGAAAGAGAGAGAGAAGAGATAGAAGAGAGAGATAGAGCGTCCGGTTTAGAAGCCCGTTAATTTATTAATCTATACAGAACTGATAATAATTAGCGACTTATGTTTGTTTGTTTTTTTTGCTTTTTTCTTTCTTTTGTTAATATTCGAGTTTATCTTTTTCTGTATTTTCCGTTTCTGTTCTTTTGTTTTGTTTTTGCTTTTCGTCGTCCTCTGTTTAGGAAATGGATCACGACTCCCCGTTGCCGCTATCGTCCCCGTCCTCGTACTCGCTGGCGCTCAATTGTTCGTCCTCGTCGTCGTCCAGCTCGTACTCGTCGTCGTAGAAATCCGTCATGTCCAGCTGTTGCTCGGCTGGCCTCGCGTTCGTCTTTATGCAGTAGTCCTCCAGTGTCACCGGGACGACGATGCCTTCCTTCTCCGCCTCCATCTTAGCTGCCTGCGCTTGTTTCCTGCGTAACCAACAACACAAATGCTCATTATTCCTGTTCGCTTTCAACGAAGAATCCACCTCCTTGCCCCTGAACGCCTCCAAAATACTTTGCTCCCGCTAGGTTACTCCTCAAAGGATTTCACCTTCGTCCATTTGCATCTCATTCAACGTACACGTGCAAGCAATTCAGTAAAGTTTACTGTCTCTCCAATTTACTTAGTACGAACACTAGGTTTATAGGACCCATCAAAATGACGGGTTCTAGTATTGTTAATTTGCGATTGTTAAAATGATAAAGATGCTTTCTCGACGAATTTTTTACCAAATTTATTTCTCTGGGTATATAATTATTGGAAAAGTGGCCAAATATTTGGATAGACACGATCTTATTATGTTTACAAAATAATGTGAAACAGTTATTTCTACAGCTTCGTAAATCTAGTGTTAAATTCGACAGAACGATTTTTATTTATTTTGCATAGAAATGCTATTACCAATGAAAATAGAATTCTATTTGGAATCACTTTCTTGAAATTTGTCTATAAAAATAGTCTGCATCGGTTGTAAGAAATAGAAACTAAGTTCAATGTTATTTATTCTTTTAATGATTCTAATGGAGGAGAAATCGTATATTGACATCTTCAATTTATAAAATTTCTCAACAATTTTCAATATCATCTAATCAATCTTGGTATTAATGCATAAAGGTGCGCAGTCTAGTAATTAATATAGAAACGGTTTTGTTCTGATCGTGAAACTTTGAGTGTGATGATTTTTTGCTGTGCAAATTCACGTTTGGATAATTGAGGTCCTACAGTACCGATAAATCGGAATAGATCGATCACATCATGGTCTTTACCGTACCTTATGATATTTTCGTATTCTTTGTCCCGACCCTTGGAGTCGCGCCAGCGCCTATACATCACCGAGGCATCCACGTTGGCGGGGCTATACGTATTCGGCTCGTTCAGGAGCGAGATCACCGACAGCAGGATCGTCCTATGCGAAAACCAGAACTCGTTTAGCGTTTTTGTACCGGCAAGCCTCCTGGATATCTGATAACACGCAGGCCCGGCCAGCAGGCGAGCGGATTTTCTACATGTACACCGTGTGTCCCAACTTGTGTGCGTGTTTTTCGATCCTTTTGATCGGATAGGCAGTTTCTTACACTACGGTCGATCGAAACACTCACCTGACGTTCTGTGTTGGATTCCACCTCTCGCACGGCAGCTCGCCGCTCTGTGGATCGTCTACGGGCGGATGCAGGATCGATATGCATAGGTCTCCATTCTGAAACGATCAAAAAGATGGAAGAACGTCAGACGTTGGCTTTTCAGCACTGTTACGTTAAAAACAATAACAATTTGAAAATAAAATTTAATGATTAAATTTTAACATTAAGCCTACCTACCATCAAAAGTGACCGATGCGTATAGGGTTATAAAAATAACAAGGCTACATTTATTTATAATTTGCGATTTTTACTGTCATTTATACTGAAGTAAAAACATATATTCAATAAATTCCTATGTGAGAGAAAACACCTTTACAGTTTCAATAATTGTCAAATCAAATATCGCGAATATCGGATATTCAAAAAATGCTAGAATATAAAATTCGATCGAATCGAGTAAGATTTTTATTTGTTTTGGATCTAAAAAGGCTGTTTCGATTGAAAATAGGATTTTATTCCATGCCACTCTTTTACAATTTGTTTATAAAAATTGAAAATTGCATGAGCATCCGCAGTATATTTATGAAAAATGTGCATCGTCCAAGGATTGAACAATGAATTCGCCATCACGATAGACTAATGCGCGGTGCTCTCAGCCGACGGCGTAATCGAAGGTTCGAAGGGTCGCAAGATGGCCCTTCAAAAGGCTCTCATTGTGTTCTGAAAGTTGGATGTGGAAAGTGACGTTGAACAGGTTAATTGGACGTCGAAGAGACCGATGGTTATCCGTCTCGCAAAAATATAGTTTGGAACGAGGAGTACGCGAGGAATTCCTTGTTATCGTCGGCTGTTGATAGCGAGAGGATGCTGATAGGGCGACGATCTTCTTTTACATATACGGTAGTCGTTTTTCGCGTCGATCGATTCGGGTTTGAACGCTTCAGCGGACCGGGACGAGCGATTCACGAAGACTTACGGCGATAGAAGTCGTCTTGTAAATGCTAATCGAGATTACCGGACAGATTAGCGAAACGTTTCGACCGACTGGACGCGGAAGTGGTCGCCGATAACGGTCACCGGACGAGAAACTGTACGACTTCCTCTCGATGGTCACCATCGAACCCCTTCTGCTCGGATTTCGCTCGTTCTCGCACTGTCTGTCGATTCGATATAATTTACCGAATCGCGAGAAATCCTACGCAGTTCATACTTTAGTTAATTGCACACTGTTAACCTTCCCCCTGTGTACTGCTGTTCTAATGTTAACCGTGGACATGGGGTTATTGGACAGAAAATGAAAGAAGAAATTTGTCTGCGTAAGCACTTGTGAAATTTTATGTATTTTTAAATGATAAGTACACAATACTGAAAAACTGTTAAACATATCGCAGATAGCAATCCTAGAAAATTTTTGGACCTTTTCCATTCGTCAACTTTCTATTTCCATTTTTGTCAACCTGAGAGTAATCCTGCAAGTCTATTCAAATGGAGTATATCTAACATCCTTTTTCGCATATAACGATACTGTGAAAAAAGAAACGTTTTAGGGAAAATCACGGTTATGCGAGCCAATACTCTAACCAGATAAACAGGAATTAGTGGACTGAAGCTTGCCTGTTTTGTTCGAGCTTATTCGGTGGCCTTTACTATCAGTTCATAAAGAACCGCAGTCGGTACTAGTATTATGCTCTGTTTATTGCGCAATATCGACACGTAACGATTATAAGCGCATAATTTATACAATATTGCGTAACCGAGAGGCGCAGCTGATAGCTGTTTAATAGTCTGATACAGAAATTACATCTACAACAACAAAAAGTAGCTACTGAAACGTTAAAACGTGACAATTCCATTTTTCAGTGATTCATTCCTCAACGCCAGACCTACCGAGCCCGTCAAAACGGCGGATCTTTTCATTTTACAATTGGTGAAATTGTAGAAGTGTGTTCTGTATTGTATTGTGGAATTCATTGTAACATCGTATTGTTTAAGTTTCGATAGTTGAACGATTTAGCCCTGGTTCTATTCTGACCTAGAGTCCACCCACAATTTCTAAGGATTCATTCGGAACGTAATTTATTTGATATACTATGTCTTTAGCAGATCACCTTGAGAAAGCAAGTTACCCAAGTTTCTGCCAATCAGCCCTAACAGAGGTGTTGAAGAAGTAATACCTTTCTTAGGGCAATGTATCCAATGAATCATCTACTTCATAATCTATCTTGACCCAGACCTAACTCACACCTTCTAAGGATTTATTTGGATCGTAATTTATTTGATATATTGTCTTTAGCAAATCATCTTGAAAAATCAAGCTATCCAAGTTATGTGAAATAGACGGACAGTCAAGAAAGCGAGCCAAATACAACGTGCAAATAATCTACTCGTTTCCGAATGCTGCTAGTTAAATAATTGAAGAAAACTGTATATGTTTAAAACTGCTTGCATACTGGCCTACGATTATTTATGTGTAATTTAAATTTTATTGTATAGAATATATTAATGTATTGAAGAATAATGTACGGCAAAATAATCTCTACCTTGAGATTTTAATTGCACTAAGTAACAAAAAAAAAGTTACCCAAGTTAGTGCCACTCAGTCCTAACAAAAGATGTTGGAGAAGGAACATCCTTTTTAGAACAATTTATCCATTGAATGATCTGCTTCATATTCTATCTTGACCCAGACCTAACCCACACCTTCTAAGGATTCATTTAATCTGCCGCGTCTTGAAAAATGCGTTCGAACTACCCGAGGTTCCGTGGCCAACAGCCATGTCCCAAGGGCACGCAGAGGAGGAGTACGAAGAAGCTTCTGTGAAAAGCGTGTGCACAGTTTGTACGTATTCGGTCTGGAGGATCGCCGAATATGGTCAGCAGAAAGAGGGGTCGGGAGCAAGGATTTTCAGGTGGCCGCAAGGTTTCGTCCTTCGTGCCGCAGACGTTTGTTTCCCCCGTGGACAAGGCGCTCTCAGGGACGATTAACGCGGAACCGATCTCCCCCTCTCTCTCTCTCTCCACCTCCTCTCTGTCTCCTTTTGCCACGTCCCTGGATCGAGGATTTGCTCTCGCGTCTCTTCCGAAGTCGATCGTTGCCCTTGAAGGAATGACTCGACCCGATGAAACACGCGCTCTCGCCGTTCTCGCGTCTAAACATTTGCCCGTTGTGTTGCCCGCGAACGCTTTTATTACACTGCTAAAGATACAGTCGACTCTGTCGGTTTGTTTGCCAGGGGCGACCGCGTAAGTCATCGGTCACCGACATTGTTTTGCGAGAGAGTTGACGCGCATTACTTCTTCCTCCTCCCTTCCTCCTTCCTCCGCTGCCATCCGAGTCCATTTGTTTATCGGCGTCGAACCTTTGTTGCGACGTGGATGAATATTTCGGGAAATGAACGGATTTAATGGCGGCGAAACGTTAAGGGTTGCGGGTGAATGATAATCTTGACGCGGCACCGTGCACCGAATGACCATTTTAGATGGTTAAGAATATCTACCGAGTCTAATTATACTCATAATAATTTATTTATTGCGATATAAGCATAGAAATCAATACGCGAAATCGTATTATAAATTTAATAATAAATAATAATAAATTTAATAATTAATAATATATTATTAAATTTTAATTATTAATAATAATTAATAATAAATTTCGTAATAAATTATAATAATCGTATTATAATCGCTATGAAGAGCATTGTATGAAAGCAATGAATAAGAATCTTTAAGCTTCTATGCACGATATTCTATATTAACAGAAATAAATGTTTACATGAATGTTCACAAAGTTCGTCAGTAAAGCTTTTACAATAATTTTTAGCTATTGTTTAAGTACCAGTTTTCTATGCCGTTTAATTGACTTTAACCATGCAAAACTAGAAAGTCTCAAAGAATCAATAAAGAACGCGAACAAGAACATCGAAGGGAAATAATTAATAGATTTTCATGACAATTCAAATTTTTCTGCATTTCACAAGGCAGGATTTACAAATCAATTATTCGTAACGTTTTCTTCGTTCAGTGTTGGTAATTTTGCGAAATTCTTGCGATCCGTATTACGGTTCATGAAATCGCGAATACGGCGATGGTTCGTCGCTCGTCCGCGATCTACGAAGCGATCGAGAGAAGTATTATCGGAGCGATGAATCGTCTGGGAGGAAAAGTGCTCGCCGCCGAGCGAACTTTCACCGTCCGCGCCACGGCTTTCCGGAACGCATCGGGAACGCTTCTTGTCGTAGAATCCCGTTAACACGTTTTAAGCGGAAACGATATTAATATCTGTTTCACGCGAATGGCCCACGGCGGAAGGCGTCAGCGCTTTTTACGCGGAATCATCCTATTCGCGGGAAACGTAGTAGAAACTGATAACTTGGCCCCGTCATGCTGGTATCTAATCGTGGATCTCGGTTTCGGGAATTCTTGACAGATACTGCGATGCTACACCGAATTAACGTGCATTGTCCCTAGGACTTCGATAGCAAAATACAATATTACAATTTTTATTTATTTATTTATTTATTTTACGTCGCTTTCAACTCTTTGTTAAAGGTTATTTCGCGACGGGACCTGCAGTTTATCAAGGTGGGTTCCGAACCACCCTGGGAACCATGGTATTAATCGATTAATTTCAAACCAATTTTTATTTTGCTTGAAGATGTGTCTAGTAATACGTAATTTTATACAATTTTTATTGTTGAGACTTTCGGGTGTAAGCCGTGTCCAAAAGGAAGAAATTCTTAACGTTTCGCAAGCATTGCAGCTAGGCTTCATCAGGGGATCTGAAGACACACTGATACCTGAAAGCCTGAAATCTCTAATTACGCAATTTTATAGGTTCAATAGTACCAGAAAAGAATCAGAAATGAGTCATTTCGATCTGTCTAGAAGTTCTAACGCTGAATGAAAGATTCACAGACATCTTCATGGCGAATTTAACTCCATTTTACATGGTCAGGGATTGAGGAAACAGGGTGAAAGACTAACGAAGCTTCCGATACCAAGGGTCAACGTTGACCCAGGAGCTTTTCGTAAGCTTCCCCAAAGAGGGGAGTAATCTTAAGTGTACTCAACGTTCTTCCTATTTTCAGCCCCGACGAATACATAAAATTGTGGTTGATACGAGAAATATTGGGTCAAGTGGAAAGTTCGTTTCGTGTCGCGAGATAATGGCCCCGCTTTTAGACAATCGCAATTAACCCAATTTTGGCAAAACAGCTTCGTTTCGAATATTATCCTCTCTCAATCTTGCTTATCAATCGAACAAACTGTTTTCCTCTTGCTTCTCTGAACTAGTTGAACTTTCAAAGTCCTGAACTTTTGAAACGGGGTTGTAGAATTTTCATAAAATACACCTAACGTTTGCGGTTACCAACGACTTTAATCCAATGATAAATTGTACGCGTGGAACGCGACACTTCGTACTACGGTGGAACATTCCGAATGCATTGTGGGTCCAACGAAATTTCCCAACTAAACTTAAATAACTTTGATCGATCGGTTTGTGACCTACATGAGGTCTAGCATTGTCCCGGTGATGAAACGCTTCGTTCGTACTTAATATTCTCATAGCCGTTTCTCTGTCCCGTTGAATATTATTATAATAATTAAGCGTGGTTTTATTGTTCCAGATCTCGAGAGATCTCTCGGAGCTTCTTAACCTGTTATTCCTCTTGTTTTGCAGACCCCAATGCTCCCACGAGCATGATTAACCATTGCGGGGACGAAGTTTCTCTAAAAATAGAGACGAAACCGTTCTGGGTTCTGATTAATTACAAACTTAATATTCCAAAGAAATATTCATGTTTGTTAATGTACTCTGTTCGACTCCGTTGTTGTCCAAGACTATTATATTTAACACTTTGCGTCATTCAAATTGAGTACCAGGTTTCCCAGGATTACTGGGACAGAAATACACAGTATCGTTTGTCCTAGCTATTAATCTTGAATCTAATAAATTCTTCTGATTTTATGGAGCGCGCGTTTAAGGTGGTCGAGGTATCAGTCAAACAGTTAATAGCTTGCTGTCAGAAGATTTATTAAGCTACCTTCAGCTGTGAATCATAAAGACCTAAAATCAGTTAAAAACCTCGGCAGACAATCTGTCGAGTTAAGAAAATATGGAGGATGAAGAAGAACTATAAACAATTGCTGAACAAGTCGACTGCTGATTTTATAGAAACAGAACGGTATTGAATGTTTCAATATTTTCTATGTACCATGATTGTTAAGGATGGAAATATATTTCCATTTATTTCCTTCCTGCTTTGTTCGTGATGACGAGATCGCGATCGCAAGAGGTGATCGAACGATCCCGACGCGTTGTCTGCGGGTGAATCACTGTTGGATCTCGCGAGCACCTCGAAGAGTCCTCCTTCACCTTTCGGAACCAAACAGGAAGCTCCGCAGACCATCACCGCTTCGAAATATCTTCACAGAAGGTGTGGGCGTTTGCGTGCCGGTTTTTCGCAGTTGCAGAGATATTCCCGGTAGTCGTTGGCCGCGCTATCGCGAGGGCAACCGTCCAACATTCCCTCGGCCGTGAAAACTTATTAAACTCTATTGCCCCGTTGGCTCTTGCTCTTGCGAGGAAAATCTACTCATCGCGGGCGTCGAGTCGGGATCGCCGGTTTCTCAGAAAACCGATCGGGACGAGGGACAGGGGACGCTAACCTCGTGGAAACGCGGCCAAGACCCGGTTCTTCTCAACTTTTGCCTGGTTCGAAGGCTTTTACGCGCGCGATCATCCTTTGGTAAGTTTCCTCCACCGGGAAATCAAAATTGTCGTCGATCTTGCATTTATTCACTTTAACTTTTGGTATCCGTGTCGATAATCCGAATCCACTCAACCGATTCCCCAGGGTAGAGAGGTCCATTTTACATTTTTCAGAGAATTTTTCAACTGACTTCACTTTTCCGCGTTCGTGTGTTCCCTCGGATAATTATTTCATTTTACTGCAGTCGTTTCCCACTTTTTAGGCAAATTTCCAATTGGCATCAGTTTCCAGCATGTGTGTCGATGATCCGAGTACTTCGATTTCTCATGGTAAAGATCCAAAAGTTTTCTGAGATAATTATTTTTACATTACCACGATCTATCTCCACTTTTTAGACAATTTTTCCATTGATTTGAATTTTTGGTGTCCTTGTAGATAATTTAAATGTGGACCTTCGATTCCTCGCGATAAAGGTCCAACACTTTCGTTGACTGTCTCCTATTAATGAGGTCGCTTTCGACTTTTTAGTTGGATTAAAGTGTTCCTCCCGTTCCGCACGGATTCGCGAGAGACAGCCGCGATCTAGTTTATACAATAGTTCTGCACGTTGTTTTGATCTTGCGAGGAGTCGGTCTATTTTCGAGGCTGACCAGTTCTCTCGGCAACGTTCTCTGCCCGTTCGAATGTTCTCTTTTTCTATTTCTCGCTTTCTACCGGCGTTTTAAAAAAATAAAACAGATAAAACATCATCGCGTTGCTCGTGTGCGCGACAGAGTTTTTCTTCTCGCTAGCCAACTTGGTAAAAATACCACGGTTACTTGTAATCGTAGGCTCGAAATAGAACTGTACGCTTCGTCGCCGATGCAAAGGTCGACGCTATTTTTTTTTTAAATATCTTATCAGAATCTTCTGAATTAGAAAATACCTTACCGGACGGGTCACCATGGAACCAAAAATATAGAAAATATATTCAATTGACCGCAAAGTCATTTTTACGGTGCTATTTACAAGAATAAATATTGAAAAATGGATTTTCGAATAAGACAGACAACGCTGATATTTCATCAAGTTAATGCAGTCGAGCAGAAACGCTCCAATGTGTGAAGATTCGTTTTCGCTGATCGTCCGTAGCCCGTGGATTTATTTATAGCTTCCAAGATAAGTATAATTGCAAAATTAAAAAATCGTGATGCTGGTTTTATCTGCGACTCGATAATATTTTTCTCACAAAAAGGGGAGATATTGATTGAATTATCTAACTCTGCAAGGTCTCGCTCACTTTTTCAAACACGCTTCGAACTTTGCAATATCCCCTGCTAAATAAATCTCCCATCGTATCTCCTTTATCTCCGCCGAAACAATAAACTTACAGAACAAATTTTCACAACGATTTCCCCAGACTCTTAACTGGCCAGCAAAATCGCAAAGATTAGTCCGGAGTATATCTCGGAAAGAGATTTATCGCGGTTTTGTTCATTTCGGTTAACCAGAGAAAAAGTTTATCGAGGGCTCGGAGCCATAATCGGGCAAGAAATCGCGCGACCTGTTGCTCGGCCGCTATTGAAACCGAGCGGAGGCTCGATCCATCGACTTCGGTTCTCTTTCTGCACGTTGGATCTTCGAAATCAGTGGCGAAAACCGAGAAAACTCGGTCGCGGAAAATCGTTCGGTTTTACGCGGAAAAATTGGGTCGCCGCTGCTTGACCTCGATTTTTTCTCCTCGGCAAACCCGCGCGGCGCTGTTTCGCTGCAATTTGGAAGTCGTTCTCGTCGGGCTTTATGGACTGAAGCGTGTAAGATTGGCTCGGTGATGGATATCGATACAGAGAGACGTCACAGTTCCCAATTCCTTGGCCCCGAATTTTCGGAAATCTGCGATAGAACCGGCCAGCAACGTTCTTCTATTCGAGCTGGACACTCGCCAATGGCACTGCGGTATGCCGTGCTTTTGTTCACAAAGAACTTGCTCGCCGTGTATGTGAGACCGTTTTCCTTCTCCTTCCACGTTAAGTACTACATGTCCACTCTTTTTACTTAACCGATATTCGAGACACTCATTTGCTAAATCGATTTACTACGAACAAAAAACGCGCCGAAAATCGCCAGATAAAAGTATTCGGCAAAAGACTCCTTCGAAAGGGGACAGTTTCATTGAAATTGTAACGATCACAGCCGCCAAAAGGATGAACGTTATTCGATTAAAAGATTTCCATTATTTGTGACAACTTGTTGCCATCTTTCAGATAACTTGTCAATTCTTGTTTCCCAACTACTCGCTAGTAAATGTGTTTTTGATATACGAGCAAAATTCCAGCTTATTTAAAACAAAGTAGAACTTAGCCACCCTTCAACCAAATAGATAAATGTGACAAAGAATTTTTTAAAAATTGCTGTTAATTGGAATTAAGAAAAAATTAATTGTAATTTTGCAACGTCACTTCAATTCTTCTTTGTCTTTGTGAATAAATGGAGGGGAGATATCAATAAAATACAAGTAAAATTGCCGGCTTATTTAAAACACCGTAGAACTTACTCACCCATCAACCAAATAGATAAATGTGACAAAGAATTTTTTAAAAATTGCTGTTAGTTGGAATCGCAAAGAAGAATTGAAGTAACGTTGCAAAATTACAATTGACCGGTCGTACGAGTCAGAAATTAATTTTTTCTTTGTGAATAAATGGAAGGGAGATATCAAAGATAACTGAATATATCTATGTCGCAACTCGATAATCAAATTACAGTATAATTCGCTTAGTCTGTACACGTAGCATGAAATGCAAAATTCACGCATTGCGCACTTCTCTTATCGACGGATCGGTCGATCTCGATTAGACACTCGCTGTCTCGAGGAGGATTTCATCGATCGATCGGAGATTCCGTTGTCGGGACAGATGGTTTCGTCTCCGGCCGGAATCGCATTCCTCTAGTATCCATAGCGATTCGACCGATTTCAAGGGCTGCACGGTCCCCAGAAACTTGAAATGATTGCTCCCGGTGCTCCCTCGAGCACCCACGAGTCCAGAGAAGCTCCGGTCGAGACCGTGTCTCGATAAGAAATGGGTCAACCAGGCCGAGGGGTTTGGCCATTCGAAGGAACAGTTGGAGGGCGTTATGTTACAACATCGAGGGAAAAATCGAACGACCCAGTTCCTTCTCGCGATTCCCTAGGCCAACCTAGTACCGTGTTCTCTCGGTAACTGTGAAGATCTGGTCTGCCGAGTCACAGTTACAGAAGTGGTACACTGCGTGCTCTCTGGCGTTCCAAAAATAAAGACAATTAAATTAAAATGAATTACTTCATGCAAAAAGTTTGACAAGAAAAATATTCACGCATTAGAATGTAGTGGTGGGGATTAAATTTGTCCAGTTACTGTAGAGATCTTTCTCACAGTTACGAAGAGGATACTGTATCTCCTTACGCGCGAAATTGTCTCGCAGCCAAGTGACTCAATTATGACCGCGCGACTGTTAATTGAGGAGAATTTTGAACCTGATTCCCCACTTACATTTGAATCCCGCCCGGCCACGAATCCTTGAGCGTTCGCCTGGCCGCGACGCGGTATTCTAATTAAATTTCCAGGAGGATGAGCGAGCCGGTCGTCAGTCTCGGGTAAAACAACTTCCACGAATCTGTCGAGCGACGTGACTATTTTTCGAATGGCGGAAGAAGCCACGCCATACGCTGCCGTTCAAAGCCGAGGTCTTCGTCGAGGTTCGGTTCTCATGGTAGAGAGGATGGTTCCATGTGGAACCATCGAGTCCTGGGTCCTAGGTCCCGTTAATGCCACGAAGAGGTCCTGAGCGCGACCTTATCCGAGACCGTTTCCACCTTACGGCCGCTTCTACCTATAGGCTGTTTCATTGCACGCGTTCCCACTCGATTGTTTTGTATCTTCACGTGTCTTGTTCTTATTGAAACTAACGGCTCTGCGCTGCCTGCACCATGGTTTCCCATCATTTTCCGGTTCGTCATTGTTACTCAGCGCATTCATTCCGGGCAACGTACAAGATTTTAAACTCTCAACTTCGTGTCAAAATATTGTACAACGCTACATCTACATACATTTTAAAGGACAACGTCTCTACTTTCATATTTCGTATGAAAATTCAACTTTTAGTATGGAACCATGACATTACAGAGCTTGTAGTTGTAGTTTAAGCGCTATAAAATCGCTACGAGAGTCATCGATCAGTGTAATGGAGAGACTCCATGTGATAAAATCACGTTAAAACGAATGTGCGGAAAAAGTTCATTGACCTCCGCAGAAGCGCCCAGTGCTCGCCGAACTTTCACGCTCGATTTAAACGAGAAACTGTTATTTCTTTATTTTTCTGCATGTAGAATCAGCAGCACGGTTTAAGGAACGACCTGTATATGGTCAACGTTGCAAGACGGGGAGGGTTGCGATTTTTAGGGACGAGTTGGAGGGTCCGCGAACTGAGTATCGGTTGGCGGAACGCGTCCGGTGAAACAGCCTGTATGCACACCGGTAACTCCTGTCGCCGACACGCCGCACCGTGGCCTCGGCCACGCAGAAGAGAAGGAACACGGACCTGGCTCGGTGGCACACACCTACAGGATTGATCTGGCCCCGCGTGTACGTGCACGTGCACGTGCACGTAACGTGCCGGTCACAGACGTTTCACGGTTCGTCGAATCCTGAGGCGTCGACCTCTCCTCCTCGCGAGGGCGAGAGCTAGAGCCTATGATTTCGCAACGATTCTGCGAGCGCAGCCCGCACAAGTCCGCACGGCTCGAGCCAGCCCCGTCTGACACGAACACGTTTCTTCTCCCCATGTCCGTTCGACAGAGACGGGGGAACAGGGGTTGCATTTAACGGGTCCATTTTCTAGAAACAGAACGAAACGAAAGTAATCGACCGACATTCGTCCGACGATTCCCGGAAACCGATGGAGCACGGCCGGTTCACCTCCGGAACGCTAATCTTCGGTTCTACGCCTCCGGCGACCAATTTTCTCCATAGGAAAAGGGAACCAGTCTAGGTTCCTCTTTCGCTTCGAATGAAATCATTAGCCCCGCCGATTGATATTAACAAGTTCGCTACCAGTTCTCCCTTCATTGTTAGAACGTTCGGTTTACAGCTGCCCCAGTCTACTTTCCAGCGAATTTTTCCAAAGCCTATGCGTGGAGCACTTTACGCGGTATTTCTATTCTTATGTAAGAACAGTTTACTCGGACAAAATTGAGTACTCTAGACAATAACTGATGTAATGGTATACTCCGGTCAAGAAGTATTACGGCCAGACGTTAGATTATGTAAGTAATGTTGTACGAACATCTCGCCGTACTCCTCTATGGCGGATGTTATGCTACGAATACTTCAATCACTTAAATCATTACTGTAAGAGGTACTTTTCTAATTGAAGCCTACAACTTTAATTTCGCTGGAATAAAAAGCTGTTATGTAAACATGTGTCTCTCGAAGCTCCGTCGGAAAGGTCAAACAAAAATACTCGAAGAAGAGAAAGTGCATCGGATAAAAATAAAGGACGCTCGATGAATCGACTGGACAACTGAACGATGTGTTTATTAAATATAAAAACTTCTTCGCGAAGTGCGATCACTGTCGATCATCGCTACGAACACGATCGCGTCTTTTGGAAGGATTTCGCAGATCGGCATCTATCGCCGACAAAGAAAGAGTTTCGCTTTGTCTGAGAAGGCGGTACGCGTTATCTGTTAAGCAACCTGTCATTCGACAAACATTTTCCGCGGGAACAATGCCGTATACGGAAAAAAGGAAAATCGGACTTAGTACAGCGCTGCTTAGCCTCCGCAGCCTATTATTGTCCCCATGGTTCTCGGTCCGGTGTTTACGGCGTCGGCTAAGATCCCCCGCGGAGCAACAAATCTCTCACGCACGTGACTCACGTGGCGAGACGATCGCGGACAAAGGGACCTCGTTGGAAAGTCATTCGTCCGTCATTGAACGTGCCCGCGTTACGTAGATTCTGTCGGTTTACACACGAATTACGCGACACGTTCCGACAACGCAACGTGCCCCTATTATTTCCGAGCCAACCGACGCCTATGCGAACCCCTGAACGTCGGCAACCGTTTACCAGTCGCATTGGCGCGGCCGCTCGTTCTGACCACTTTTGTTCTACTCTTATTTTAACAGTTTCGCCCTTGGTTTTTATCATTGCAAGTTTGCTTAAGGGAGGTAGACTCGTTTCCAGGATTGCAAGGGCACGGGACACGCTTTCTCATTTCTCCATAATGCGAAAGGTTTCTTTTTTTAAATATTTATTTAACATCGCTTTCAACTCTTTGCCAAGGTTGTTTCGCGACGGGACCTACAGTTTATTAAGGTGGGTTCCGAACCACCTTGGACACCACAGTGTTAGATGGCATATGGAATATTTCCCCTTTCACATCAAGAAATGCAAAATATTTTTAGAAGTCAAAAGCACTAGATAACAGATCGATCTAGGCCACGATCGCCCTCAGAAGTCCTACTTCCACGTTTCCGAGGCGTCATTTACATTATTCTTTATCATTTCGTAAATATAATCATAAATTTTCGTAAACGTAAAAATAGATAAAATCTGTTATCTAGCGCTTTCGACTAGGGCTGTAACTTTCCTTCGAATGTTCGATTTCTGAAAATTCAAAGGCGATGAGAATCAAAGAAGAAAAGTCCAAACGGAAAGTTCAGTGCCTAACAGTTAATATTTTTATTTATCAAAAATCGTGACATGCTACAAGACTTCGAAACTACGAAGCTCCCTTCGTTCCTTCGAAGTCTTGGAAGCTTCGGAAAAGTTACAGCCGTACTTTCAACCACCCCATTTTTGCATTATCGTGAAATGAGGAGGCGCATCCCGCAACCTTGCAATCCTGGAAACGAGTCTACCCGCTTAAAACATGGCCGTGTGACCAGAGGCGAAATGAGCCGAGGGTGGTTATCGAGCAGCGTTCGGGGCCGGGTGGAGGGGACGAGGCGCACCTTGCATCGAGGCAACGTGCAACTTGTATCGAGGCAAGCGTGGAGCATAGCCGAGTGACCGGCGCGACCCGACACGGTTGAAACGTATCGGCGAGAAAGACGCTTCGATTGACTGATAATCACGAGGCTGCCGGGGGTTCATCGAGGTGACAGAACACCAAAGGGTTCTTCGGGACCGGCCGTTGCATACTCGTTAAACCAATTACTCGTATTCTTGTTTAACGTTACGGTCTCGCGGTGGATTAATCTTTCTCGAAGAAAGGACGAAGAGATAGCGAACAAACGATAGAGAGAAAAAGAGAGGAGTCGTGAGACGAGGCGACGGGAAAGTACGTTGGCCTCGGAGATCGAGGTCGAAAAGACACGTATGAAAAGTATTCATCGCGCGGAAAATAGCATACACGCGGTCGTACAACAGCCGAGCATGTTCGCACGATATAACGGAGAGCGAGCGCGGAACTTTCATCGGGGAAAAGTTAGGTGAACCCCCGCGACACACGACGGCTACCCTACGTTTCTTCTCCTCGGGCGAAGCAATTATCGAAGACACCGTCGCGTCGCCGTGTGTCTGGCCGATCGTTTTCCAGTGAAACCGTTTCCCTCTGGCGCGACATGCTAAGAATCGCAATTTTCTTTCATTCTTTATTCCGCCTCTCTGCCACCGGTTCTCCAGAGTCCTGCGTTAAATAGAACAGTGCCACGATGCTGCCAAAACTTTTACAAAATAATTAGGAACAACGATACTAGTTTGTATTGTTTCTAGAATAATCTTATTCAACGACTAAAGAGTTGTTTTCACCTTACCAGATGGTTTATGATCTTTGATCATGTTTTTCACACACCTCTACTCTTTATTCTGGCTTACAACTTTTTTTATAGAGCACTTTTCATGTCTGGTTATACGCTAACAATTTTTCCGGAACTCCCTTTAGATGACATTCGTGAAAATTGTCGAACTTGTCAACGATTCAGGCTGCTAATCTTTATACTAAATAGGACAAACATTATTCGCAATCGAAATAAACAGCAATAAATGCTGTAAAGTTTGTACAGTTGGTTGGAACATTTCTAAGAAAATGAGCGAGATGGAAATGAAAGCTGCTAAGCTGCTCCCGCGGTTTTAGACGCCCGATAAACCGCGGGCCTTTTTCATAATAATCGTGCGTTTGTTCGGCCCGACCGGGACGCGTAATTAATGCGGCGCTTGCTCGACGGATGAAATTTACGCGCGTTATTCCCGTTAACCGTGGCGTGTTAGTCTAGTCTCATCCCTCCCAACAACAAGTGACTGGACATGGATGTCCAACGAGCTTTGGACGGTCATTGACTCTTTCGTACTCGAGCTGAAGGGTCACATGGAGAGCGCTCTCTCGCTCGAGAGAGGTCGATACGCTTCGAAAACGAGATACTTTCCGCGAAAATCATTTCCGAACAACTCCCAACCCTGCTCGTTTCAGTAACTACCCTCTTGTGCTCCTATTACTATCGCCATCTCCTCGTACGCTCTAACGCTTTTAATAGTTCATTATTAGATTGCGGATTTGGTGCGTAAATAGAACAGATGTGTGTAGGTGGAATTTGAAAAGCAATGAAATTATTGTTTGAGAACACAGTTTGTTCCACAGCAAGATAAAAGAATAGAAAGAGAATTGTACATCTCTGAAAGAAATGATTACCGAAATAATAATTTCAAGCGACTGGCTGGAACGTGAGACGAGAAATAATTAGGATAGTCCGGGACCGGTTCCGCTAAAATACAGAGCGGTAGAAATTATTTAAGGGGTTGTTCCGGGGTATTTAAATCCATCGAGCATCCCCCTGGCGCGTACCGCTAAAAATTCCACCGGTTTTCCCCCGCGGTGTATTTACAAGCGCTGGGAGTGATAAATAACAAGATCCTCGTTGCAGAGACGGCTCTCCTCTCCACCTTTCACTCGATTCGAATTTCGCTGGATAAAGCCGGGAGATAAGTGCTCGCTGGAGAATCGTCGGTAACGATATCACCATGACGGCGATCGACGTACAACCAAACGGATACGCTCGCACACGCTCACGCAGGCTCGTGTCCCGATGATCCGAGAAAGCACGGGAATTAAAAAGTCCTCGAAAACCAGCGTTGATTTCGCGGCCCGCGCAGATTTCACCGCGCCGGTAAAGCCGTCAATTATCAAAATTACGGTCGCTTAATATCCCTCGAGACACGTGTACTCAGACGCGCGTTTTCATGGCGAAACAAGGAGACGCTGAGAGATAAAGCGAGATAGAGAGGAAGAGAGCGAAGCTGCCGGAGAAACAGGCCGCAGGTTTTGCGAGTCCCGACGCGCACTGCTTCTTCGATACACAAGCATTCAGAAAGAAAAATCATAATTCTCAAACTAGTTGATTTTCGTGTGAAATACCATTGTACTTTTTTAAACAAAATACAAATCTGAATCGACTGGTGAATGAAAATACATGTCTTTATTGAGAAAATCTTGTTCTTTACCGAGTAAAAAGTATTATCAATTTCAAGGAAAAAATCGTAGAATAATTTATTTTCTAATTGAAAGCTTTTGTAACACTTTAACACGTTCAGTAAGTTATAGAAAAGTAAACAAGTCTCGATTCGCGTCGTTAATTACAAGTACATACTATTAAACTATGTTTTTTTATGAATCTCTTTAAGATATAAAAAAATCTTTAGACATTGCACATTAAAGTTTTGTTTTTTCCTCATTGAACGAAACACTGCGACGACACGAAAGCTACAAAACGGAGGGGCGAGGGACAAAGAGAGCCCCCGAGAAAGCGAAAGGGAGAGGAAAGAGAGAGTGAAGCGAGAGCCCCAGCAGGGTGAGACAGAGAAAGAGAGAAAGATGATGCGATGGGAGAGCACAGTGAGACAGTGTGTGTGCGAGAGAGAGATTGGAAAGGGACGAGAGGTGGACGAGGGCGAGGCGCAGGGTGAAACGTGAAAAGGGGATGAAGGGAGGATCGATAATTCCCGTATTTACTCACCTCGTACACGTTCGGGTGCCAAACTTTCGTCATAAACCGAATGCTCGGTGGACTATATGGATAATCCGGCGGGAACTTCATGTGTGCCTGGAAAAGAAGAACGTCCTCGTTAGAATCGGATTGATAATCGCGTTGGCGGCGCTTATCGAAACTAGTAGCACCGCGCGGGAGAAACTGTTATACAATTGGCAACAAAAAATATTGGCACTGCTAGCCTTTAATTATGTCATCTATAGCTTCATAATTGAACGGTATGTGTTATTGAACTGATTCGAATAACATTTTATGTAACGATTATGTCTGGTCTAATAGCTGTAACCGTGGCATTCGATGGACGATGAACAATGCTTCTACACCATTGCCTAGCAGACATAATGGCTGCCCTGTGCAATATAAAAATTCTCTGTATGTATCAATTGCGAGAAATGAGACTCCGTCGTACTATACCAACACTTTTGTTCGCGGCTGTATGTAGAACGACTTGGTTGCGAATCATTTCAAGCAGCTCGACGATGTTCGGAAGACAATTGCCGGTTGCTTGTGCAACCGAAACGCGATTTGCCAAGCGTTGAATTTTGTGAGAGCAAGGAGTGGATTTCTATAGCAAGAAGTAGGTATGATTTCTGCAGTAGAATTCGATCTGCTTTGCATGCGGTAACGATCGGTGCGTGAAACAGATCGGCAGAGCGGGACCGATGGTATAGAAACCGGCTGCGCGGTTCCTGGAGGATCCACGGACTTCAATCTACTCGCGAAATAGCGAACTATGCTTCAAAAGCTGGTGAAACTCTTTCCAATCGGTTCTACTTTGTTACGAATACAATTGCGTGGACGTGGTCGGAGTTCATTTCAAGTCAAATACGAAACTAACAAAGTGACGGTGTACGAATGACGTTGAATACAATGGAGAAGGAGTTTAAGCAATCTTTTTGAATTAATTAGTTTCTATTCTCGATGTGTCAAGTTTTAATGTCGAAGAATTCAATCGATGCGGTCACTGACCGAGAAATTCAATCTAGCGCAGTTATTAATCGGAGATCATATAATGATCGGTGACTATGCGGTTGATATATCGTCGGGGAACTACGGAGAATATTCAAGATAAAATATATTTAAGAATCGTTAAAGTTCTACCGGTTTGGTTGGTCACTGACCAAGAAATTCTATCGAGTTTGGTCACTGACCAGGTAATTCTATCGAGTTTGGTCACTGATCACGATCTCCTAGGAAACTGAAATCAACCAAAAAGTGGTTGATACATTGACGAATGTATACTCTGTTATGAAAATCAATTAGACAGTATGAAAACGTTTCATAATGATCCGGGTTTAACCGGTTCGTCGCAGGATGAATCCATTTCGCGCGGAAAGCGTGCACACAAGGGTCGTCCCGACGCTAGCTAGCAGACTTTCGTCGATGGTTCGCCGACGGGACGCTATATTGATCGCAACCTGGTCATGGCCCAAATATCCACCTCGTCCTCCGGGATAGCGCGTCCCAGAATTAACTTACTTTCCATCGCGAGACCGCCGGTGTTTACGTTTACATTTCTGTCCGAGAACGATTCCCCGGTCTGGTCTCTCCACCAGAATTAATTAGACGAGGAGAACACGGCGAATTTCGCGTTTCGACGAACGCGTCGCTCTCCCCTGTTCCCGGGACAAGAGAGAGCGTGTTTATATTTAATTGACAGCTCGGGAACAGCCCGACTCTCTGTCCCGGTTTTAGCTTTCATCCCCGAGAACTTTTCGACCTGAAGAAAATGGAACGTGTGTGTAGGTACACTCACTGGCCATGAAACATCGACAAACATCGGACAACGTTGTCCGACGAACTTGACGGAAACTATTTGATCGCTACACTGTTGACCAGAAGACAGTGATAGACACCGAGCTATGTCAGATACGCAGAAAACCGGTTCCGATTATAATTCGTACTGGTCTTTCCGACGCTGAAAGAAATCCGCTGTCGATCTGCGTGCGCAGAAAATTGGCGATTCCAACACGATTATGCAAATGAATTATTAAACTGCAACCGGAGTCTCCGAGACTCCGTCGAGGCAATTGGATATCAGCTAGGTATGTTTTCTGATACAAGTTAGCATTAAGAGTGTCTATTATCCTAAAAAGAATCTTCGAATTCATCTATACGTTTAATAATCCGAAACGAGATTTGAGTTCTTCGTTAAAAGAATCCTCAGCCAGAGAACCATAGACTTTACAAACGTATAAGATAATCAAAATAATATTAATGATTTCGGCGCAACGGTTCGATCATTTAAATAATATAGTATAAGATAATATAGACAATGTTTCCCGCAAGAAAAATCGGCTGATTTCAGTTCCCAGGATTATCGGCCACGATGTTCTACGACTTGCTCATCCGATTTAGGTGAGATACGCCAGAGATTCGCGCGTTGTCTGAATATGGAATCAAGTTTGTTTCCACTCGGTCGCGGAGAGAAGACGGAGCATCGTGTTCCGGTTCGCGATGCGGCACGGTGAAATCGATAACACTTATCAGTCGGTCGGTAATCTCGCATGACATCGGGGCGACAGGCATTCGCAGAGCCGCAGGTAAGATCGATTATTCGTGCAATTACGCTGCATTTTCAGCGTTTCCCGTATCAATGGGGACGGATCCGCGGGATTCCGTGTCGCGTTCCCGGTCGGATCGATTCTCATCGGCTGTTTAACGGCAGCGGGATCTCGTGCGTGCACCGTTCGCGTCGAAAAGTCGCATGTTGGATTGTCATAATAAGTTACCACCAAGATGAATTTATTGTTCTTTGTCAACAATGAATCAACGATTTCCGTATCGGTATAATAAACAGAGACTAAGAAGTATCGATGAAACGATTTCAAAGATTTCAAAGTATCCCAATTTATACCCTGTGTCAAGAGCCGGACGTTATATCCTGTTGTGGGGCCTAATCTAAATAATCCGGAGATATAAGAGGACCCTGGTTTCCCTTTCGGGTTCCAATATTTTCTTCTAAGAGTCAGTCGAAGCTGAGACTTCTTATAGAGATTAGATATATAAAGACAAGTTTTATTTTACAAATACCAGTGTGCATTCATTGATCTCTATCGGATATTCAAAACAGCAGAATAATTTCTTTACAAATATTATTAGGTCGTTTGGAAAGTGATCTCGTTTTTCTTAAAGGAAAGCCATTTTTTTACCACTCGGAATAAACTTTACGACATTATGTTCGATGATCTCTTTCTATTTTTACCTTGTTTTTTTTTATTAGCAAAACATTCAGTTACACGACTTTTTACGGCTTTATTTGACATGAAATTTACACTGCATAAGTATCTTTGAAAAAGTGAGAAAAGATGATAATTCGATGGCACATTCGTTCCTTCAGCAGCGCATATCTTTTCCTTTCGCGCACTGCAACTTTACCATTGTGCTAATAAAAAAGCAAAAGATGATGGTAAAAAAAATACTTATTAAAAGGTTAGAAAGCGATACGAGAGAGGACACGACGTCTAAAATGTCAGCTGTAAAGTTATACCACGATTTCGCGATTTAAAACGAAAAACGAAATTACTTTTGAAACTCTAAACTTTTCTAAATTCCATCTGCACATTTTCGCCCTGAATGCAAAGAAACCGATTTAGCTGTAATAAAGTTAGTCAGCAATAATAAATGAAAACTTGTTCCAAAGTTTTTACCATGTACCCTCGGTTTTTTCTCCCTGAAATGGAGAACGTCCATTCGACGTGATAACAACAACAATAGGGAGAAATTTTTGCTGGTCTTATAGCTTTCGGAAAAGCTAGGAGACACTTGCGAGCAGAGCACACGGCAGTGCACACGCTTGGACACCGCGTCGAGCGGGCGTGTAAATTCGATTCTATTCAATAATGCAACGGTCTCGGACGCGTGTCACCGGGGAACTGTTACCTTGACAATACCCATGACGGACGGTAGTAAAAACGCGTGGTAGGTTCTCGTTTCGGCTCGCCCGGTGACCATCGGTTACGAACAAGTCTAAAGATCTCCGATCGCGACGCCAATGTCGCGCTTAAATATTGGCACCGAATACGAGGAAGCGATTTCCTTCGGCCTAGTCGTCGCGATATCCGAAACAGGGTCGTTCACTCGACGCGTGATTTCGGGCCGCGTGCAGGCTGTGGATGACCCACAAATTTTCGCGACCTATTTCGGCGACCCGACTCCAGCTGCTACGTCCCTGAGATGCCGGGTTGTGATGTAGGGTAACGTCACGACCCGCCGGTGACCGTGCCTGATTCCCAAGGATTCCCACGGTGACCCAAATCGGGAAGAAAATGGACTACAAGCTTGTTGGCTCCCCGGAGCTCGTTTAACTGGATTTTCCGTCAAGAATGTACCCCTCGGTTCGACACTTATCGACTCGCGATGAAGATTCCGAACAGCGTATTTCATCTAGATGCACGGTAGTGCACCAGCCAAGTTCTCCCACTAAGTCATTTTACACGAAACAACTTCGCCGTTTTTTAGAGGCTTGTAACTCTGAACTGGAGACAGATGGAGAGATGTACACTTTTTGTACACTTGTTAAATGCTATCGTGTCTAAATGTTGACGAAACATTAATCTTCCAACATTAGTAGGTTCCGAGATATAGGACCTCAAATATTGCTAAATTTAACACCGACTGACTGACTGACTCATAGAACATGAAAACCTTTTGGGTACTTCCCATTGACCTACAAGCTTGACATTTGGTACATAGGTGCACCATAACAAACATAATATTCATAAAAATAATTATGAAAGTTTGAAATTTTACACCTAAAAAAAAAGAAAAATGGCTCTATCTCGGGAACGGTGCGTCCTATCGCAAAAATGACGAAATTTTCAAAAGGCATAACGAAAATGCATATACGGTATTCCCAACCACATGACGTATGTAGTCGTTTGAATTTTAAAAAAATGACGGTATCTCGGAATCGTGAAAAAATGTTTAGGATTTAATCAATCAGAAATCCCAACAAAAACATCCTGTAAACAGGAGCTAAGTTCTCGACCGTAAAAAGTTGTGAGATCAAACAAAATACAGCCAAGATCGTTAGCTTAGAAATTCTTCTTGCAATACTGAAAAAAGCGTTTGTAAAAATTAGTTTAACAGAACACTATTTAATAATAATTTAATTTTTAAAAAGTTACATGGAGGGCTAAATCATTCAAACTTGGTCGTTACTTTTTAAACCAATGGCCATGAAAGGTGTTAAGTAGCCGACAAGTTTGAATAATTTAGCCCTTCATGTAACTCTTTAAAAATTAAATAGCGTTCTTTTACAACTTTTTATGGCCATAGAGTACTTGGTTCCTGTTTACAGGATGTTTTTGTTGGGATTAATTTTACAGCCATTAGAGCAAACATGTCTAACTTTATATTCACCTCCAGTGGTAGTTCGGAACAGATTCTAACGCAGAACACCTATCAATTGGAATCCCTTTACGGAGTTCAAAACAGTTATTTTCGGTTCCGAGTCCCGGTTCGACTGGAAACGTATGCGAATGGTGGAACAATGTTTTCAACTATTAATGACGCTGCGGTTTCGCAGGTAAGGAAAAGGTAAGTAACGCGGGTACGATGACGGGGAAACAGTGTATCTGGCACATCGAAATCCCCGGGTGATTGCAGACCTCGTTGCACGAACGAGAAAAAGAAAAGAGAGCGAGGAGAGAGGAAGAGAAAGATTGAAAACGCGTCTGCCTCCGCGATTCGAGGGGTGGACTCGGTCTAAATGAAAGAAAGGAATATACATACGAGAGAGAACCGGGGTCCCGTGTATAACAATAAGGGCCACGAAATGAGCCGACCTTCAGGACGCATCCCAGAAGCCGCGAAGGGAGTCTCGTCGTTCTTCTCTTCGCAGAAATCATTTCTGCATTATTCATCCGTGATTCGTTTAACCCCTTGCCCTGCGATTTCCTACGCAGCTGTCGTGATTAAAACCTCTCTGTCTTCGATAGCGAAATCGTTATTTATAATGTACACATCTTACTGATCATAAAGCAACACGAATCTATTGCAATTTCACAGTAACGAGTAACGATCTTGCTCAGTGAATTCTAAAGGAGATATTCGTCGAGAGACTCGTTATCGGTCGATTCTATAAGGCAGGGGTCGGAAAGCTACGGCCCGCGAAGTTAATATTGTTTCTTACATGAAAAACTGAAATATAAATCTTTCTATAAAAAAAATATTTGGAACCCCTGGTTTTTTGTTGCTCTACGATTTTTAACAGTCCCCGGTACCCCAGATGATTCATGGGAAATAGTTATTTCTTATCAAAATCGTATAAATATGAACATGTTTGAATAAAGCGTCTTTACAAATCAATGTTTGCCGGGCGAAAAAATTTGCAAAATGCGGTCGCGCTGAAGGAGCACAATGGTTGTGCTAAATTATTTCGATTTTTCGGGCGGCCTGTATAGATGGCTGGTAGCGAAAATGTGGTTTATGCATATTCGCGAGAGCGTGTGTCTGCGCGCGAGTCTGCGACGCTGAAAATAACTCGATTCTTTTTCACGAGAGAAGCACGCGTTCAGCAGCACCTCGGCTTCTATCCTCTAGCCAGCCAGCCAGCGAAAACTTTCGTCGGACCGTTTTCTTGGTTACTCGACGGGTTTAACTTCTGCTCGAGAATGCCCCGTTACCGGACTGTGTTATCGCGATCAAACGCTATCCGCGATACAGTTCCGTTAATAATAGCTCTGTCTGCAAGACGAGCGTCGGCCACCGTTGCTGCTGCGATCAAGTTCACCGTTGCACGCCGAACGATATCGATCAATTTATTGCCGAGATTTCATTTTAGCCGGGTCGAGCAACCGTCAGCGAACAAATAGCGCGTTTCCTGATTCCGTTCCTCTACACTGCCCGAGAAGGAATCATTTAACACTCTGCCTGGACGAGATCTCTACCGATAATCTTCCGAATGTCTGTATCGAGCAACCATTCAATTTTCATTGCACCTGGACTTTTCTTTCCCAACCCTATTTCTTGTGTGTGAGAGAAGCTGAAGCGAGTCGTGCAGTATCGATCACTTAAAAACAGAAATTTAGGGTGACTAGATATGCAAACAGTGTTAAGCGGTAAATCAAGCTTCATTCAATATATGTACGATCGAACAAATATGCTCGACTAAATCCTGAATTATAAATCCAATTACTGCGACAGCTTTGATAATTCTATACATGACGGACTGTGCATTCTCGTGTGAAATAAAGTGAATTTTACATAATTTCAGGTGCATTGCAGAAAAATCGTTTGAAACTACCGGATCTAGAAACTATAGTACAAACGCGTTAAAAATTGCAAGACATCGTGCAGTAAAGTTTGGTCGCCTTCAATTTGTGTTAAACTACTGCGGAAATCGACTGTAATAATTATTGACCGTGATCGCAGACGCGAAACAGAAATTCTGTTAGTCGCGGCGAACAATTTTCTGGCGAGCGAAAATATTATTGAATTACAAATATGTAATCGGTTTCCATATGTATATTCGCCCGTGTCTCCCGGATTCGCGTGTCATGCGAGCTATGGACCGGTATGTAAAACACTTCATATATACCAGTATTTTTCGGTTATTTCTACCTAATCGTTATAGAAACAGAAATATTGGAATACCGGTATATCTGTATTGTATATTTACTGGTAATAATTTTAATTTCTCCAATGTATAGAACACATAAACTGGTTTACGATGTTATAAACAAGGTATTCCGCAACTCACGTGTCTTATTAATAGGGTAAACTGCTATATCGCTTGCACTACAGTCGTTATCGGCACTTTTGATTTAAACGGCAAATATCAAGAATTCCTGGTATAGAAAATCATTTTTTTATCGCTTCTTATTTATATTTCAAAGCAACGTTGTAAGTTTTCATAATGGAGTTGCACATATGACTATTAGCAAATGTGCCAATGACTCTACTATTTGTCTCATGATTATAACAAAAGATTTGTCACTTGTAAAACTGTTTAATTTTTTTGAGTAATCTCTACAAGCTTATAATAATAGAAAGCTAAACTCTGTTAAACATTTCAAAAAAGATAAAAAGATCTTTACTACGATTTTGGCTTAGGGCGACAGTCATTGTACAGTTTACCCTAATTAATCTTGATATAAATTTTGGTTTATTTTACTAATAATAATATATATTCATAATATTATTATTAGTAAAATGTGATAATATATATTTATCAAATGTACTGCACTTCTTGGGAAATACATCTGAAAGGTCTTTGGCTTATTGTTTTATGACGGTCATGGTAGGTACGTCGTCGGTGGGTAGTTTACCTGAATTTGGACTCGCCCTTGTTCCTTCGCAAGAAAGGTTTTACGACAGAACATATTTCTATTGTGTAGACTTAACTAAGTCTAGTGACTGGCTTATGGACGACTCTGGAATAATTGGCACACAATTCCTTCTTATTCAAGATATCCTGTGTATTGGAAAACCCGAAATAAGAAACGGTATTTATTGCTGTCTCAGGAATTATATTGGTTAACCTGAACAGGTATTTTAACAATTGATTAATTAGTTATCGATCGCAATTTATCTTAATGATACTATAAGAATTTATTCGCGGCGCACAGGTTCGATCATTTATTACAAGCAAAGGAAAAAGGTGTTTCGTCCTGGACCCGCTAGAGGACTCATCAGTAAGGCTTTCTAGCGGGCCTTGCCTTATACACGGGATGCTAGAAGGCAATTTGGAAAATATATTTATACTGAAAGATAGCCTTACTGATGAGTCCTCTAGCGGGTCCAGGACAAAACACCTTTTTCCTTTGCTTGTAATAAATGATCGAACCTGTGCGCCGCGAATAAATACTTATAGTATCATTAAGGTATTTTAACGCTGTTGGTTTTCATTTATGCAGGTATAATTTTGGTTTCCGTACAACCTCTTGGCCTAATACCGTTATGAAAATTTTACCGGTATTGGCACATACAATTCCTTTTTATTCGAGATATCCTTTGAATTGGAAAACCCGAAATAAGAACCGATATTTATTGCGGTTTCAGGAATTACATCGGTTATACCTGAACAGGTAGTTTAACACTTTCGGTTTTCATACATTCAGGTATAATTTTGGTTTACCAGCGTACAACCTCTTGGCCTAATACCGTTAGGAAAATTTTACCGGTATTAAGTCCCTGGTACGAGCGCATATTTATCCGCAGTCTAACAATTAGTAACGCGACCGAGCGTATTGCACACAGTATCGATCCCCGAGCTGCACCCTCCGCGGGTATTTCAACGTTTACGTAGCAAAGTCTTCATCAGATTGACTTTGCTAGCCTCTAATTGCGTTTACACGGCTCTTTATGATCCACACAAATCACCTGGTTAACGCGCTCGCACTTTCACCGCGAATTCTTGCGGATATACACAACGCAATTTTACCGAGATCCTCAGTGTTCTTCAAATCGCGAAAGGAAAAGACTCACGCGCCGGTAAACTTTCACCGGTGTGCTTTAATCAGTTCGCATCTAGGATATAAATATGGACGTTCGCAACACAGTCATCGTTAATGTCTATAACATGGCGTCCCAATCAATAACGCGCCAGATATAGATCTTTTTATTTCTTATCTTCACGCTATTTGCATACCCGCGACTGTGAAATGCATACCCTTTCTAGGAAAGTATATTGGTGGGAACACCACCGAGTCGATACGATCACCTTTTTTTATGCGGTAATGTGAAACAAACTCGGTATGGATTATCCTATTCATAAATTCCTGAAATGTACAAGACTCTGGACGCTAAGGTGACTTATGCATTTGTGACAAGAACGAGTTGGCACAATTTCGAGCAGTTATTAAAAAATGTTTACTGTGTCAGACTCCATAAGATTGTTGCGGTAAATTAATGCAAAAAATTCGAAAAAACCTGTACAAGCTTATACACTTGTTATTGCTCTTGCAATTACAATATGTAAATAGAATCAATATCAATCAAGAACCAGATCTCTTTTAGGAGTGAATGTTAATTGCGGTCCAATTTAATTGTCAAGATGTAAAAAGAAGAGAGAGAGAGTATAACCTAATTTAGATCACCTTGCAAATTAGACCTGATCTAGATACCGGTTCAATTCAATCTGTTCCCCCAAAATTACCAAATATCCTGAACACTATAATGCAACTATAAGAAGCTTGTATTAGTGGAATCTCTCTCCCTTCTTTCATAGCGGTGTCCTCGTCTTTCGAACGGAAAAATGTGTTAGCGTCTCTGTCGAGCGGAATGGGATTGGGTGAAAGTCGTTCAGGTAATTCGGAGGGACACCGGGCCAAAGATAGAACCGAGACAATGCTCGATGGCATTTTATGTAACACGGCGAACATATTACGACCCGCCTCCCTCTCAGCCGGGTCGATCGTAAATCCTGGGAAAGTAGCGACGTTTTATGATAAGTCGTATATGGAACACGGGCCAACGGGACCGATGATAAACTTCAAACGCTTTCGTTCGCAGCTCAGACCGAATTATCGTTTCCGTTCTACTGTGCACGCGCGTCTCTTCTTATCCGTGGCCCGCGGTACGCCGAAAAAGAAATCATCGATAATTGGCGAATTCGCGTGATTACTGCTGGCGGCGTCATTAGCGGACTGAGCGGATGTTTGCGCGACTCTGCCGTTCCGTGACAGTCAATGACGCAAAGCCTGCTACACTCTGTCAGCTTTCCAGCTGCCGGTCGAGAACCTTCGATTAATTTCACCGGGTTCTATTCGACGATAAATGGGACGATTTTTTCCCTTGTAAAAATTGCCAAAAATTCACAACAGAAATATTTCTAGAAATGAAATCTTGTAATTTTTCTGCAAGTACAATATACTAGTCGCTATTGCTCGGTACGTTTATCGTTAATCGAGTAATCTGCGAAAGAGGGAACGGTCATTCACGAACGAAAGATCAGCGAAATGGCGACCACACGCCGAAACCATAGTCACTCGAGGGAGGCCGCTATAATTCTCGATAGTCCGCGTAATCATCATGAGCCTTCATAACAATGTGGCTTGATATATGCAACGACAATGTTTACGATTTATTTGCAGCTGCGAACACAGGGAGATAGCTGGTCAACGTGATTCGTCAACCAAGTTGCAGCGTTCCGAATGCTCCAAGTAGAATCAACAACTAAAAACTACACGAAAGATTATTTCGATCCAAGATAACAATGGTACAATTAAATAACGAATACAGAAGACGTTATTTTGATTATACTTTCAAATAGACGTATGGAAATAGTGTACTGAATATTTGAATTTCCTCAAGTACAGCGTCGTAAATACGTGTTAAATAATAATTTGCTGCATTTTAAAGTTAAATAATCGTAATCGATGAAATGTTTGCAGAAACTGAAGGTTATCATTGGTTTAAGCAACTTCCTCGTGACTTCGCCTCTTCGGAATACGAATAAAGGATGACCGATTGAAAGATAGAGTGGAAAACCGATCGTCGATGGATCGCAGCTACTGGCTCGCATAATCGCGATAAGCGATTCGCAAGAAACGCTGCGATACGCGTGTACAGCGAAACTGTTTACGAGGTCTTCGGGATCGTAAAACGAGGTCGAACAGTGCGCCGCGGGATTAAAATTTCCAACCGCATTATTCGAAATTATTTGTCCGTGTTGCCGCTTCCTTGGTTTCCATGTTTAAAAGTTTCATTGGCTACCTCGGACTAGAACCGACGTCGTTCTGCCTTTCCACGTCGAGTCCATTTGAACTCAAGGACCTGGCGTAATGGCTTCTAGTCGCGCGACAATAGCTGCTAATTCACGTGCACCACGTAATCGCGATAAAGTCCTCGCGACAGCTCGATGATACGTGCAATGATATTGTTTACGATTTATTTCGAAACCGAGAAACCACAGTCTTCGACCGTGTTCGGCGAATTCGATTTCGAAACGGTCAGGCTGAAATCATTCGAAGCCGACGAAGCTGTTGCAAGAGGATCCACGAATCTTGGATAAGAAACAAACTGGAAGTTGCAAAGAACTGGCGGTTTCATGCCGAAACCACTGCGACTCGCGCTAATCTCCTCGTCCCGCTAGCAGTCCTGCTCCCTGCGATTTTAATAGCAAAGCAAATCGTTGGATCTTTATAGGAGAAGTTGGGGGGCTAAGTTGGTCGTGCAGCAGATTGCTGAAACTTTTCGAGTACGCTTCTTTTTTAGTACGCGCGAGAAGAATGGGATTAGCCGAAGAAAGAATTGTGTATGTACTTTAGATTCCGAAGCGATATGCTATTTTCTGCATCGTTATTGAAGTGCGTGTACCTATAAGAGGTTTTTACACGCAGTGTAGATGTGGCCTTTCGTCATTCTCTATACGTTTTCTACAACTTACAAGTGAGTAATGCATCTCTAGCATAGTGGCCGAAAGACTTGAGTTCAATAATAAATGCAATAACTGAACATTCGTTGTATTTCTACTTGACAATGAGAGAGATTGATGAAATTTCATTATGTATTGGAATTATTCAGTTGCTTCCGTGGCAATTGTTTCGATAAATTCTTTTGTTCGAGAAAAAGTTTAAGCAACGTTTAGTGTTACTATTGTAAAATGCCAGCAATAGATGAAACTAGCATCCCTAACTGTCTTCGACAAAGGTTTCCTCATCGTAGTATTCTATATGGCAGGACTGCCGTGCGTCACTGGAGATTATAAAGTAGCAATGATTTTTGCAGTGATAATAGAATAGGAAATCTGAAACCAGTTAGTCAGGGTCGGTCGGTTCGCAGAAAAATGAGATCGATTCTGCTAATGGTTGCCAAGCGGACACACAACAATGGTCCGCGAATCCACGTGCGTTCGCGTAATCGCGATAGGTCCTCACAGGAGTCTCGTTGATACGTGGAACGACACTGTTTTCGATTTACTTGCTGCAGCGAGCGAGCGAGCGAGCGAACGAGGGAGGGAGCGAGAGAGAGATTGCGAGGGGTGCAGGGAACCCGGTCGAACAGGATTCGAAACACCCACGTAGTCGCTGGGTCACGTGCAGCACCGAGAGACACGGAACGATACGATTCGCAAATAACGGTGTTGGCTGGGTAGGTTGCGCTGCGTTTCACCGTGGTGCGCTGCACTGTGGGAAGACGGGGTGCAACACGGCTCGTCGCCACGCCGCCGTTACGTGAATAAGCGTTCGTAAATTCATAACGAAGCGGAGAGTGAGTGGTTTAGAAAGCGGGCTCTGTGCGCCGCACAAAAACCGTGTAACCACGCGCCACGATTCATTTTCCGCTAGTGGACCAGACGGAACGCGTAATGCTATAGCGAATATCGCTGCAGCCAGCCGAGTGCACGTTGAAAATAACGGAAAATAATAGCAAACGATAGGAAACGATAGGAATCTCGTTTTTATTTAATTACTTCTTTTCTCTTTTGTCGAAGGAGAAACTGTAATTTGGTTAGTAGACAGCGTATAATATTGGAACCTCCAAGATTCTAATTGCGCTCGATGCGTCTGTTATCTTTTTTCAGGCGAAAATGCCCGCAGCACAGGTGCAAGCGAAAATAGAAAAGCATTTATTAACCTTCAAGGGGTGTTTTCAGTATAAAAAAAGTCGCCTGATACTTCCATCGAGTTTCCCGACAAATATGCGAAGTTCGGAATATATTGGATTTTTTTCGGATCACTGAAATTCCCTTGTCGGTTGCCTTCGCCGTGAATGCATTAAAATCTGTAATCTGGTTACAAGAGAGGGGAAACTGGATTACGAGATTGAAAAATAATGCTAACAAACTCCATTTCGATAATAATCGAGAAAGATTGCCTCGAAGACAAATAGAAAATCGATAGAATCGTAAGATGCGGCGTTCATTTACTAACACGCGTTGATAAAAATAAATATTTCAATTCTGTACGGTCGCGGCCCGTGTGACACCGTCTCCCAGAGTGATAAGAACAATGTGCAGTAACAATCTGACATTTCGTTCAATGTACCTGGACGATAATTTGAATATTTAAAAAAGCGCGCCATTACGGTGCGCGTCGCGATTGAAAAATCTGTCGATCAATCCGGTTAACGATTCTCGCGAAACGATTCGACGAGACACTCGAAACCACATCGAGAATTTAAAATTACTCTAGAATGCAGGTCAGCCGATCCGTCTGCATTGAGCAATCGTTCGTTTCCAGTATTGCTCAACGCTGAGCCGTTGCTTTTCAACTGCTACGAACCGGCGAAAAAAATTCGTCGGATCGTAATTAAGTAGCGCGCGAATACGTGTTCGATGAATTCCGTGTAATCGGAATATAGTCGATGGCCAGCCGCTATTTTTTTCTGGTCAAGGTGACGCTACGACAACGCTATACGTCCATCTTCAAAAAATATTTCTGCACTCTTTGCAAACATTATACGTACTCCCGTTTTCCACCAGTTGTATCGGAAAATAGAATTTCTAACTAGACTTCGCGAATAAAATTAACGGTTGATAGATTGTTTCCCTAAAACAATTCTCCGCATCGCTTAAATGTATTATTAACCTATTAACCCCTTATAATTTAATGTCGAGTCAGACTGGTGATGGAAACTTCGAACGAACTCTGCAAACTACGTGTTATTAACTTTCTTTAAATTACAATAAAATCCTGTTTCACTGTGTTTACCAATGGAGAATACGCGCGTCCATACAATAAATATACATTTTCTTTTTCTCCTAGCAAATTATCGATAATTGTAATCATTAAGTAACTACTGATTTTCTTTTTAACACTCTGCTTTAAAATGACGACTCGCATACGTCATGGGTCTCGGGTGCCAAGCTCGACTATTTGTAACGTCTCATTAGAATAATAATAATAACAATAATAACTGATACAAATGATTGAATCACCTATCGTTCCGCGTATAGAGCGCCAAGCGAATTGATTGGCACCTATGTCTACCGATTTCACTTGACAAGTATTGCGTCCTTCCATATAATTAAAATAATAAAGTCGCCCGATAAACAGGTAATGAAAAGAACGAAGAACAAAGCTGTTTAAAAGGAAAAAAAATGATCGATCCAGCGAAGCTGATCAGTTTTGGAGCTGATACAGGAAATAACGCGCCACGGTATAAGATTCGCGTCATCGAAAGAGAAATCGAAAACATAACCAACAAAATGGAAAGCGTTGTGTGCTCGCGAATGCAGGAGAAACACATATAGAGAGACAGGAGAGGGGAGAGTAGTTAGGTAGGGAAGAATACGAGGAGAGAAAGAAGCATCGGTTTCCTGGAGCAAGGTCCCCGACGCGAGCGAAACAATCTAAGAATAATTCTGATAACTTACCTTGAAGTATCCACCTTGGTAGAGCGTGTCCGGGGGGCCGAAGATAGCTACTTCCCACTCAAACATGTTGTCCTCGTTAACGAGTTTCACGCGGAACCCTTCGACGGGTTCCTCTTGGAGGCTTTTGTATTCGAGGGCGAGCGCCCTAAGCGCCGAGCTGGTCGGTTGTGCCATATTTTTGGAATTTTCCTGATGGGAATGACGGGCCTGCCTCCGTAAACGCGGAACCGTCCAAAGCCTCCTGAAGTGGTAGCACGGGACACCACAGTCGGACGGACGCCTATGCGAACACTGCTCCTCTCCTCGGGAGAGAATATCACTTTCCAACGGTTTTCTCCACCAGGTAATTCGAGGCCTCTCCACCGTGGTTTTTCCTTGGCGCCTGCCTGAGTCGCGTCGTGATCCTTCCACACGCGGCTGGATCTCCTCTACGACGAATACAGTATACGGTTCTGCACACCAAACAAACAAAGAAATACGGTCGGAGCTACGAACTGCGAAGTAGGTATATCCTCTGCAGTCAACAATACACCATTCCCGATGCACGCAACTCTAACAAAACAGCTGACGTACCTTCTGCGTCAGCGTTGCTGCCGGCGCATGCGCCTCAACCACCTCCCACTCCTACCTTTAACTCCGGCGTTTTGTACCGTGGAAACGAGCCAGCAACGACCCAATCGTCCGGCTCGATCCGCAACAAATAATTTCTATGGTTTATGGTTTATCCTTCTCTTTAGAAATATCACATAAATATGGCGTTGTAGAGCCTGGGCTCTATTTGCCCAATACAAACCGGTCATTATACATGTATGGATATTTTCATTTCGCCTTAATTTATCTATTATATATTCAGTGATCAACATTAACATTCAACATTAATAGACTGTATAAATACATACACACGTACAAAATATAAATTAATATGACTACAGTTACGAACTAATTTGTACAAATAAGATAATTTCTATGTCTACTGTATCTTGATTGGAGAACGAGCACCCAATCACGTCACAGAACTGAGAAACAGCGTCCACAGATCTCAAGTGCTGATTCGACGCTCCCGGTACACCGAGTCGACAGCGCCGACCAATTAGCGAGAGCCACAACATTACATGTTTTCATTGGCTTGAATTAGAACAAGGTGAGAATTATGAAAATATTCCAGGTGTAATTATAAAATTACATCTATTTTTTATGTATCTGGATCGCGTTCCTTTCCTTACCATCTCATGACGTACCGTAGCCAATAGTATTCTTCTTCGACACTGTGTGAAGTCGCCTATTCGTCAACGAATAGCAAACGGTGTCCACTAATTCGTAACAATGTAATCGAATACAATGTTGTAATTGAATTGTTTAATGTTTATAATTAATGGATTAAATGTACTTCTGTGACACTATACTGTGTACAATGCAGAATGTACAGGGTGGAGAAAAATTCAATAATTAGTTTCGAAACCATAACCATCTGTTGATACTTGATACACCCGGTGTATCCTTGAACGGAGTCTGGAATCTAATAGAGTGGGATGAGTACTTAGCTTGAATGACATTCCACTTTTCGTGCAAAACGATGACATAATCACCATTTTGTAATTTTTGTACGATCAATCCTATCGAGATATATAAAGAAGACTCGCATTACTGCGATCAGTATATCGTCGAACGTGTAATACAAAACATTGAACAGACATGTCTGCGAATATGTTGGGGATCGAGCCGGAAGTTTTTCGGATTTTCGGCTTTTGGGCCGCAATAGTTGCTTTGAAAATGGTAGCAGTGGTATTGATGACTGCTCGTCTCAGATTTTCAAAGAAGGTAAGTTCCGTTCTATTAAATATCGATTTCTACTTGTTTATCATGTGTATGAACAAATGAAATTACGTGATCCTTTTTGTAGATCTTTTTGAATGCTGATGATGCTCTTCATATGAAAGGAGCAAAAGTTGTGGCAGATCCAGATATCGATCGTGTACGCAGAGCCCATTTGAATGATCTAGAAAATATTCCACTCTGGTTCATAGTAACCTTTTTGTGGTTAACTACAAACCCACCTGCTTGGTTGGCTGGAATTCTAATCAGGACTTATGTGATTTCAAGGATTGTTCACACATTCGTGTATGCTGTTGTCTCTAAGCAACCGCACAGAGCACTCTCCTTCATGGTAGGCCTCATGATTACGACATTCCAAGCAGTTAGTACTTTAATATATTACTTGTAATCTTTGTTATAAAGGAGATAATGTTTGTTTTCTACTGTGTACACTGTTGCTTGTTGTTTACAAAGGATGTCATTTAATGGGCAAATTTTTGTTATATATATGTAGATTTTAACATTGTTTTTCTATACACGATACGTGACAGTCTATTTCTAACAAATTTGTATTCTTATACCTACATGCAATCATTAAATTTATAATAAACATATTTGTATAATATTTGGCATTTAATACATTTATAAACCCTATTATAAAATTGCAATTATATAATTTGTTTACACGCTTAGCCAATTATCAGTGGGATTTGATAAGAATTATAGATTGATAAGAAATGAGAATCACCTTAATAACCGTAGCTTACTGTAAACGATTGTAAGGAAAACGATGGATGTTTTAAATAATATTTAAAAATGTATTAAAGTGAAAATTGGAGTTTGCCTTATCTGTTCCATATAGGTAGAACATATCTATTATATCGATTAATAAGTACTAAAGTTATGTATCATTTTGTCTTATTTTTCATAGTCACTGAGGTTAATTTATATTAACACTTTTGCTTATCAGGAATGACTCAGTCATCTATTACTGGATTTATGAAGCTCTAAAAGTGACTATTTATAGTTTAGTATGGTATCATAGCATTTAGTATGACGTCATACCGGTATGTTTGTATACATATATTTACCGGTAATATAATTTCGGTCTTTCCAATACATTAACTATGTCACGTGAGTATTCATTACATACACAAAATATTAACGATCATAAACGAGGTATTCCACGACTCACGTGTCTTATTAATAATTAATGTTGATACAAATGTTAGTAAATTTTCCTAATAATAAAATATATTTGTCAAATGTAATATTCAATATGTTTAAGAATTACTTTCATTGCGAAGTAAATCTGGAAGGTCTTTGGTTTATTGTTTTATGACGGTCATGGTCGGTACGTCGCGGTGGGTAATTTACCTGAATTTAGACTCGCCCTTGTTCCTTCGCAAGAAAGGTTTTACGCCAGAACATATTTCTATTGTGAGTAGACTTAACTAAGCCAGGTGATTGGCTTATTGACGACACTGGGATAATTGGCACACAATTCCTTCTTATTCGAGATATACTTTGTATTGGAAAACCCGAAATAAGAAACGGTGTTTATTGCGATTTCAGGAATTACATCGGTTATACCTGAACAGGTATTTTAACGCTTTCGGTTTCCATTCATCTATGTACATAAAAACGATAAACGCCCAGGCTAATAAACCCTTGACCCTAGAAATCTGAAATTTTGTACAGAGGTTTCCTTTATGATCTATACAAGGGATAAGAAAGGATATTTCGAAATTTAACTCCTCAGGGGTGAAAAGGCGTTGCAACGTTTGCATGAGGAATATTTTTTTCGTGGTCGGATTTCCTTGAAACTTGGTCTTAATGTTCTCAGATATAATTAATCAATCACCTATTTCGGCATTTTAAAAAATTCAATCCCTAAGGGGATGAAAAGGGGTTGCAACGTTTGTATGAGGAATATAGTGTTCGTGGTCTGTTTTACATCATACTTGGTCTTAATGCTCATTGATACAATTTGAATGGGGTTAATGAAGGTTTAAAAGAGTTCATGGAGAAACAATATTAATTTTCAAGGTTATTAAACAGTTTCCTGTGCGAGCGAAGCCGCGAGGAGAAGCTAGTTAAGTATAATTTCGGTTTCCGTAGAACCTCTTGGCCTATTACCGTTATGAAAATTTTACCGTTATTAAATCCTTGATTTGATGTGTTAATGTTCACGAGTTTATATTTTTCATGGAGCGTGTTTTTTTATGATACTATGTAGTAAGGTTAACGTTCATGATACGACGGACCTGATGAACTTGTTTCCGAGGAATTATGAGGACGTGTCACGACGGATGTGTTGGATAAAGTCGAAATGATAATATACGGAAGAAAAATTGGTAAAAGCTCACGTGAATAGGAAGCACGATATAGACGGTTCGCCCCCATATTGGCGCGTAAAAGGGTGAATAGAGGGCGCGTGCGCACGGGAGCTGTTGTGACGGGTCGTCATGACGATGACGTCTCGACGCCAACGGGCGCGGGAACGTCAGACGTCGCGATGTATCTGTGAGGTGCGAACCGCCGTCGGTGCAACGGCGTCTCGCCGTTACCGAATATGCACCGCAAACGAGTTGTTCGGTTTTTCTCGTGTTTCGATCCTGCTGTTCGCGATTCTGATCGTCGACAATGATCCAGGAATCGTTGTCATTTCCACCGGAAGCCTGTGTCCCATGCGTCGTGCAGAAACGTCGCATTGGTACGAGGGCATAGATAAAGGTGAGTCCTTTCGAAATTCAAATAAAACTCTGCAACAAATAAAAGTCGAACTAAGTTCTATCGAACTTCATATTGCAACATTCTTTGAATACTTTCATAAGCGACAGTCTAGTTGTTAGGTTCTAAAAAAAAAATGATAATTAATTTCCGGTAGATGTGTTAAAAATTTTTAATTACACTAAACCGACGCATAAGAGGAAATCCAGAATTTTTACGTGACCCATTTCCGGCTCGCCATTCTTGCACAAAATGATCTATATTCCTCCATCGATATCCCCTCCTCTTGAATTAAACACGCAAAGAGCACGATAAGCTACATTATTGACAAATGTAAAGTAAACTCTTTATTTCCTTCGTTAATCATGCGTGCTAATCACGGAATTTAAATTCTTCACTTTTACATAGGTTAGTTTCGTATAATAATACAGAGGTAGGAATTCGTGCAATGTTTGGTTAGGATTGCAAAGTATGTTGAATTTATATTGTTTTTATATTGTTTCACTCGAATGTGATCTTATCTTGTAAATAATATGCTCGTTTTAGCATATACTTTTGTTTCAATATCATATTTTACAATTCAAATAATTGCATTCTATTCATTTCATATTTCTCTCGCGTAGAAAATTTTCTAAGTATATTTTTTTTTTTTAAATCGCTAGGTGTTGTTTGTTTTCAGATTAATTAAACGTTCGCGTTATTTTATTTGGGTGGTTCGCTATTTTTTCACAATATTTTATATCGCGTATAGTTTTTATTGACCATCGGTTTTCGACCGAAATCAATTTCGAGCGGAGTTTCGCAGTTCTGCTACATCACAGAAAGAAAACTTTGCCGAAAGCGTTTTTAGGAGTGCTGAAAAGATCGGAGAGGGTCCAGCAAGCAGGCAGGATGCTGGAAACCCTCTTATCCAGCATCCTGAAGGAACAGTTTTGTTCAGTTTATTCTGTAGACTCGAGCGTTGCTGGAGACGATCGTTTTTGTACGCTTCGGACGTTGTAGTTCTTTCTCGAAATTCTCATCGTATCCAGCAGGAACCGAATACATACAAAAACTATATTAACACAATAAAGACAAAGCTTCCGACCCTGAAGAATCAGCAGTAAACTTTTTATCGCAGTTTATACTCGTGGAAATCGAATTTTGTTTGAGCTCGAACAATGTAGAAAGTTTAAAAACAATTATAGAATTTTCTGGGTTCAACGCAAATCTATGAATTCGCAATTACGGATGTCTAAGTAGACCATGGACGTCCTAGTAAGACGTCCGTCGGGCCACTGTCAATGCCGTTCACACGACAGCTATGCAATAACGGCTGCCTCCTTCCAGGGGCTTTACACACTGTTATTTACCGTCAGTGTTAACCTTTCTTCGAAGGCCCTGCCAAAGGACGCCGGTCAATCGTGATTATCGGTATTATCTCTTCTCATTAGAGGAAAATTCGCGATTATAGTCGTTGCCCCGATATATTCCGAGTTATCCTTGATATATATCGTAGTCCATAATTGTCCGACATTACGATATTTCATTAGAGACGTCGGCTTTCCTCGAACCAGATTGTGATACCTTGAAAACAAGGGTTGTACATTCACGCGATTACCCTTGATCGATATTTATCGTGCCCGAGCCTTTCCATTCATCACCGCTCGTGTCGCACCGATATATTTGCTGCCTTTTTCCTCCAGCACCTTTCCTCAGCAAGATTGTTAATTCTCTTCTGTTCTCCTCAACGAATAATTCTTGCATTTTAGTGTTTCGCGGAATCCAAACTGGTGCAATTTATCTTGCGTTCACATCGATCGCGGTTCTTTGTCTCCTCATTTTACTCGTCCTATTTTGCGTCTTCGTGAGCATTCATATCTGAACAGTCGCTAAGTGGTTGAACAACTTTGTAATCGTTGATCAGGAAGCCAGCGTGTTCGTTTTATATCCGTCGATGTGTATCTCCAGGCGATGCACGAGAACTTTATGGAAGTTTACGCCAATGTGAATATTATTTCTCCGATTCACGAACGTTCTAATCGATCTACAATTTATTTATACTTTTACGTGTTTGTTAGCTGTAACGTTCAGAGTGCTGCTTCACATTTCAGTAGAAAGGATTATTTCTGATGAGACAAACGAGAAAGAAGAGGAACTGTACTACCATGGATTTAATACTAATCTTACCGAGCATAAAAACTCTTCATAATTTCATTCATTGCAGAATAAGAAACCGGTGATTCAATTGTGGCAGGTTTAGTGTTAATGTAGGTTTCTTGCTCTTACCTGTGAATACCTCGAAAATTCGATTTTTGTCATCCTGGATCGCATCTCTCGAAGTAACATAATCCCATTCAGACGGACGTTTTGTTCCTTCCCCAGCATTCTCCAATAACACCGACTCTGAACGAGCAAGTCGTTCTCTTCCGTATTTGACTTCCTTTCTTCGCACTTTAATTAGTTCTCGAAAGAGAGACCGTCAGAGAGGTTTATAAATTTTCATAAAAGCGGTCGGTTGATTCGTGAGCGAGACGACTCGCGGCTATTATGCGCATCGAGCGATAAAGATACAAAACGACGTCGGCGATTAACAAACGAGATTATCTTTGGTCGGCAGCCAGCAGGTAACAACTAACAGCAGAGCTTGCAAACGGCTCCGTGTAATTGACAAAGTTTGAGCGCGCTGTTGAAACTAGGCTCTCAGTATGCGCTATCCTAAATAGATAGCGGTGCGGTGCGTTCTTTGAGGAGCACGTGCCAGCACCTTCCGCTGTTTCATCAATACTCCCTCTGGTTACCGCATCCGCAGTGGCAGAGCTGTGCCAGTGGTACAGTATTGCAATGGAGTGCATTGGTAGGCGCACAGCCGCTAACCGCGATTGTTCGCCAATGCGAACCTCCTCCTTTCGACGATGAAACTAGCCTCTCGCGGACGAGATGCGGCTCGCGTGACGCCTATGTAGGCCAGCAGGCTACGCCAGCTGGAATGTCTTTCCGAAAAATGCCAATATTAGCGAGCAGTCAATATGATTACCCGTCAGCCGCGCCAGCAACCCGCGCGTATTCACCTCGTAACTTCGTAGCACGCGTTTCCGAGTAGAACGGATCTTTCGTGCGTGCCAACCGCTTATCGATCAACCCTATCGACGAGCAAGACGAGCACGAGCACCTGCGAGATCCACACAGGATACCTGTCAAGACGAAAATTACCCGGGAAACGACCATTGCTCGATTACTTCACCCGTAACATGACCCGCTCCCAAGAATTTACTGTTCGAACGGTGAGCAACGAACCCAGAATTTCTATCTACTGTAAAAGATACGATCTCCTAATCTTTTGTTGCTTACGATCGACTGCGAACGATGTTATTTTACACTAGCTTTTCCCCGCGGCTTTGCTCTCACAGGAAACTGTTCAATGCCCTCGAAATATAATATAGAGAATATTGTTTCTCCATAAAACCTTTTAATACCTCATTCACCTCATTCATAAGCCAGTCACCTGACTTAGTTTAGTCTACACAATAGAAATGTTCTGTCGTAAAACCTTTTTTGCGAAGGAACAAGGGCGAGTCTAAATTCAGGTAAATTACCCACCGCGATGTACCTACCATGACCGTCATAAAACACTAAACGAAAGACCTTCCAGATATACTTCGCAATGAAGTGATTCTTAAACGTATTGAATTTCAGCTTTCTAGGGCCAATGGTTTGCAATGGGCGTTGATGAGTGAGTGAGTCAGGACTTCGTTTATATATATATATAGAAGAAGATAAATCTTATATAATTGTGTATAATAATTGAGAAGTTGAATTATATATAGCAAATCTATGGATGTTACAAGCGGAAACTGCTTTAATTTCTGGTCCAGAAAGGTCTTTGAAGTCCAGCGAGCTTTCGGAACCAGTTCAGAGTAGGAGTTAATTGATAAAGGGTGGTATCGCCGCGCCTAAGTATGGCAACCGGTGTCGATGCGTCCGCGCCCCTATTATATGGCAACGCACCGAACAATTTTCCCTGTCGGACCGCATCCCGCCTTACACGCGTGCACAGACCGAAATTGCATTTCTCTTTATCGGCTGTCACCGGGCACGATCCGGCGGCCGCGATTCAATTCACGCTGTAATTAATATCAAGATCGTAATTACATTTCTGTCGACATCGCGGCGTCGCAGGTGGTTGCCACCTTCTGTCACAGGGAAATCGGTTCGCGTTAGAACGCCGCTCGAGGCGCGAGACTAATCACCGTCGAGCGTGCGGGTTCGATGAGCTATCAGCCGTGTCTCGCCCTCTCTCCTCTCTTATACCAATTAAGAGTATACTCTGTTTTCAAAGCTACGCAGCTTTGTTCTTCATTCAGTCGTTCGTTTAGTTCTTCGTTTAATATTTCCTGGACAATACACAAGGTTTTGTCACTAGACTGCGGATCTCTATGCATTTATGAAGTAATTGATTGGGTGAAATATAGAACGGTAAAAGATTCAAAATATTTAAGAATATTGTATTGCCGTTTCTAATATAACAAAGTCGTTAAGCGATTAAATCAATTCATTAATTTACCATTGCTTTTTTTATCACTAAATCTTCCCCTTCCTATGCTACAATTGCTAAAATTTTAAAGACGGTTTCGTGAGAATTCTTATTTTTATAAGATAACTAGCATAATTCCTGTTGAAAAATCAACGACTGGCTTATTTCTGGAGGTATGCCACTCGTTTATTTTTAGCACTGAATCCTGAAGAAATTCCGGGATAAAAACATATCCGAGCACCCTTTTGGGCTACCGGCTGTGTGTGTACCTTTCAGCTTTCTGGGTTCTCTGTGTCTCGAGATTTTTTGATGCTCGGCGGGTTTTCCAGCGAAACTTCAATTTCGCGAATTAAAGCCACTTTCTTTTCGCAAATGATGATTGACCCCGCGGGGGTTGATTGCAATTGTGACACAGCACTGGTCGTCCCGCGTCAATTAGCAACCCTCAGGTTTGCTCGCATTATGTATTTAACACAAGGTCCTTCTGTCTGCGATTGGAATTGGGTCTGGGCATTCCAGTTTCGCGAGCCCACGAAAAAGATGATTAATCGCGTCGTCCGAGCGACGTATATGGCTCGATCACGCCACTTCACTGTCACGCCAGAAGCCACTGGCAGTCCTCGCCGATTGACAACCACTGTACAAACTCGGTAATTTAGTGTCACGGCCGTGTACGGCGAAACACGATCTCGATCTCTCTTCCGTCTACTTAGGGGTCTTGCATCTTTCGCGCGATGCGTCGCGCCGCACGTATATCTCGATGGGCTTCGTGAACGCTCTCGAATATTTATCACGGCATTACGGATTACCCTGGAGCCTGGTACTCCGTGTAGAAAACCACGGCCAACCGAAACGGTCCGTGACATCACGGGCTGCAAATGCATTCGCGTTCATCCCCTTCCAGCCTCTGGCTTTCAATTCGCATGTCCGCTTACGGACCTTTTGCATCGGATGCAACCGCCGCTCCGGTAACCACGCGTTCCTCAATCTTCCTTCTTTATTTCCCTCTTCACCTGCGACCTCCGATGTCCAGCTTCCTTTTAACGTAAATCAATCCGACTCAGGGACAAGTTCTTGCTTGCACTTTTGCCAGTCTGCGATTGACCCTTCACGGTCCGCCATATCCTCGAGCTGTACTCGCAATTCCATCCTACTCGGTTTCGCCAATCATTTTCACGTTTTATGTAATCATAATAAAAACGATTTTTTTTTTATTTAAGGAAATCTCATATGAGTATATGAAAAAGCAAGAACATTAAGGAAGTTAAACAAAAAGGAAACATTATTAAAATAAAACCTTTAGGCACGTAGACTAATAAAAACGATTTCTTTTAGCAGAGTCAGAAACTTTTCATTCTTTTATTAATTAAACGGATAACTTGTTTAATTCACCAGTGCTCCGCGATGAAATATTAATAACAAAGCTTTCTTTTATAAATGAAATTCCTCTCGACCGGAAATGTAGTATAAAATAAATTTGTGATTTCAGAGCACGGTTCGATCAATAGTAACAACAGCAAGTTTGAAAATTAATTTACCTCAACGTTTCGATCCCTGTATGGATCTTCTTCAAGAGACATTTTTGCGTCTGATATAAATGTATTAATTTTCAGATGCAAAAATGTCTCTTGAAGAAGATCCATACAGGGATCGAAACGTTGAGTTAAATTAATTTTCAAACTTGCTATTGTTACCAATGAAATCACAAACCTTTTTTCTATACATTGATTATAATAATTTTGGTTCCCATGGAAATCACCGACTCAAATTTCCCCAACATTTCACCGACTCCAAATTTGACCGACAATAACTTTGGTCGACAACGCTTTTAACCGAAAACGTATTTGATAGACAACGATCTTGACCGACAACGAATCTAAAATCGTTGTCGATCAAAGTCGCTTTTAGTTACAGACATAGCGAAATTTATATCGGTGATTTCCATGGGACCCAATAATTTTACGTATGAAGTTTTCCAAGCTTTCCTGATTATAACTGTTTCCTTTATCTCGATCGACAACTTGTAAATAACTTTTTATTTTTTGACACGGAGGTTAACTTGAACTATATAATTTACAGTTTTCATTTTTACAGGCGTAATTATATATAAAAAGTTTTTCTTGATAATAGTCTTAAACTAGACCGAAACGTTGAAACAGTTATAGTTATTTGCAAAATTGCTTAGTTATTAACATAGGATCGAATCTTTTCGCCGGAAACATCAATTTAAAATATTTCCCGATTATGTGTCACTACCTACACTTTAAGTTACACAAGGTGCCCCGTCAAAATTCAAAGACCATTAAAGTGCCCCATCAGCGAGAAAGTTTAAGAAACTCTGTATTATAAGTATTCGTATTGGCGCGAATTAGCGGATAATGCGAACAGGTCGATGCTGGCCTAATGCCGTTCAGGTATAGCGCTGTTAGGTGGGCAACGACCCTAATTCGTTCCGTGTTAAGCGAAACCTGTGGCAGTAAAAGCAGTATGCTGGACGTTTTCCGAGTGCTATTTTACGAGTGGATTAAGAGCACAAAATATTCCTGCTATTCTTTTCTAAATGTGATTATTCGATCGCATTGAACGCAGGACTGTAAGGGATTGAAGGATACTTCGAATGCCACCAACTTCTTCTTTTACACCGTTCATTAAGTCGGTTAAACTGCTTAACTATCTCCCCGGCCGGCTTAACGTGCATTCGTTCCGCCTCGTTGGCTACGTTATTGCGCGATTTTCGCGGTCTTTGCTTCATCGGCATCGATATTGCTCCGCGAAGCCTTCGATGACTTCATCTGTTACTGCTATACGACTTTATTATGTGCCCGGGGAGCTTGGGAAGCGCGCGAAATAAAGTAGGGTAGATCGATCGACGTTCACGGTGAGTTACAACCCTAAATTCTTGCAATTTAATTCGGATTACACAGTTGGTTCGACGGAATAAATCAATCTGAAGTAGGGCACATGAGCAACCTCGCATTTCCAAATAAACTATTTAGGAAATGGAAGAAATGAATATGGTAATTATATAGAAAAGTACTAGCCTCTCCGATTTTGATGGAATTTAAATATGTTATGCAGCAACACAGTCTGAACAGCTTTTTCCTTTTCCATTATAGGGGGGTCGCTTTTAATTTTCGAGATATTTGCAAAACACTATCGCAAATACTGTATTGAATTTTTCGTATTCCTGAAAGTTCCGCTGCAACGTAGACCTGTTCGGTGCGTTTGTTTACATTTTGACGCTGTAGAGATAAGAGAGAAAATAGGGGAGGGGGGGGGTGGAAAGGGCCAGCCTGGCAACACACACACTCACCCAGTGCTTAACGGATTTTACGTGTTCGTAACAAAAACAAATAGGTAAAATACAAAAGTAAAAGACCGTGGAAGTGTTCAAGCATTTCACATTACTCTCGACTTTTTAAGATGATCAAATAAGAAAATTAAATTATTTAACTTCCCGTTTAGTCTTTAATTATACAGCCGAATTTTTTTACCACGTTTTTATTAGCTCGCTTTATTGTTAAACCAATCGATCTTTTTTATTATCCTACGTATAAAAGTACTAACCCAAGGTCGTCAAAATGTTAATACTCCACGAGATTACTGCAAGAAGTATCCAAACTCTCAAATGTCTCGTGAAGCGTTGTCATCTCGATGAACTTGGGTTAGTAACTTTTATACGAATAATAATAAAAGGGATCGATTAGTTTAACAAAAGAATTGTGCTGTATTAAAGAATAGAGTGATAGTGAAATTTCGGCCGGTCAACCGGAAGTCCTCCGATCCCGAGCATCCCTCTAAACAGCTCGGCGAATCAGGCTGTATTTTGCGTTAGCGTACTCGCTCGTTTAACGCTCTAACGGAGTTCCACAATAACAATATACTCCGATGGCTAACGACGTCACTGAGAACAATCCATGGTATTGGATGGCAGCGGTGCGTGGCTGTACAATACTGTACATTCGTTTCGCTTTGTGCGACGGTGACGAGGGTGGGCTCGAATCGCGTTATAAGGACCGTGTTCCAGCCTGTGGGCTCCTCTTGCGTGTATACATATTAAGTATCGGGAATGAAAAGCAATTTCTTCGAACGTAGCGGTTCGCGTCCGTGAAAGGTAAATATCGCGGTCGAGCAATGAATCAGTCTCTAAAAAGAGAATCGTGTCAGAGTCGAGTCACGAGCTCGAAAAATTCGACTATCGCCATTAACTCGTGTGAAGAACATGTTAAGTCAAGATTAACGATAATCCTATATAAATAAAAATTAACGCTAAACGATAATTCGTCTGGAGCACGATGATTAAGTCAAGTATAACGATAATAAATGATTCGTCTAGAGCCCGATGATGTTATTATTGACTATAGATAAGTATTCCTGCGAATGACATCAATTACGCGATTATAATTTAATTCTTTTTACTTAAGAAGAAGGATGTTTTTTTATTAGAAAATCTCATATGAGATTTATTTCAACATAATTACAAAAAAAAAACGAAATACATCACATACAAAACAGAATATAAAAATTACAAAATAGAATGTGGTTATGAGAGATACACAAATATTTTAATACAGACATATAATTAGTTGGAACAGTATAGACAAAACTTATACTTTAAGACCACAGCTCTTAAAAAATGTTAACATGTAGTGACAAGCTTTGATATTTCGTTTAGCTTTTAATATTGAGACATCCTTTGGAAGCTGGAAATTTATTTTACTGAGTTTATTCATTAGTTTGAGCCTTTCCTCGTTGTACAAGTTGCATTGCCATAGAACCAAATAAATAAATTAACCAAATAAATAAATCCAATGCGATCCAGAGAAAAAGCAAGATGATAGTGGTCAGATCTACACCTGTTTATACTGACAATAGTTGAACGGGATAAGTTTAACTGAGAAAACCAAGGAAATCTATTTTCATTAAAAAAATACTGAAAAGAGAAGGATGTTTGAAGTTATCGAATATATTCATCGAAATATTTGGAATTCGTGTAATCCGCCGAGTAAATGAGTCATACGGATACCTTGAACACAACGCTACAGTGTCGTTGAGATATTCACGCAATTTACATGTGTACGCTTATGGCATCGGCACACCTATTTTCCCTTTTTCCTCCTTTTGGTAGCTGCGAGTATGTCGATGCTTGTTTGACGTGGTTCGATGCGTTGTGTTCGACGAATCTTAACATTCAAACATTCCGATCGTGGTTTTTACGCAAGGTTAGTTATCCGCAGCCAAACAAGGATGAACAACGCGGACCGCAGCACGGGACGGAAGTTAATTTTCTCGATTTTTCTTCTTCCTAAGCGAACAACTTCGTTTATCGACGTATCACAGTTACGCAATTGCCCGGAGAAGAGGCTTCAATTATATCCGTGATCGCGTCGTTTTAGGAGGACCTCGATGCATCAGGGTCCTGGTCTGCAATGGAAAATGGCGGCGCGTGGGGAACGGGTCAGAGTACGTCGGTTCCATCTTAAAAGCGGAATTACAAAAGTTTCCCTTTTAACGTTAATTAATAAGAGAACGCGCCGTACCGTGCTTCATTATGGCGCGATCCATTATGAAGTAGAGGGGTCGGTGGAGAGGGTTAAAGAAGAAGAAGGGAGTCCCAGAGGGAAGGAGGGTGGGAGGTGTCTTTCAAGTTGGCCAAGCTTTCGATTCCCTCGGGAGAGAGTGAGAAAGAGAGAGAGAGAACCTTCTTTCTCGGAGCTCTCTCGGAAAAGGGTAGCCTGATTCGCGCGAGGCGATTGACTTTTTCTTCAAATATACTTAACCCTATTAACCATAAAGATCGACGGCCACCCGTGAGAATCGATCGATTTCGATACGGCGCACGTAACGTTGCGACAGATAGGCGTCGCGGGAGCTCGCCTGATTAAGGCGTCGCGGCGCGCTGGAATCTGGAATCCGATCTGGCCCGGCCTTCCTCAACTGGGGGAATCCGCGATCGAGAGATCGGAAAGAGATCTTTCCTTCTAGCGGGACACGAGAGCGTTTCCACCGCGATCCCATACTCGGTCGTTGTACACGCTAATGAGTCGGATTAATCGACCGGGGCTCGTTGCGTCGTTCGAGCGCTGAATATTTAAACGATCGCTCTGGGATTCGCCCTGGAACCTGGTTCCTTCGGGCAAAACGTGTTACAGAAAGATCTACAAGGCTATCTATCTTGCTATCTATCTTGCAATGGTTCTTCTGGCTAGAGTACTTCGTGGGCGTGGCCTGGTTGTTCTTTCTGTGTGTGCTCCAACACCCTAGTCTTATTAATACACAACGGATTTTTTTTTTATTAGAAAATCTCAGAAGGGATTTATTACAACGTTAGATATAATTATACATGGAGTAAACAAACAAGAAAACTTATACAAAGTTAAGCATGAGGATGTACAACCATTTGGTTTTTCTTAAACATATAAGTTACAACTTTTTAGAAACGAGTGAATACAAAGGCAGACTTTAATATTGGGCCCAGCCAAAAATATAGAAACGTCAAAAGGCACAACGGATGTGATGAATTTTTGACCGAAATTCATACATGGAATTTAAGATAGTAATACTGGACAGAAATATTGGAATAATTGAAAAACATCGTTATATTATTATCAACCCGTTAGCGCTTGTGTAGAGAACCTGGTACCCATTTACTGTATTTTTATTAATTATTTAACGTTACTTTTTTGAATTCTTACGTGAGAATTATTTCGCGACGGGACCTACAGTTTAGAATAAAGGTAGGTTCCAAACCACCTTGGGCACGACAGTATTTAGATGGCACATGAAATATTTCTAGAGGTGCCGGTGGTGGGATCGAACCCGTGACCACGACATCCGCAGTTATGTGCTATTTACTGTATTTCTTTCAACAATTTTGTAATGTTCCTCTACAAAATATTACAATATTTCTCTGAATGTACACTCTTTACTCGCTAATATGAAAGGTTTTAAATAATTTATACATTCTGGTTGACTACATAAGGGTGAAATGTATTAAGAAAGAAATTAAATTTCAATTTCGGTTGAAAATGTTCAAGTTGCATAAAGATCCGCAGTCTGCTTATTTAACATAGTATACTTCGAACCTTGTGGTTTCCTTACTCCTTCAGTGTTCAGCGTCTCGAGGGGGCGTGGTCTCGTTGCTCCTGTTGTGTCAAGGTCCTCGGAGAGGCGAGTCCTAAATAAAATAGTGTTCCTCGAGGCAATCTCTGTCCTCTATCGACGAGAAAATTCGAACACTGTCGATTAAGGATTACGGTGTGACGGTGATCGTTTTCGCGTGCAGGTCGCGACGGTCATTATTTTCACGTGCACTATATCGTGGCTGATTGCGCCGTTAACGAGCCAGAAGACACGAAGGAATTATCGTTAGATTGCCTGGTGCTGTTGGATTTATCGCGCGGAATCAGCTCGGTCGAAAAGACTTATTGCCAGTGTCATGGCCGCGTTTCCGGGAACCCCGAAACCGTGGGCCCTGGCTAACGACGACACGTTAAACCGTACAACCTCCATCGACGAACGTCTCTCCTCGATCCTGTTACGTAACGTCGTTGTTGTGCAACCGTTTCTGTGTCCGTACGACGATAACATCGCCGACGGGGCTTTCGTTTCGGTCACATCATTGCCCGTTTCGTTTCGTCGTTTACGCGAGGATCAGAGGATACGCGAAAGAATCCGACCTTGCCGCCGGAAAAATCACCGGATGACGCAACAGGAAATGCGATTGAACAGCCGACAGAACAACACAGCTAACTTCGATCGCGATCGTCGCGTTGATTTATAGATCCACGCGTGGATCTTCAGACTCCGCTAAATATATGTGCAGTACACATTATTATTAATTACCTATGTACCGAAATAAAATTCTATTTTTCTTACTATTGTTATTTATTATAGACAAACTAAAGCCATTTTACATAAGTGTTTAAAAAAAAGAGAAAGATACAAGACTACTCATCTAATAAGAAAGAAGGGACATACATAAAAAGAAAGAAAAAAAATATAATACTGGTGCAATCGATAGGCTAGTTATCGTATATTATCTGCGTAGTTGCATTTTAAAATTATGCAAAGATTCAATAAAAAAATTAATAATATTTTCACATAAAAAATAAATTAGTAGCTTGTCCCAGTTCCTAGAGTCACCCTGTATAGTCATTAGAGAGTACACACATGCGTAACTATAAACTTCTTTCTTCTTGTAAAAAGGACGACGAAGAAGTCTTGGTCACCGTAACCGTAAAATAAGTTGTAGGGGTAAATCGTGTTAGAATTTGCTTCGTGGACAACCACGTAGCCGCACGATCATGTTCTCGAACACGTTGGATCGGTCACGTTCCGTTGACGGTGAGAACCGCGACTCTCCGAATAAGGAGGCATTGCCTCATCGTGTTCGAAGAACGCATCTCGTTCTCGGCTCCTCGGCCCTTGAGCACCAAAAAATCGTCGAGTGCATGCGATTGATCCCGATCTCGGGATCTCCGGTGGATTGAATTCGGTTAAGGAGCGAAAGTACCACGCCCGTCCACGCTCGTTTCCCGTAAAAAGTGTCGTCGGGTCACGGCGTGGGCAGGAAGCCTGCAGGCCGCCATGCGCGACCGAGCAACTTCGGTGCTCCGTATTTGGTGAATGCGTCGAAGTCCGTAGGCGAACCAGTATACACTAACCGGCAGGCCGCGTCATCCGAGGGAACCACAACCATCGCAACGCGGATAAATCTCTCTCCTCTCTCCTCTATCCTCCCGCCGGAAACCCAGACCAAACGAACCCCGTGACTCGCGTTCGCGTCCTTCTTCGCGCCGATTTTCGACGACGTGACTCACTAGCATAAATCAACCAAATTTTCACGGTCTCCAAATTACAGGCGATGCTAGATCTCAGCATCTTAATTAAATGCGACTGTTTACAGCGGAGCTCATAGAAACATAGAGTTCACCTCGCCGCTCGACTATATTATTAGACGACTAAACTACAGTAAAGTCGCGATATTTGTCAGCGACCTTTGTACACGATAGTTGTCAGGTGTTTACCCACTCCACAGTCGGCCAACGAAGAATAGCGTATGAGAAAGAAAGAGACGCAGGTAGCATGGGTCGGCGCGGTAGACGCAGTCATAAAAAAATAATGTCGGTATGCGATAGTTGTCCGTCCAGAATACAGGCTGTTTGACAAGAATCGCGACTTTACTATATCTTGCAGCAATTCAGTTGTTTCTTTCTACGCTTTTGAAAACCATAAAATAGATATAACTCGTGTAACATCGTTTATCTTGACCTAGAAAAATCACACATATATTTCCAATGCGAAAGATTCTTGAAACTTCCTGCGAAAACAGCCTTGGAAAGCAGTATACCCGTTTATCAACATTTTCAGAATTGCAGTAGTATTTTGCAGAAGAGTGAATGAGATTGGTTGGAGTAATGAGAAACGTACGGAGATTGATACAAGAGACGATGAGGTTTAACTGTGCGGAAGAGTTAAATGTCGATTCTGACGGTTTTCGTTCATTGACAAGGGTCTCAACGAGGTCCAAAATCTCGTCAGCGGAGATTTCAATAAAATCCGACGACGACCAACGGCGCTTGTGTAAAAAAGTAATGATCGTTGCTTCGCTCGTTGCTCGGACACCTCGCGAGGACGACGCAGCTGGTCGCAGCCTCTAAGGTGTACGTCATCGCTCGGTTTACATCGCGACATCACTGGGACCGGTTCCGTGAAGGTGTACTCCCCTCGATTCTCGCCTTCAGCTCCTCCAAGCTCGTTCATTTTGTATTCCAACACGACCGCGAGATCTGTTTCCACAAATGATGGCGAACACCTCGTCACGAGGAACGCTTTTTCGTTGCGGGATAGTTTTCCCGCGAAATACGCGGTTTGCAATTATCAGATTCTCGTCAAGGTTGTCTGTCGGCAATCTGACGCGGTTTAACGTTCGTCCGACCCTTGTGTCAATACAATACCAATACACAATACAATACAATATTATACTTCAATACTACTTAATACTATAATACTACAATACAATTACCAATACACAATTGGTAAATTTTCCCAAAACTTCGTGTATTTTGTTTCTCTAATGCGAAACACATAACCGAAAAACTTAACCCCTCACTACATGAGTTTTTTAATTGGGGTGAAAAAATTGAAAGAAGGTCAGTTTTTGTGTTCAATTTAAGGGGAAAATATAAAAACAAAATTAAAACAACATTTTTAGAAAAATAAAAATAAATATTCATTGTAAGAAAACACCTTTTTAGTTTACTATATACCAGAATTGTATCAGATATGATATATGACATATTCAGTTCGTGAAATGAGGGGGTAGACTCGTTTTTAGGATTGTAAGAGGGTGGGACGCGCCTTCTCGTTCCTCGAAAAGGTGGAGTTTATCAGTAGTCAAAAACGCTAGATAAAATATCACTCTAGACCGCGATCGCCCTCAAAAGTCCTATTTTCGTTTATAAGGCGTAATTTGCATTATTCGGAGATTTTTCTAACATCGTAACTCTCTACCCCTGTTAAACATTTTATCAATATTAGGTAATTCCACACGTTTAATTTTGCTCCTCGCTGAGAATACTCACATTTGAAGAGAATGTGTTAGAATTATGGATTTTATAATATTTCAAACCATGTGCTTCACGCACCGCTACAATCATTCGTACTAGAGCTCGGACTTTTACCCGGGTACCCGAGTACCCATGAGATAGCCGAGTAGCCAGGTAACCGGGTATCTCATAAGACATAAGTCAGAAATGATTTTGTGCAATTTAAAACAATAACGAAATTAAAAGAACGTTGATATATTAATTTAAATTTATTAAAATCATTCAAGAGAATAAGTAATCGTAATATATCGTCTGCTTTTTCCTATTGATGCAAACGATTTTTATTTTGCATAAAGATCCGCAGTGTATTCATGAGATACCCAGGTACCCGGGTAATTTTTGTTTACACGAATACCCGGGTAATGCTGTTTACCCGAGTAATTTTTGTTTACCCGAATATCTCACGGGTAACTCGGGTACCCGGGTATCTCGTAAGTTACAGCTCTAATTCGTGCTTAACAACTAACGATCATAGTACAACCGCTTCAAACTCTAACAGAATGAAATAAAATTAATTTTTGGATCGTTCGAACCGAGAACGCCACTTTAATCATATTAATATGTTGGCGGTGACCGATGATCGACGAACTCGCTCCGAATTTTGATTCGAACAGGTGCGAGGAAAGTTTTAATCGATGCCGAATGTAGAATGATCTCCGCTCTCTCCTGTTTAAGGAAGCAGCAGAGGAGAGAGTGAGCAGCGTAAGGGAGGGAGAATGTAGTCCTCGCGTCTCTCAGTACCGAATCGCAGAGGAGGCGTGCGGGGGCGGAAATTGCATTCGACGTCGTCGGTAACGCGTGGTACGTGGGCTTGTTGCCGACGTAATCACAACGAAAACCGGGAGAGAGAAACGAGCGTGGAAACACGTAAGAGAGTTCCGTCGACGAGCTCAAAAGAGAAACACGGAGAGTGTGTACGCGTCTTTACGTGCAGAACAAGCCGCATAAAAATAGAGAGAGCCGCGAGTTTACGAGCACCGTTCACCGCGGAAGAGACGAGGCGTCGTTTGGGCGCCTGTCGCATGCCGTAAACCAGGCCTCAGCGAATGCTTCTCTGAATGAAGAGCATAAGCGTGATCGGAGTCCCTGCTAATGCGGCTTAATAGCTTATGGAACGTGTTCCGCGAAACCTTGCGACTGATTGGTTCCGCAAATTCGTCTTCTTCCTTAATCTTTTAATTGTTGTAACTTCGTGAAAACAAAATAGTACGTGGTAATACTTCGGTTCATCGTAAAGCGCGAATAGGTTCTTTTTCTCCAGAGATATTATAAACCAGACTGGCGCAGTTGGGTTCATTTTAAAATATTTTTAGAATTCGAGTTTACGAAGTTGAAATAAATTTTTGTTCCACGTACATTGTGAAACGGCCATACAGAGGAAATCTGTGCAATGAGTTGAAAAATTCGTGGCGAAATTTTTTCTCTACTCTGTAGTGCAGTTTGAATGGACGCCAATTTTATTGTTCCCAATTTTTGTTCTATAAAATAAGTGAGAAATAGCGTTTATTTCGCATAGCGATCCGCAGTCTGGTAATAGGATTCGTCAGCGTTTTCAGATGATCTAATAATGTTTGCTTGCGTGTGATTTAATTAGAAGCAATGCGTTAAGACATAGTTAAGATAAGAGTTAACGAATGCATCACAGAAAGACTGAAGACAACATAGAAATGACATTTGTAGTAATTCGAGGTCTGAATGTGGGTTAGTCGTGCACGTCAGACGGTATTGTAACGCAGTGAGGTGTGCGTTGCGTGAACAGAGGGGTTAAACGAGTGAGGTTATCATAAATTTGAGGTGGTGCAGGTGCACTGTGCGCTGCAGCTCGAGAGGTCGTAATGGGTGTCTGGGATCGTTTTGTTACGCAACGTCGTGAATGAATCCACGATCCACGATCTCGTCTTTCTCGCATAGACTCGAGCAATTACCGCGGGCCGAATGGCTGCAGTTGCATCGCGGAGAGAACAAGCATCGGTAATTAGCCGGCTCTGCTGCACTTTGCTGCACTCTGCGTCGATCTGCACCGCTCTGCTTTACTCTGCACCGTCTCGGCGCGTAAGAGCCCTGAAGAACTCGAGCGAGAGACCACGAAAACGCGTTGCGAGATAGGCGAGAGATAAGAGCGCGTGATAGATATGTTTCGCGAGCATCGCGAGACACGGTTATGGTTATACAATACTGTTGACACGCCGTGTGTACTCTCCCGGTGCAGCCAGTGTGCAGCGAGTTGCGTGCACCGACTGTGCCAACGAAATAGTCGTCGGGGATCGGTGGATCGACAGATCGAGGTCGCCACCGAGATGGATCACCGGTAGTATCGCGAACAATTCCGAGGAAGTCCTTAAAAGATCAAAAACGATCAATCTTTCAATGTTTTTGATCTTCTCGTTGAAAAATCGAGATGCTTCGATCCCAGGATTCACGGTTTACCTCTCGTTGTACGACGGTCGATTACGATCTCGCATCCTCGGAGAAAGTCGACATAATATTATGCGCGTCGTTGTTTGAACTGTGTAACACGGTGCTCGGAGAATATGTGAGTTTCCTCTCGTAATTAGCTGGTACTTCGTAAGTGGAGTATCCCGCGATTATACGTTCTCGCACGTTCGGGACAATTTAACGCGAAAGTAAACCTCCGTTTCTTGCAGACGTCTTTTTGTCGACGAGTTCGTCGAATACTTTCGATTCACAACTGGCACGACTAATTCATTTCTATTCGGTCGAGATGTTTTTGGTTCCTGTAAGAAATTTCGTCGTTTACCTCGAATCGTTCGTTCCGTTCGACGTTGCCGCGATATGCCGTCGGAATGTTTACAAACAATACGCGATAGCACGGTCATCGACGACGAAATATTTTCGGAGCACGATAGCGACCAAGATACACGATCGCCGCTAAGTATTTAAGCGCTTAGGCGTTTTCCTAATAACCTCCGGGATACATGTAGATTCCACTTAAGACTTATCAGCGAGGCAACGTCTGCTGTTCTTGTTTTCTACCGATAAGCATAATTCGAAAGCGACGATTCGGAACGAATTAAAATATCGATGTCTCGACGAGTATAATTATACTATGACGCTGCTGAAATCGTGGAAGGAAAATTCGCCGACTATTTCGTGCAAAGATCTGTGATCCGAAGCTCGGAAGATCTCTGCCCACGTTGGTGCACAATGAGACCCCGGGGTGGATCGTGTGCGCGCTCTAAGGGGGGGAACGACGACAAGGGGTCCGCGGGCACGCGGTGTGTAACATCCCACGCCGAGCTGCGGCGCGACACGCGAGACAACACAGCGAAAGAGAGAAGGAGAGAGCGAGACAGCGACACAGAGCGAAAGAGAGAAGTAGAGGGAGTAGAGGAGAGGCCGGTTAGGATCGGCGTTCTCCAGGCAAAAGAGCGTAGAGCGGTGTGCTGTTCGCGTATACGTTGTGTGTTGGCAATGGTAGTGACGAAGAGAGGAAGAACGTAGCACGGTGGTGTGGTCACTAGGGCCAGCGAGCGATCGCCGATGCCACATCGACTCGCGGTACCGGACCGAGAGCATCGGTTCGACGAAGCTTCAACGACAGTGTGCGGTAACGCGTCTACACATCATCTTTCTGCGAACGAGAGAAATCCGCACGATCATTTCCACACCGAGTAAAACTACGCAACCAAGATCGACTGAGAGACACTGCAAAGGACGAGACCGGTGGAGAAAGAGACGGAGCGCAAGACCGCAGAAGAGACAAGAAACGAATCACAGGTACGCAGAGTCGCCGCGAGCCGAGCTCTCTTCAGGGACGAAGGGGAACGAGTTTGTAAACGGGGCCGGTCACGGTGTAGCCCCCAGTCTGGCCCGGGAGATCGCCGCGCGTCGTGTGAGACCGGTAAATATTCTCGTGGTTTTCCTTCGTTCGTTCGTTCCGTTTCGTACGCGTTCGTTTCTTATCGCTTGTGTCGAATCGGTTCCGTCGCGGGGTGTTTGATTTCGCATGAGAGCTCGCGGTGATCCTGTGAACGCGTCGCGATCAACGTCGACATGACCTTACACAAGAAGACCGGCTCGAAGACGAGGAGCAAGGCTGGCAAGGAAGTAGCAACGACATCGAGCTCGATGGACACCACGGTGGAGACCGTCGAGGTGGTATCCTCGACGAGCGTCGTCGAGGAGGCGACGCAGATAGTCGAGAGCGAGTCGACGAGCAGTATGACAGAGGTGACCAGTGCCAGCAGAGAGGTGATCATGGACTCGAAGGGCAACGTGATCAAGGTGATCGAGAGCCCACCGCAGACGTTCGGCCAGAGCAAGAGCACTCACAAATCCGGGAGAAGTTCTCAGGATTTTATCGCCGCTGAACAGACGCAGACGTTGAGACAGGGGAAGAAGGTTGACAGTCCGAGAAACACGAAAGAGATTGCGATCTGCTCGGACCTAGCTTCCGGACAGACCAGCAGATTGTCCGAGAGTCGCAGCGAGTCTCGAGCGGAAAGCGTGCAGAAGTCGATGTCCTCGACCACTGTGGTGGAGACGTCGTCCTTGGAGGACTATCGCGATCATCTTTCGAAAACCACGGTCTCGAACGGCGCTGTCAACGGCGCGGTTAAGGGAGATCGCAAGAAGCCACAGGTGGAGTCATCGATAAAGTCGTACGAGAGCAGATCAGCGAGTGAAGAGTTTCACGTGGAGAAGACCGAGGATGGACAGACGGTTTCGAGCACGACGAGGATTCGCGAATCAGGCGAGAAATTTAACGACAACGGTACAGTGACCGGCTCCCAGAGCCGCAACGTTGAAACGGAGACGTCGGGAGTGGATCTGGCTAGAGTTAAAGGTGATGTTAAATCGAAGAAGATCGATGGATCCGCGGGTGAAAGCTCGAAGACTGTCGCGAAGGAGATCGCCAGCCGTTGCAACAAACCGGGCCAATCGGCGTGGGACGGCACGTTCGTCAGGGAAAGTCCGTCGCCGACGAGAGACAGGGGCGTCGGGAGAAACGTCGCGACGCCGCCGGGCAATCGGGACAGCCTCGACAAGGCGAAAGTAGATCGGCTGGTTTCAAAAGCCGCCGTGCGGACGAGCAGCGAATCCAGCGTTCAAGTCTCCGAGCAAGTGGTGCTTGATCAGCGTGTGTCCTCCACGGTGGTCCAGGATTCGAAGATCATCCTTGACGAGGCCAGAACATCTTCGGACCGTCTGACCAGCCAGGAGAAGAGAAAAATCGCGGACACCTCGATCGAACAGACTCAAACAGCTATGGATAGTCGACAGAAGGGTTCGACCAGGTACACCAGGCCGGGAGACTCTTCCTGGGATGGGACTTTCGTCACCGAAAAGCCCCTGGAACCCAGAAAGAGAAACGTTTCGGACGCGAGCGTGTTCCAGCACCCTGGAGGTGACAATGTCATAGAGTCCACGCAGAGGTCAGACTTCAGAGAGAAGAGTACCGACGGGTCCTACGAGAAGAGTTCTTCGAACATCGTTCACACGGTCCAAGGAGCCACCGACTCTTCCAGGTTCATCTCCGAGGAGCGTCGAGACTTTACCAAGGAGTTTTATGTAGATGGGAAAACGGTTAGCAAAGAGGATGCGTCGAGAGACAAATCCTCGCCGAGCAGCAGAGTGATTCGACCGGGGGACTCTGCCTGGAACGGTCAGTTTGTTCAGGAAAAACCTCGAGACAGTACTAGAAAATCGGATAAGACGGTTGTCAGGAAGAGCGACAAGAGATCGGACTCCGTGGACGTGCAGGACGTGACGGAAGAGGTTGTGTCTAGCACGTCGGAGTCGATTTCGACGTCTTACGTGGTTGAATACTCCACCGATGAGAAGGTGAATAACGTGGAGAAGGTTACTTCGGTGTCGGCGACTATAGTCGAAGAGGATTCCGGGGACGGTGGTTCTCCGAGAAGACCAGGGAGCCCGGAGAAGGTGATGAGACCGGATTCGACGAGCAGGAGCTACAGACCTGGCCAGTCCACCTGGGACGGCAGCTTCGTGTACGAGAAGCCTCATCCTCCTGAGCGTCGCCGAAAGACGGATATTCGTCGACCGACCGACTCCGTGATCATTCGGGATGTTACGGAAGACCACACTATCAACGAGGCCGAGATATCGAGCGCATCGTACGTGGTTGAGCACTCGTCCAGCCAGCAGAGTTTCTCGGACAGCAAGGACGTCAAAGACTCGAGTCTGTCCTCCGTGGAGGTCGTCTACGACGTGCATCCTCTGCGTCAGGATACGCACAGCAGGCCAGGAAGCCCTGAGAAAGGAAAGCCTAAAGACACCAGGGTCGGCAAGCCTGGATCCTCCTCTTGGGACGGGACGTTCGTCCTGGAGAAGCATACGGAGCCTAAGAGACCTCCTAGCAGGGAGTCTGTGATGAAACCGGTGGAGGAAGAGACTCCGAAGACACCCAGGAAGCACATCAGCGATTCCACCTTGGACATCCGCGATACCCAGGTGTCCAGCACCTCAGAGATCGTTAGCAATTCGGTCTTGATGGAGGAGTCGACCGTACGGGAGAGTTATTCGGATTCCAGTAATTTGGACTTCTCTACCAGCTCTGTGGAAACTGTCATCGTTCGCAACGGTGTGCCAACGACTGCGCGGAAGACTGTTACCATCGAAGAGCCACCTAAGACTCCTGACAAGAAGCCTCTAGAGCCGAGCAGAGGCAAACCCGAAGACGTCAAGACGCCGGAGAAACGTCCCAAGAGTCCCGAGAAGAGCGACAGGTCGGCAAGACCTACGAAACCTGGTGCCTCCACTTGGGACGGGTCCTTCGTGTACGAGTCGCCGGAGAAAGCTGATAAGAAGTTACCCATTGCCACCTCTACCCCGGAGAAGACTCGGCCAGGTGATAAACAGGCTCCAGACGATAAGCAAGCTACTTATCTGACCGAGAAGTCGATCACCCTGACGGACACCTCGAAGGACGTCCAAACGTCCGAGTTTGTCACTTCTACTACTCTCGAGAGGACTCTTGTGTCTGATTCTGAGGTTCTGGACACGAGCAACGTTTCTTCGACGATTTTACTCGATGTTGAGGACAGAAGAACTCCTAAAGAACCTGTGAAAAAACCTCGAGAAGGGCCTGCTGGATTACCGTCTCGAAAACAGCCCGAGGATGGGAGAAAATCGCCTGAAAAACGTCCCAAGAGTCCAGAGAAGGCGGACAGGACATCCAGGCCGACGAAACCTGGCGCCTCCACCTGGGATGGCTCGTTCGTGTACGAAAAACCGCAGGATCAGAAGAAGAAGCCTTCTGATCGAGACAAGAAACCTGTCGATCTAGAAAAATCACCGAAAGATTCAGTGAGAGACGAACCGAAAGATAAATCGAAGAGTAAACCGAAGGAAAAACCGAAAAAGGATGATACTATTCATGTGTCCGTCGTCAAGCACGATGTGAAGGACGTCAGGGACGTCAAGGACACGACGGACCTTGAAGTGATCCAGCAATCTTCTTACGTGATCGATCAATCGTCCAGCTTCACCTCAGTGCAGGACGTCCGCGACGTGCTCGAGGAACGCGTCATCAGCGAATTCACGACTGACGTGCGTAAAGACGTGGTGAGTAACGACGAGTCATTATTGAATCTACTTATTTGATGGAGGAGGAAGTACAGTGAAGCGCGTTGTGCCTTGGAAAGAGTCTCTTTTACTCGTTGAATGCACGCCTGTTCTCTTATCGAGACAAACATCGAGTCGACAGGTTCCTCTAACCATTTAAGTCGCGATTCTCTGCTTGGTATTCACGGTGTTGGTAATTCGCTTAGGGAACAAGTTGAGTTGACCATGTGTATAACAATTTTCGGGATTCGATGATATCTGGAAATCGAAGCTTTTCAGGGTTAATTCTTTTGTGTATTTTTGAGCCAGCTTGTCATGTGTATAATTTTGTCATAACTTGAGATCTCGGCTGAAATTTCCGGAAGCAAGGAATCTGCTCGAGATCGAGATAAAAAGAAAAGGAATTTCGGTAATTATATGGAAAAGGTCTGCGTACTCCGATTTTGATAAGATTTTAATGTGTTATAGATTTCGAGATTTTGAACAACTCTTTCCTTTTCCAATATAGGGGGGTCGCTTTTAGTTTTCGAGATATATGCAAAAGACTGTCGTTAATACTGTATTGAATTTTTCGTATACCTGCATGCTCCGCCGCAACGTAAACCTGTTTCTCGGGGCCGCATCTGTTTATTGTTTGTTTGTAAACACGTTGTGGAGATGAGAAGCGACAATACCACACCCACCCACCCACCCAGTACTTAACACGCACCCAATGTTTCTAAAAAGAAGGTTCTTACCTTATACAATATAATTTACAAATACAATATAATTTAAAAATACTGGATGTGTATGAAACACTGGGTGGGTGTGTGTGGTGACAGGCTGGACCTTTCCGCCCCCCAGTTTTCTTTCTCATCTCTACAGCATCAAAATGTAAACAAACAGGCTTACGTTGCCGCAGAGCGTGCAGGAATACGAAAATTTCAATACAGTATTCGCAATAGTTTTTTTTCAAATATCTAAAAAACTAAAAGCGAGAACCCCCTATTTTGCAAAAGGAAAAAGTTGTTCAAAAAGTGTTGCTGCATAATATACTAAAAATTCATCAAAATCAGAGTATGCAGACTTTTTTAAATAATTACCAGAATTTCAATGTAAACAATTCCGAGATACTTCCGAGATTTTCTTTGGAACACAGCACAGTTCCAGAGAGTGTTCTGTCGTTCATTGAAGTCGGCATCTTCGAGCAAGGTCTCGCCACTTTCTCAATAAACGATCAGCCGACTGTGGCGATTGATACAATCGAGTTACTAGTGCTCGGTGTCGACGTTCCACAGGAAACAAGGTAAACACGAAGTCGAGAGTTGAACACCTCGCACACCTCGCGGAAGAGGCTCGGTCGGTACTTTCACTTCCAAACCAGGCGAAGGTCGTAGGTTCTCGCGGCGTTATCCGCATTAAAAATACTGCTGACGTAACCGAGATCCAGGTCGAACGAGAAAATATGAAGAACAAGATGTGTGTTCCGGTGCAGTGATATCCATTCTGCATCCGTTCCCATGGGTCCGGACGCGCAATACCCGGGTCGCGTTTGATCCATGCACGTGCGATTGACGTCTCGAGCTGAAAGTTCAAGGAAACCGATTCTCCCGCTGTGCTCGCCGAGATGCAAATCTAACGAAAACCAAATGCAACGATCCGTACTAGTAAATTCGCGAATCTGACTTGCGAGACTGGAACGCGTGCAACTTTATGCAAATTCCTGTTTTCATAGGTCGCTTAATCCTTTCTGGAAATTCTTGTGAATGGGCCGCGGGTTTTATGCAATTTATGCATTTACGACGAAAGCGAGTGGGTGGAATACGGAACGGCGAATGCACAGGAAGAGTTAAGGAGCCAAATTTGCTCGATGTTGCCTGTCCGTGTTTACGTTATTTTCAACCTGTTAGTTAGTTGCAAGAAAAATTCAAGGACGTTAAGAGAATTTAAGAACGTGATTATTAGACAGCGGATTTTATGCTTTTATGAAAGAAAAACGCGCGAGTAGGTGCAAGTTAAAACGGTAGAAACGTTAGAAGAATTGAACGTACTACTATGTTCTCTATGCAATTCTATTAAACATATTAAGAGAGAAAATTAATTTCTATTTTACTCCAGTTTGTTGCAATCCAAGAAGAAAATTTTTATTTTATATAAAGATCCTCTCTGTCTAGTGATTATATTGCATCCAGTTTGTTAAAATTATTCAAGAACTTTCTAGTTGATTTTCCGGAAATTTTTATTTCGCGCAATGGTCCGAAAGAAATGTCGCTTATGGTTATGGCACTGGTATCCTAGAAAAGCGTAACCGAATGCCGTTCTCGTCCACGCCGAACCCAATATTTGCAGTTTCCCTTCAAGTTTCGAACTGCAAGCCGTTTGTTTTCTCTCCGCGTCGCCGGAGTTTCTCTTGGACGACCTACTAATGTAAGACGGCCCCCGCGACGCGTTACAAAACGGAAAAAACTGTCGAGTCGGTGCTTCGTATTCGACTAATTATAACTTCGCGTCACGGGTCGTCTTTGCGATTGCGAAACACGTTCTGAACGCCGATAAATCCCGTCCGCGATCCAATTATCCCGAGAACGCGGTGCCCGCGGTTCTGACGTGTCATTTTCCCTGCAACCCAGGGGACGCTAACATAACAGCCTCTTCCTACTTTCGAAACATATTAATTTTTGTATTCAGAGATCATCCGAGTCGTTCAATTAACCGCGTCGCGCTCGATTGTGAACAAAATCAATTTTTTTAGACAGACGAACAATTATCAACTAGCATACTACCCGTTGCAAAATCAATGATTGGTTTATTTCTGGAGGTATGCCACTATTTGAAATTTTATACCGTATATTTCCTCTATAGCAATTCGTTGTTGATCATCATTGTTTGAAATGAAATATAATAAAGTCCAATTAATGTCGCGAATTTCCATATGACTTTTAGACGATACCGTTACATTAACAGAAAAATATTTTAATAGTATTCAGACACAGCAACATTTTCTCAAATAATAAATTTTAGGAGAGCAAGGTCTAAGCATTTCAATAGAATTAATTATCAAAATGATCGTGCCTGTATATATACATATCGATATACATATATAAAATAATACATAGATGTGACAGTCCACGTGTTGATCGAACTATTTTCCCAGAGAAAGTAATTGATCGATTACCCCACCTACATGTTCCGTGCCTTTCTTGTCTAGTGATGAAATAAAGTCACGGTCGTAGACTCGTTTAGGTAAACGCGATTTCCTGTTGGCTCACCTATGGCACGGTAAATATTTCCCTGTTTACGATGATTGTTACCATGTTTCGGTCGGGTAATGATTTCCTTGCTCGATCGCGTGCGCGTATCGTACACACAAGCGCGATTCTTAAGCACCGATGATTTCGGATCGGAGCGAATAGTCATTAGGAGGCTCGTGTACGGGTATAATAAGGGTTGCGACGCGAGATGGGCGCGAGTATCTCTTCTCTGTGGCGATTCACGCAAATCATTGAATTCCTCGGACTGGTCGTGTGCCGTGTGCACGCAACAGCAATCACCTGCAATCGACTTCAATCGAGAGTACGTAAAACGACAATAATTGCGCGGAGCGTTGCCAAGTTCGGCAGTGATCTCATCGAGCTACCCCTGCCATGAGCCGAGCGGTCTACAGTGTGTGTTTCTCAATTCGAAGTGGATCAATCTCTTCGGCACTGTCGTAGGTCACCGGAAAATATTCGTAGAAGAATTACGTGGCGTACGATTCGATCGAAGTCCATTTTGCTTTACTCTACCGGTTTCAGAGGTACGATTTGTTTCAATGCATTGTGCCACCACTCTTTGACCAAGTCTAATAAATTTATTTTTATTGTGGCATAGTCGAGTAAATTCAATTGAATTAGGATACGAGAGATTTAGAAGGAGTAACCAGTTCAGTGATAATTTATTTAATTTGTTTTTTAATTTATTAATTCAATTTAATTTTTTAAATTTATTTATTTTGTTTGCAATTTAATTGATCTCAACGTTTCGATCACTATATGGATCATTTTCAAGGATCATTTAGTTTTCCGTAACTCCTTATTATTCTGTTAAATGTTTTTCCTGTTGCCACAGCAAGTATGTATGTTATAATTTTTCTTTTTCTATAATTTTTCTATTTCTTAATCTATACTGTAAATGTATTATTTTTCAGACGCAAAAATGTCTCTCTTGAAAATGATCCATATGGTGATCGAAACGTTGAGATAAATTAAATTGCAAATTTGCTGTTGTCTATTAACGATCACAAACCTTGCGCCGAAAACACATAATTTATTATATATTACATTTTGGATCGAGAAGAATTTCAGTTCAGCGATAAGATTGTTTTGATTTTACGTAAGATTTTTGGGGATTACGATGCATTAGTTATCAACCAACGTGATAATAACACGTTAATGTTTATTGGCGATCATTCCGAAATTTTTCTGGACGTCGCATTTTCGAATTCAGGGACACACTGTAGATCGAGCGAGTCTCACGTGCACCGTCTCCAATCTCGCGATCAACCTGCGTTTAATACGCGTGACAACCTTTGACCTGGTTCGCTCACGACGCGACGGTTTTTCCGCTTCTGTGACTTTTAGAGTAGCACTGTCGCGACACCTGCTTCGCCAGCATTGTCATTTCGCCTCGTCAAATGGCTGATCTGCTTTTCGGGAAACGTGTACTGCGATTGTTTCAAGCCATGCTAATCGTTATCTTGGTAATTACAGTCGTGCTAGAACGACCGTATGTTGCGATTGCTCGAACAGTATCGGCCAGATATTAATCGATACAAGGAAACGTTGCATACGACACTGACCAAGTTTGGAAGTGATGTCACCGTTCTCTGGCAGTTCGTTCGGCGCTCGACCAATCGGATTTCTCGGCACGATCTCCGATTGGCTTAACTTAACCCATTATATTGTCGCGATCGTCGCCGACACGTTCCAAACTTTTCCCTCGCCGCGCATTATTATTCGTATGAGAAATTCGAACGACACACGAGGCGAATATTACGATCTTCGATGCAGCTTATGGTTAAATAATCTTCCAACATTTTTGCTCCTCGAACTGCTCGAAGAACAATCAATTTATAAAGCAGTTACTCTGAATTTCATACGACTGCAATAAAATAAAAGTTTTATTCAATAGAATGACTACTTTAATGCGAAATAGATATTTTGCTACTGTCGTCGACACCATTCATGTTTGTATTCGGTTCATGCTTGAAGCACTAAAAGTTCTGAGATTGTAAGTACTACATACGAGTAATTAAAAGTGAACTTCGAAGATCCTCGCACATTAAGATCGATAGTTATGCAATTAATTGTTACGTAAGATCGTTCCACAGTCACCTCTGAGCAAGACACGGTTTAGTACCGCGTTACAAGTGCGTAAACACGCTCGAAAAATGACCAAAGCAAGCCGAACAGCGAGAAAGTATCAATTCCGCCAGATTAAAGTTGATCTAACAGTGTCGTAATGAGTGATAGTCCAATTATCGACTGCCGAGTTTGTAGAACGACCTCGACGATTGCACGGAATCCCAGGAGTGCGTCGTTTCTCGTAACCTTGCTCGCGTTGATAGTGCCGAACGACAACAGGCATAATTGCAAAATTTATGAGAGCCAACGTGATCGGACGTAAACACCGGTCACTGATCGTTTCGCTCGCTCTTGTACACCGTGCGTATCGTCACGCGATCGTCTTGCTCGATCTAAATCGCGTACCTTCGATCTCTCGATCGCTTCGCCGCCGCAGTGGAAACGCGGATTGTCACGTGAGGACGCTGTCGACGTCATTCCGGAGCGGAGCGCTTCGCAGTCGCGTAATTTGCTGATCGCCAATATTATTTCGTACACAGCTGAAAACGGTTTTCACCGACACCAGATTTTACCGGCGACTACTTCGGCCGTCAACGATTTTGACCGACAACGAATCTAAAATCGTTGTCGGTCAAATTCGTGTAGGTCAAAATCGTCGTCGGTCAAATCTGGAGTCGGTGAAAACCGTGACTGGAAAATTTGTGCTGGTGATTTCCATGGAACCCGTTGAAAACATTCTTAACATTCTGAAAACTTGTTTGTAACAACGTCGCGAATATTTACGCGAATTAAACAAACGTTGCCGTTTGGAATTATTACGTACAAGCTGATTATTAAGTTTCCTTTTAGTACAGCTTAATTATTGAAAATCCTATTAATAGCCTCCCGGTTGACAAATTGTTACATAATGGTAAGGTACATATATGCCCATAATTATGAGTTTATCAGTTATTTCACATCACATTGTTTTAAACTAAACTAATTCTAGTTAGACAGTGCTTGTTATTTCAACACTATATGGAATTCATTTAGGGTTAATATCATTTTCCTGTATATACATATATATTTCAAGACAAGAAATATAGGATGCACAAAAGAACTCGAAAGTTCATATCATGACTCAGAAATTTTGAATGCAGAACTCGAGAAATTCGTGTCAGGAATTGAAGGTCGATAGCAGCTAATGTACTGGAAAGTTTATTTTCATTTTTTGCGTAACGTAATTTCATTTTATCTTCACGTGATTGATCCACGGGAATGTATCGACACATTCCAACGTCGGTACTGGTTGGTGCAACCAGAGACATGGGTTTAGAGGTCGATGAAATACCTCGAAATGCGTTCTACCCCCGGAAGCCCCTCGCCCCAGAAATCAATTCTACTTCTCCTTGGGATGGGGAGGGGGTGCGTCGAACGGGTCCCATTGGAATCACGGTCACTGTTTCCACCGATCCTAGATTTGACCGACAACAGGTTTCATTGACAACAGTCTATATCGACAATAACTTCACCCGACAACGTTAGCCATATACGTAACATTCCTCAGTAATAATATACTCTACTGTTGGTTTCATTGATTTTACAGTATGTTATAGTAGATTAGATTCAATTCAATCGAGCATACAATCTATTATTTTCAAAATAATGGAAAAAGGAATACACACATTAATCAATTTAACGTAAACAAAAATAATTAAGATTTTAATGTACATACGTATGAATCGTCACGAGAAAAATGACCAGTTAATACCGTCGCCGGTTTCATTGATTTTATAGCATGTTACAGTAAGATAGATTTATCAGAAAAAAAATGAAATCTAGCATACAATGTACTATTATCAAAATAATGGAAAAAGGAATAAATACACGTTGAGCAATTTAACGCAAATAAAAACAATGAAAAATTCAATGTACATATATATGAATCGTCATAAGAAAAATAACCGTTAACACCAGCATCGGTTAAAGCTGTTGACGATGAAAAGTGCTGTCGGTTAAAGTCGTTGACGGTCAAATTTGGAGTAGACCGAATGTTGTCGGTGAAAACAGTGTAGGGTGATTTCTATAGGATTCGAATTCAACAGGTATGTTGCTATCGGGTGCGAAATTCAACGGGCTTGCCTGTGACTTCTATTTTCTCCCTGGTCCAATTAACGAAACAATCGAAGTTGGATTCCGCGTTCGTCTTTAATTAGCTCCGCCCCGCGCTCGCAATTCCGTCGACATTTTTATTCATCGACGCCGTTCTGTGACACTTTCGAATTTCCATTCTGATTTAAGCGTTCGCGTAACAGCGAACTTTGCGACACGCGAGTTCCCTCGAATGAAGAGTAAACGAACTGTTGCATAAAATCTGCGAAGTTTCTTGCCGTGAAAGCTGCATTGATCTTATAGCAGGGGTTCTTACACTTATGCAGTCCGAGGAACCTCTCTTGAACAACATTTTTTTTGCGCACCCCATCTCAATCCTAGGCATTTAATTTACTTATTTTATGTCGCTTTCAACTCTTTATTAAGGTTATTTTGCGACGGGGCCTATAGTTTATTAACTCTTTACCGCATGATTTTTTTAATTGAGATGAAAAAATTGAAAGAAGCTCAGTTTTTCTGTGCTTTCTTTAAGGGAATAATATAGAAAAAAATTGAAAGAACATTTTTAGAAAAATAAACATAGTTAGAAAACACATTATTAGTTTACTATATACCAGACCCAACAAAAACATCCTGTAAACAGGATGATATAGGACGCACCGTTTCTGATACAACCTTTTTTTTTTGAAGTGTAAAATTTCAAACTTTTATAATTATTCCTTCGATGGTACCAAATTTTAAGCTTCTGGGTCAATGAGAATTATCCAAAAGGTTTTGATGATCTGTCAGTCAGTCAGTCAGTGTCAAATTTAGCGATTTTTCAGGTCCTATAACTCTGAACCTACTAATGTTGGAAGATTAATGTTTTGTCAATATTGAGATATGATAGCATTTGACAAGTGTACGAAATTATCCACCACACAGTATCATATAGGCTTTTTATTTATTTTAGGTATTTTAATGAAAGCGAAAATTTGGAGGATGTAAAATTAATGTTAAAATTGTTTCGCGGATCACAGTTCAAGAACCTCTGATCTGTAGCATGGCCATGTTTAGCCGAGTCTTTAGTCGCTATTTGATCGCAAAGGGGATTACGAATCGGTTGAAGGACCTCGATTTTCTTTGGGGTCCTTGACTCTGTCGTTGCTCTAGAGAATCTGCATAGTTCTCGTGCAGCTGTGTCGAATTTCAGACGGGAGGTGTCGTCTACGTGTGTATATGGAGCGTCGATTCTCGCGTGACGCGCTCGTCCTTGTTAAAAGTCGAGGCAAAGAGCGCTGTTTTTCGATTGTGTACAACATGTGCAAACATCAGACGCACGCTCGCTCGGCGTGCAACGCGAACACAGATAATCGCGTTACCTTTGTGCTACTTGCATTTTGGCTGTGCAATTCGGGACTCCCGAATAATTACCATTGTTCAATTGTACTCAACTGAAAAAATAATAAGAAAACGAGAGCCTGATGCGAATTTTTAGACGGAAATGGAGAGACACAGCTATAAGTCGTTCTATAGCCTGCATCGAAGAACGATTACGTTAAAAAATTTATAGACTGTTCTGACAACATGTGTCAGGTTTTAAAAATATTTTTGCCTTGTCAAAGATGCATGGAGACGTATATAAAATATTTAAGTGTGTGCGGTTGTTGTGCGCTCCGAAATAAAAACTAACATTTCGAATTTTAAATTCTTAATACGCGTTGTTTCGATAATTCCCGGAAAATTGAAGGAGAATGTAGTGGTCGTCCAAAGTCCAATAAAAATTTGCGCTGAAAATAAAATTCGCGATATTTCGCGGGATCGAGCCGACAAGAGAGTTTGAATATCTGCGGTTTGGTAAACAATTGGGCAAAAACCTCCCCGTTGAACGAGCCACCAAAGGGCTGAAGTCGATAGAGCAATGTCTCTATCGAGCGTGGAACGTTCCCCTGCCAACTGTTTACACGGAAGACAGCGGGAACGTCCGCTTTGACGACGCTATAGCGGACGCCACCGGGCTCTTTATCGAATTAGAGCGCTAAGCCAAGGGCCGAGCGCGCTCGTGAAATATAATGATCGACGTTAACGAACCAAAAACTGCGTGCAACTATTTCAAAGTTACGCGCGGGGCTGATTATCGCGCGACAAACGGCGGCGTAATTAACCTTTGCGTCGGTGCGCAGGTAACAATGTCCGCGGGTCCACTATTCCCAGTCTTCCGGGCTTTGCCAAACGGCAATTATCGCAGTTTTTCCGCGAACGGCATCGCTCGCGACACACGTTCGAACCGGGAATGTGCATTGCTTCGGAGTTCGTAATTATTGCCGGCGGCCGGGCTAAACGACTCCTCCCAAACTGGTTCTTCTACAAATCCATAGGTAAAGTTACTTAGAGAGTTGAAAAATATTGCATCAATTTTACCACATTTTTCTGTTCCTCATGAAAACTCGCTGTTTGTTTGTTGAACGTGCTCTTCTAATTTTCACCAGTATTAAAAATACACCGACCCTTTGCCTAATTAACGCTTTCGTGGGTTGCCTTTCAAGAGTCATTACAGACTGCAACAAAGTCTCTTTCCAACTCCTCAAGTTTTGCTATCCTGTAGCACGTACTGCGACGCGAACAGAAAGTTTCGCGTGCAATTCGGAACGTGGAATCCATGAATATTTAAATCAATAGTCAGTCTCTGTTCGGGAAAAGTAATTGATTCAGTTCTCCAAAGATTTTTGATCTTCTTATTTAATATGCAATGCAATACGGTGTTTGTCTTTCGATAATTATGCTCATCGTGATTGAAATTCATAGAGTACTGTGATTATGTATGGACTATCTATCGGCGGAGCCAGTGTTTAATCATTTTGCGATGACGTCGGCGAACGTGCGCGTTGCATTTCGCTCGTTTGCGACGGTTCTCGACCTCGAGTACCCTGCAGACGCACAGTTCGCCGAAAAAAACGCGGCAATTTCCATGAATATCGCCCGATCGAGCCGGTTAAATAATTCAACGGGCAATTTCGGCGAGCGCAACCCGGAGATCGATACGGGACGCGAAGCCTCTCCGCTTTTGAATAATGATAGAACACCTGCGAAGGCGACCCGGCATTGCCAACTTATCCTAGAACTGATTATACCCTCTGACTACCCCTTTGCGTCGACTTGGTATCAATGAATCGGAATTACTGTCTTTATTTTCCGCGACGAGTGCCATCGAGCGAATATTGCAGGCTTAATCTTCGCAAATCGAATGCCTCTAAGTACTTCGTGACAGTCGTTCTTAAACTAAGGATTTTATTGTTGTTGTTTTCAATGTAACAAACTTGTCAAGGGACGAAATCAATTTTCACTTTATTCCTGCTTCCCGCGATCAATGGATAAAATTTTTATTTTGCATAAAGATCCGAAGTCTACGAATTATCTTTCACACATTTTCCTATCTTCGCTGATCTTCGTATCGGATCGAAGCAGCTGATAATTTATCTGACTGCTAGAAAATTGGAATTTAGACGGATGCTATCAGAACATTTTTTAAACCTGACTGGATAGCGGCGTTCGCTGATTCGATGAACTCCTCGGTGTCGATACGAACCGGTGAAAAATATCACGTTGATACTGATCGACGGTGGCGCAGACCGGAACTAGAGGGGGCGAAGAAAGAACGTTGTCGCCGCGGAGCTCGTTTCCTCGACCTGGAAATTCATTTGCAGAAAACGACGGAAGTCGACGGTGATGGTGAAGCGGAATCGCTCTACTAATCCAGGCTTCGAGGACGACAGTTTTAAACTCTGAAAAGATTTCGACTCGTTCATCATTTTCTTCTTTCATCAGAATCTTGAATCTGTGAATCAATAAGCACTGATGGAACTATGCTAAAGCAACTATGCACTGTGATGCTTGAATATTATGTTTATTCTTTAAATAGAGAAGACACGTGTTTACGGTTCGACTGTCGTAACGAGGACGATAATTTTTTACACGAAAATTCAATATTAACCTCAAATAATATTAAATTTTTTCATAAAATAATCAATATATAATTTTTTACATGAAAATTCAATATTAGCCTCAAATAATATTAATTTTTTTTATAAAATAATCAATTTATAATTTTTTATATGGAAATTCAATATAATGAAGCACGAACAACGATGCTAATCACGTGTTACAATTTTGTGGTCACGTGATTGCTTGTCTCTTATCCCTTACAATAATAGCTGTCGCGATTAGTCCAGTTCTGACAAGCACAATTATTATTTCTGTAGAAAAGCACATTTAAAGCGTTTGGAGACACGAGAGTCCACAACGCATCTGTTTCGTCCGATTGAATTTGCGAAATACGCATCGTATCGTATGTAGAAACGTTCTTTCTTGTTCGACACTGGCGATTTGTATTGTTTGGAGCAGAATTACGCTCTTGTCCGACCGTCAGAGAATTAACAGTGGACAGGTCAACCTCCCATGGTTAAAACCAGGTTCGTTCACGCGAGGATGCATTTGACGGCTTTCGACGACGAAACAGAATCCTCGGGGAGAAGTGGCTCCGGGTTATGCGATACTGTGTGCAGGTGTGTGCACACTGGGTGGAGGCGTGTGTATAGTCGCCATCTGCGCCGATCTCGCGTTACCCCGCATTCCGTTTAGCTAAGCACTGTGAGCGCTGCTGGTTGGATGCTTGGATAGTTGGTTTAGACGTCAAAGCGCGGGTCGGATCGGTAGTTGCTGCGAGACCCTTATCGCTGCTGATACAGGGTGTTTCGGAAAGAGTGTAGGAAAAGAAAGGAGATCCTGAGGTGGTGCTAAGTAGTGCAGTAATGTCTCTATTGGAGCGATAATTCTGCGCACGATTGATGCGACGGACCTATCCCCCCGAACTTAGTAATCTGATCTCGGCTCGTTATATCACTGTAAACCATTACAAACGCTACGCGGACAGTTGCCGTCACCGGCTCAGTTCAAAGGCCGCTTGTGGTCTCTATTTACAGTATTTACACGCGCTGACCTTCTCTATGTTCGGCTCGCTCTTTGTAGATTAAAAAATAAATAGTGTCCGCGCACGGTTTATGCGACCAAATCCCCCCGAGGTTGTCGCTCTAATAGAGACATTACTGTAATTACGGATCTGGTGAACTACTATGTTTACGCTGTCATTTTTCACAGTGTTTCATGATTTTCGTGATCGCTTCTAATTGCTGGAGAGCATAACTGTTCTTCGCGCAAGTCACAGAGATATAACCTGTATATTTTATGTTAACGACATCAAAATAACATTGTGAGTTAAGAGCGTGGATCGAAGCGCGAGTAATTCAAAAGTAGCAGCGCGCAAATTCGCGCCAGAACACTTTCTTTTCGAATTATAAACGAGAAATACAGACCAATCGGAGCGCGGTTACAGCACTCGGCCAATGGCAGCGCCACACTTAGCGTAACCTGTCGCTCCTGCGAATGGTCTGTGTTTTTCGTTAATAATAATAATAACTTGACAATACAGCATTGCCGCGCGAATTGGTAAAGAAAAAATGTGCTTAACCCTCATCCGTCCCCCATTTCACATACTGAATCTGTCCCTTGGTGTCAAATTGACACAGTGATACAAAATCAAAAAATAATTTCGATGCTTTCTAGTCAAATTCATGAGTTAACATTTACATCTTGGGTTTTTCGATAATGTGTTCGATATTGAAAAAAATAGAAGTCACACGGAGTTCCGGGAAAATGTACCTACAAATAACAGAACAGTATAACTTTAGTATTCACAAAAATAGCTAATTGTTGTTGTAAATGATCGAACCTTTGCGCCGCGAATAAAAATTTGTAATATCCTGAAAATAAATTACGATCAATAACCAATTAAATAATTAGTATAATTTATTTCGGGAAAATTGCGTCGAATTGTCACGAGGGACGGATGAGGGTTAAAATCAGCCTTGAGTATCACCCCTTCCCTTTTCTGGTATACCTTCTAGGATAAGGTCCTGTAGAGCCAGACGAATAAAAATTTTCAAGTAACATGATCGAAATCAGTAAACGCTCTACCCTCTTAAAACGGCGACTTTGATTTTTCAATCTAAGATAAACGGTGTGTTCGTTGCAAGCCAGCCACCCGATAATTAACAAGGGAGGAACCGAACCAGCCAATTACCGGTCCCGGGCGCTAGCAAAACCCGAAGTAGCCTATTAGACTTCGATTAGCGGCGGTTCCCTGGCCCGCTTTTTCACCCTTTCCATCCGCGAAAATTAATTTCCTCGTTGATACACAAGCGCAGTAACCTGTTAACCTGCCGGTGAAAACGAGTTAGTGCGTCACGCGCATTTGGTATCGAGATTCACTCGGCAATCTCTTCTTCTCTCTCGCCCGTGTGTCCGTTCGGTTATCGTCGAGGGCTTTTAATTATTTCGGGTCATCGAAATCGCGAGTGGATTTTGCAGGAAATTGATGAATCAATATTTTAAACCACATTCTGCTTACGTATGAATGTTCCACGTAATTATGAAATCGGTCTCATTTAAAGTTTGAAAAAATAAATTTCGAAATTTTCCATTCGGCAAGTTTTCATGTATGGGCATTAAGAATACAAGCAATTTAATGAATTCTAAAGTCAATTGGATTGGTGGATTTTTGTGGGAATATTCGTGGCCGATTCCTCGTTAGCAAATCTGGTATACAGTAAACTAATAATGTGCTTTCTCACTATGATTATTTATGTTTATTTTTCTGAAAATATCGTTTTAATTTTTTTTTCAATATTTTCCCTTTAAATAAAACACAAAAGCTGACCTTATTTTAATTTTTTTCAATATTTTCCCCTTAAATAAAACACAAAAACTGACCTTCTTTTAATTTTTTCGTACGAATTAAAAAATTCATGCAGTGAAAGGTTAATTCGAAATCGGGCACGAACTTTTGCACTCGATACAAACGTGTCTTTCGTTCTTCGATAATTTTGATCGATCGGAAACGAGACAACCATTGAATCCAAAGTTTAAGTGAAATCGCTGTGTCCAGTGGACGCAGGCCGAACGATGGCTGTGAACGCATTGATTTAATCGGGAATCATCGGAGACGGACGGAAGTCGGACAAAAGCTGGCTTTTCAACGTGTCCCGGCGAAACTACGGTTCGAATCGCTCGAACCTTTGCCGTGGAGCGAAGGTGCTCGTTATTGCAAGCGATTTCACGCTGTGTCTTTCATCCGCTGGACACAACCGTGCGATTTTCTAGATCCGAGCGGGATTAATCGGTTTTCCACTAACGAACAGATCGCCTCACCCTCCGCGAGAGAGGCAACGTTATTCCCAGTACGATTCAAAAGTAAATACTCTGCCATTTATAGCGTACCTCATGTTGCATTATTAGCAATAATAATACAACTGCCAAAGAGGTAAAATGAATTTCGTTGCTCACGAGAAACACTGCAGTTTCTCTTACGTAGAATGTCAGACTAGATGTCATAGGCTTAAGTATTTGTCGTATGCAAGGACTTGGAAAATAAACGATACAGCCTTGTATTTTTCCTTATGCCGAGGGGGCGACAGATTTTTTCTTTCGTTTAATAAAACAGTTTAACCCTTCACTGCATGTTTTTTTAAATTGTGATAAAAACTTGAAAGAAGTTCAGTTTTTGTGTATTATTTGAGGAAAAAATATTTAAAAAATTTAAGACAACATTTTCAGAAAAATGAACATAACGCGAAATCTACTTATAGATTAATTAATTCAATGAATTTCATTATTGCAAAATCATGCACTATTTATAATAGTATTGATTTTTTCATTGAATCTTTGCAAAATTTTAAAATGCAACTACGCAGGATTATCTGATAATACCTATCGATTGTACCAGTATTATTTTGTTTATTCTTTGTAATGTAATCTTGTATCTTTCTCTTTTTTTATTTTCTTTGTAAATACTTACGTAAAAAGGGCTTCTGTCCGTCTATAATAAATAATAAAATAATAATTTAGAATAGTAAGAAAATACATTCTTAGTTTACTATATACTAGATTTTTTAACTGTATCTGAATATGATGCACTATGCAGCGGAGGATTAAAGTGAATTTTCCAGAGTTCCAGTCATTTTGAAACCCATTCTCAACATCTCAAACATTCTACAATGAAATTCGAACGTTTCATCTGATCCAGAATATCTTCGTTGAGTAAGACTTTTCTGATAAGCTTTCAGCGATCTATTAAATACAAGCAGATTTAGTAACGCAGGATTCGCTTTGAATCACAGTGTATTGTAATTTTCAGAATTTCCGATGATTTGGTAAAGGCATATTGAATAGGCATTTGTTCGGAACAGAATGAGGAGCAGGCACGCGCATTACCCTGCAACGTTACGACCCACTTGACAGGTAACAGTGCTTTGAACCGGCCGTGAAAGCACCTGTAATTAGCAAGGTGATAACCATTCCGATTAGCAGAATCCTCTGTAATTGTCTTTGCAGTAGAGGCTCGGCGGTGCGGCGCGAGTTCATTGGCAAAGTGCGACACAGAATTACCGGGAAAATTTACTTAACGCTGCCTGCGTACTCTGTCTATGGCAAAGAGCCGAGGGCAAAGGGATTGCTGAGAAGATCCACGACCCCGAGGATCGTAATATAATTTCAATCGCTCGGCCGTCGGTATTGTGCCTAGGCACGACGCTAGTCACCAGCAAACTGCGACTCTTTGTGCGAAATGCAAATTTTCTTCCTTAAATAAACAATTCCTTCCTATTAATGTTTTGAACATGCGACGTTTCAACGATTGCATATTAAAAAAGGGAATTCAATGTGAATTTTGGAATTTTTTCCATTTTTTGGAAGCCTTGAACAGTGAAAGAATTAGTATTCTTAACGAACATGTATTTAACATTCACAATAGTTAAATATTAAATAATATCGATTGTAAATTGCTTTAAGCATAAATTAATGATATCGGTGCATAAGTTCGATCAATCGTTACTCAAACACTATTTGCAAATTAGCACAATATTATTTCTCAACGTTTCGATCTGCATTTAGATCATTTTCAAGAGAATCAAATTAACATTGCGTCTTGGCAATGGACAAATTTGTGTTAGACCATTCCTTCATCAAAGTGTCCTCTCAATGACGTATAAAAACTTGTGTATGTGTGAAAGTAAATTGCTTTAAGCATAAATTAAATTGTTTGAGTAACAATTGATCATTATACATATACATGTTCATAATAGTACTCTTACACTAATTTGTTGCATACAACAACATGTATTTAATAGTAAAAAAATGTTGTGATTTGCGACGTAATTCTAACTCTGTCTGTCGCTGTTCTGTTTCCAGAGAGATGTCACTAAATCAACGACCGAATTCATCGACACAGAGCAGGTGACTAGTATGGTAGCGCGGGATGTCGTTGACGACGCCCGGTTCGACAAGTTCGCCAGCTCGGTCCCCCGGTCTCCGGCGGATTCTCCGCGGAAAACTTCGACGGACGGGCCAGGTTATCCACGCGGAATTCCTGGACTCAGGGAAGACGATCGACCGAAGCCGATTCCAGCCGCTGGAAAACCCAGTCGACCCCCTCAACGGGACGACAGTCCCAAAAGGTACACGCTCCCTCGAATAAATCGAGAATCCTCGAAACAATGTTCGTCCTTTTACCCCTTGCACTATACATGTATATGCGCAAACGAATATAATTGTATATCTAACTATCTGACCCGACAGGCGTTTTCCCGTCCAAATTTCAATAAATTTGTTTGTGATCGTTTTGTGATTTTTTGAAAAGCTATTAGAAATGTTTAAACAAAGAAAAATGAGAAAAAACACATTTCTGAGTGATCATTTGTATCTACTAACGATTCCCCGAATTTTCCACTTTTCCAGGTAATTTTTCCAATTTTTCTTTCTCTAAAAATCTTATTCGGATTGTTACGAACACTTTTTTTCTAAATTAGCCAAATCGGTCTAGCCGTTCTCAAGTGAAGCGCTTACTAACGATCAGCCTTTTAATTCAAAGACATCGTATCTTTGTGCAAAATAAAAATTTTCTACATGAATTGCAACAAACTGGAGCGAAATAAAAGTTTATTTTCTTGCTTGGCATGTTTAATAAGCTGAACATGATGTAACAGTATTTTTACTGCTTCGCTGTCTACATAGAACCATTGCAGAATGCTTCAATTGAATAAATTCAAACCTCCTTTTTATTCCAAGAAATTATCAACGTCAGAGAAGTCCCAAGAGATTAAAATAGCATCCACGAACCATGAAAAACATTTCCATTTTGCGCACACTTTGGCTTGGGCATAGCGCATTTCGATTTCGCAGCGTGTCGTGCGCCGGAGTTGCCTAATGCGTTGCGTCTCTCGTTGCCAGCGAAGTCACGGGTCTGCAGAATGGAAGCAAACCTCGTTAAGCGTATTGAACGCCGCATTGAATTTTCGCAGAGCTTCCGTCGTCAGGCCACAATCGCCGGAAAAGCCGCGCGATTATGTCTCGAGCGTGGGTAGGCCAGCGGCGGGAAAGCCGAGTCGACCCGAGGACCGGTCGACACCTGGAAAACCATCTCGACCGGAGGAAACCTTCGGAAAACCGGCTCGGCCAGATGAAAAACCGAAAAGAGGCGACCAGACGCCCGACTCTCTCGACGAGGACGACGTTCAACCTGGAAAGCTGCCAGACATTCTCTCCAAGATTCCTCTGAAGGAGCAGTGCATCTGTGAGCTTTGCACCTGCGGGTAAGTCGGAATGTTTTTGTTGTTTGTCTGGTAATGATATAATATTTTATATATACATATATATCGCTGCAAACACCGGTTCCCGGGCGTTCACCGAATGGGTGACCGCATGGGTATACAGTATACTTCAGGCGATGACTTGTCTGGGTACTGGCCACGTGTTGTTGGCAAAAAGGTGGTTCGGAACCCACCGTAATAAAAAAAAGTAAGTCCCGCTGAAATTAGGCTGAAATTTGGCGTTAGAGAGAGAAGTGGAAAGAAGGAGAGATGGTGAACGGATTTGAAACCCTGAGGGGACCAAATACCAAAAACCTACTATATACATATATATATATATATATATGATATAATTTATTATTAGCCTGCGGGTCTTTGCGCAAAATAAAAATTGTCCGCGTTAAATGCAAGACACAGAAATCATATAGAAGATTCTTTCTGCTTTGAATACCAATCTTAGTAAATTGGACTATATAATTGTGTATAATCTTTGTGCTTTTTCAAATTGCATCAGCTCGATTTATGATAAGTTGCGGATCTTTATGTATCTATACCAAAATGGAGAAGATGATCTTCAAAATTTGTATAGATTTTATATAGAAAATTTATTATTGTTGAAGGGTAGTATTGAATATACATAGAAAATTTAATATTATTGACTTTGTATAGAAAATTTAATATTATTGAAATTGTATAGAAAATTTATTATTGTTGAAGGGTAGTATTGAATATACATAGAAAATTTAATATTATTGACTTTGTATAGAAAATTTAATATTATTGAAATTGTATAGAAAATTTATTATTGTTGAAGGGTAATATTGAATTCATATAGAAAATTTAATAGTATTGAATTTGTATAGAAAATTTAATATTATTGAAATTGTACAGAAAATTTAATATTGTTGTAGGTTAATATTGAATTCATACAGAAAATTTAATAGTATTGAATTTATATAGAACATTTAATAGTATTGAATTTATATAGAAAATTTACTATTATTGAAGGAAAAGTTTTAGAACTGAAGATATTCAAATTAGTTTCGCTTTCTTGCAATCAATAGAGACAATTTTTATTTTGCATAAAGACCCGCAGTGTATTTATTATACATATACGTGTGCATGATTGAAACGTTACGTGTGTTGAAATGTTACGAAGCGATAACGATAAAGATTGTCCTTCGAGTGAGTCAGTTGCCTAAATTGAATTGTCATTATCTAAATTCAATACTTAATTCGATAAAGAATAAGACGTCTAGACTCGATCTTTTAAAGTTGGAACAGACCAATAGCATTTTTCTATGGCGCTCGGTTAAACGAGTGAAACGATGTCGAGCGACGCCGCGCCGGCAATGGTGTTCGGCAGCAAACGTTATTACTGTTGGAGGAGTGAGCACGCCGCAAACGTAACGACGATAATTAGATAGAATTCCGTATCGATGCCGCGCCGTGAAAAACAGAGCCCGATCCCGAATTCGGACGGTAACGTTAATTTGCATCTTGCACCGTGCGCGGGCGCGCGACAAGGCGTGTTTTGTATTCCGATCTCGTTAACTGTGTTTGGAAGTGGGTCGCGTCACGGCGCACCGCGGAAACGTATCCCACCGAAGAGAGAGAGAGAGAGAGAGAGGTAAATTAATTCCTGCGTTCCCCAGCCTTCTCGAAACAGCACTTCATCTTTCGGAAGGAATTACTGTCTCTTGTGAATTTTCTATTTAAAAGTTTCCACCGTACCGGGACAACATTGACAAATCAATTTCAAGCGAACCGTCGCGGTGCTCTTCCGTCTTGTTCCTCCATTCTCGACGCGATCTCGTCATTTTCTGTATACCTAAACAGATCTCTCACACCATATGATCTTTCAGCTGCAATGCAAGCCGTGGAACGTTGAAAAATTCCTACGGGAACACATTCTAAAATTGACTAGCACCATCCCCTTAAAATCGACTCAGTTTCTTCGAGCCAATGATTTGGTTTTGACAATTTTTGCTGTGTAGTCTCGTATTTCTATGAAAACCTAAAGTAGCTTGTCGTAAATTATGATCTTTCAGCTGCAATGCAAGCCGTGGAACGTTGAAAACTCGAATCATCCCCTTAAAATCGAGTCAGTTTCAATGAGTCAGAGCCAACGATCTGGTTCTGACCATTTTTACGATGTGACCTTATATAGCTTTGGAAACCTGAGTCAAAACTATCATGAACTGTAATCTTTTAGCTGTAATTTAAGCTCTGAAAAAATCAAATGAAAAATTCCTACAAGAACAGATTTTGAAACTGGCTCCAACTATCCCTTCAAAATCCACTTATTTTTGGAAACCAAACGTTTCTACATGTTACTAAATATTTTCCAAACATGATTGAACAATCACGTGCTCAACAATGAATAACGAGTCTGTTCCACCTAAATTCGTCCCTAAACCCTCGCACCGGAAGAGCGATTAAATTACGCAGTTCCATAAATCGTACGTAAACGCAATATGAAAGTTCTTTTTTTTAACAGGAACGTAAGTGTTGCATTGATCACACGTTCGAACAAGAACGACGTCAAAGAACCTTAAAGTCGGCCAGGCGAGCACGTGAGGCTCGCAAAGGGCTAAAAGCGGAAAGATTGCCCGATCCATTAGCGGCGTCTACTTCTCGCGGGCGCCCACGATTAAATTCCGCTCTTGGAGTTTGTCTATTAATAGGGACGCGTGTCGATGAAAAAAAAGTTGTTATTCGCACGGGGAACGTGCTTGGAATTATTAATCAAGCGGTCGAACGGTGCACACCCGTCGCGGTTTTCGTTCTACGGGCTGTCGTCACGTTGCGGCGAGCTTTCGTCATCGTGACCATGCATGCGTAGGCTTTTTTCGAGATTCCCCTACGCAGAGATCGGATACTACAGCGTGACCGATCTACAGGACGATCCACAACTGGAGTCTGCTTGCGTTGCAATTTCTTAATAATAATAATTATTATTTATTATAGACGGATAGAAGCTCTTTTCACCTAAGTATTTACAAAAAAAAAAGAAAAAATAAAGAAGAAAGATACAAGACTACTTATCTAATAAGGAAGAAGGGACATGCGCAAAAAGACAAAGAAAAAAAGAACAAAAAAAAACAAAATAATGCTGGTACAATTGATAGGTATTATCACATAATCCTGCGTAGTTGCATTTTAAAATTTTGCAAAGATTCAATGAAAAAATCAATACTATAATAAATAGTGCATGATTTTGCAATAATGCGATTCGTTGTTCTCAGTTCATGTTCCGGTACATAAAAATTGATTTGACCAAATAGAGAAGAAAAATCAATATGATTATTAATTGAATTAAAAATAAAGCTCTGGTCGGATATTATTCTTCGAGCAGATAATGTTTCTAGGTTCATTGTGGATATTATTGCGGAGTAATCATGATCAAAGAATGACATTGGATAATTTAGCTTGTATGAACAAAACATGAGAAATTTAATAATAATAAGTTTTATTGATTTATAATAAAACGATTCCAAAATTCATTGCTTTCGAATAATGCTGACGAATTAATTCATCATTCGAGCATTTTGCAATATAAATATTATAAACTTCTTTGTTATTAGACGAGTAGTCTTTTATATTTCTCTTTATTTTTAAATTGTAAACACTCATGTAAAAGGGCTTCAGTCCGTCTATAATAAATAATAATAATATGCTATTGACGCGTTAACTCACTCCTTCCAGGCGCAAGTACGAAGCTTGATCGATCGGATCTCGCGATGGCATCTTCGCGGACCTATTTTTTACCTTTTAGAGGAACCTCTTGATCGAACTCGTCAGCTCGGTAATTCCATTCGCTGGTTTACAAACAATCCTTGATATTTTATGCACGCCTCCGCTGATTACTCTGTAAACACGCTCTCACGGAGCTCGCCTTCGGTCCTCCGATAAGAACGTCACCTGTTGGTTTCACGTACCCTTAACTTACAAGACGCCTGTTTGTGTAAGCTCTTCCTGACTCGATAGAGAAACTGCCTGCGGGATGCAGAAATGATTTGCATTTCTTCCGGGCCGCCCTCACTAGAATCCTGTGACAATCATTTTTACTATATTATTATACATATACTGAAAAAAGCTCACAGTCCAAAAATGACTTTATGCATAATAAAAATTTCTTACCTGAATTTTTCCAAACTAGAATGAAATACAAATTTAGTTTCTTCCCTATTATGTTTAGCAGGTCGAAAATAATATAATAGTATGTTTAAATCTTGCTAAGGATTTGCTATTTTAAATTACACCTACTTATTTTTCTCACAAATGCATCAAATTCGCAGTATAGTTGTAATTGAATGTTATGCATTTATGACAAATATGAGTAGGTGCAATTTGAAAGAGTACACAGATTGAAAACATTCGAGGCTGTTAATATACTATTTTGTTTGAACTTCTACAGTGGATGTATGATGTACAAGGTGTACTAAATTGATTATATTTAAATGCTGAAAAATTTTAATTATTTCATTTTAAATATTATTTGATTTTTGCCGATGACGTATACGTGCAAGGTCGCAACTGAAGATCTCTTCTCATATGATTGCCGACTTTGAATCGTCTTGTACGCATGCGAAGGGAGCGAGCGCGCGTGCACGCCGGCAAAAGAGTGAAAAGTGGGACACGAGACAAGCCCTTTTACGGGAGGTTGTCCGCAGCCAATCGCGATCGGCTGTTCGGTCATCTTCCTTATTCGAATCGAGCTATGAATCGAGTCGAGGCAATCCGAGTCTTCCCAAGGCAAGGCGATCGTGATTTAAATTTAAGGTGATCCGCCTGTGACAACATCTGTCTTGTCACGATCCACGAAGGATAGGCCCATTGTTCGGCCTAAAATCAAGGATATTCACGGCGACGGTGAACCAGTCCCGTGTGTCCTTCTTTGGAGATTTCTCGCGGCTGTCCCTTGGGCCAACTTTTAACGCGAGGACACGGATTTGCAAATTGGGTCAACGTTAAACTGTTCCCCATCGCGAAATTGATAGCCACCACCCGCGAGCGTATGACGAGCTTCCACTAGCCAAAATCAATTATCGAACCTTGTTATCCGATAGAAATTTACTTCCTGTTTGATAAAAATTCTGAGCCATTCTATTTGCACGGTCAAATATTCTAAACACGCACAGCAATATTATTGGATCACCATTTGAAAATTGTAGACGCGTATCCAGCTTCCAGTTTGCAAACATTTAATTTTTCAGTCTCTTTATTCAGCAAAAATGATAAAGGACCCTCTAAGAAGGTCCTTTTACATTTTTAGGAAGTGAATCCTTATGAAAATAAATTAAATAAAGTTCAGCCAGTTTATTTGCACTGAAAAGTATTCTATAAACGCACAGCAATATTATTGGATCACCATTTGCAAATTGTAGACGCGTATCCAGCTTCCAGTTTGCAAACATTTAATTTTTCAGTCTCCTTATTCAGCAAAAAATGTAAAGGACCATCTAAGAAAGTCCTTTTACATTTTCGGAAGTGAATCCTTATAAAAATAAATTAAGTAAAGCTTGGCCCACCGTCTGCAGCCCTTCATCCCCTACAATGCCAACTGCTCCAACATCTCGCCGTGAATATGGCGGATGGGATTAGACGAAAGTATACGTTCTGAATAGCGTATAGGAAAGTTATACCTACTCCTGAAAATGTGTTCCCGTGGTGCGCAACTCTGTAGAGTGGTCGAAATGTTTGGTTTACTTCTCGGCAACGAGAGAGCCCATTCATGGAAGCTCTTCTAGAGTACTCCGGCGTCGACCTAAGGGATCGAAAGCGCACAAAGCCGACTCGATCTAGATTTCAAAGTCCCTATCTTCTTATTAAACTCCGGCAGAGGTTCAGCCGGTACTCACCTTCCGAAACTTCGTAGGGAATTTTTACAAGAAGGAAAATGTTCAAAGAATTTTCTCGTCAAACATGGAAAGTGAGATAGAACAGCTACTGACGTTCCGAAGAATTAATAACAGTAAACATGCTGCAGTATTTCTTATTTTACGATTATTGAAATTAAAAAGTTGACGTTGACTTTTTCATGTGAATCCTCACGTGTATTTGACGACGTCACTAAAAATTAGCTGCACCATTATCCAAAATATATTAGTATTCTACCATTTCATAAACTTTTAAATATTCATACGGAACGGAACTATTTTAGATCGGAAGAAATGATTTTTCTTTTTCGAGTGCAAATGATTAAACATGTACCCACGTTTCAAGGAAGATTAATTGAAATTCCGATGAAGATATTTATGAAACTTCACGGTTGGTTTATAACTATTTTGACGAAGGGGAAGGGGCAAATACGCAGCTTCTCGGTTTCTCGATTCCGGCCCTTCGAGGTAGATTCTGATGGCGGGCCCCGGTGCATTTGTATTCCGCGAGCGCAAACAGGATCGGCCTCGTCTGCCGGTGAATTGCACCGATGAATGTAATCCCGGTTCTCGCTAGATTGAAACGCTTGACCTAAATCGAACGAGCGCGATCGAGAGATCGCGGAAAATTGGTTGCATGCCTGCGGTCTGCGGGGTAGTTCCGGCCAAGTCCACTTCAAACCGATCGGCAGGCCGCGACTACTTTCAAAAGGGGTTCGAACTTTTACAATGTCGGCTCTCCTCGTGACTAACGTTATTATTATTATCTACTTTATACGTCCGTCGACGAGCCAACTACTGAACCATCGCTCGAGAACCTCCCCACAATATCGCAATAATCTTCTTACTATATGATCGAAGAGTCAAGATTGAAATTCGAAATTCTGACCGAAATGAAAATCGTCAGCATTACTTGCAAGACGATGATTAATACACCAGCATTTTAAAGTTCTCCAAATGTTTTTCTAATTTGTATTACATAATCGCGTAAATTTGTGTCTGATTTTCATAGATGTCGCAAAACTAACACAGCGAGGAATAAAAAAAATTTATATAGTCACCATTCTTTCCACATTGTAGAAAAGGATGGTGACTATATATAATTGATTAATAAAGCTGTATTCTTTAAACCTTCACTGCATGATTTATTTAATTACGATGAAAAAATTGTTAGGTCAGTTTTTGTGTTTTATTTAAGGGAAAAAAATTAAAACAATATTTTCAGAAATAATACACCAGCATTTTAAAGTTCTCCAAATGTTTTTTCTAATTTATATTACATAATCGCATAAATTCGTGCCTGATTTTCATAGATGTCGCAAAACTAACACAGCGAGGAATAAAAAAAATTTATATAGTCACCATTCTTTCCACATTGTAGAAAAGGATGGTGACTATATATAATTGATTAATAAAGCTGTATTCTTTAACCTTTCACTGCATGATTTATTTAATTGCGATGAAAAAATTAAAGGAGGTCAGATTTTGTCTTTTATTTAAGAGAAAAAAATTAAAACAATATTTTCAGAAAAATAAACATAATTTAGAATGGTAAGAAAACATATTCTTAGATTACTATATACCAGATTTGATAACTGTACCAGATATGATACACTATGCTTCGAAGGGTTAAACCATTGAATTTTATTTTCAAATCGAATAGAAAATATTTAATTTTTAGACACCATAACAGAATAATGAAAAATCTCACTTTCGAATATTCTGCGACGTTTCTAATTGTCGTCGCAGTTGAACTTGGATTGAAGTGGAGGGAGTGCCGTCTTGAGGCGACGAAAAGCGAGCAGAGGCGGTTTCGCTCTCGTGTAAACCGGGCCGAAGCATTTAGGGATTGGAAACCGGTCAAAGGGCGACCTCGCTAAGGGCTGGATCGTGTATCGTTGAACCTGTAGTCGAACGCAAGGGACGCTGAGGTGGTTTCAACGGGTAAAGCGAAAAAAGAGGCACGTATGGAAGAGAAATTTGAATGGGGAATCACGCGCAACGCTTTATATCGGGGCACGAGTCTCCGACGCGTTTTGTTATTTCGGCTTATCGGGGATATCGGGTTGCCGCAGTAATTCTATTCGACCGGGATTAAACGGAGGAAAAGAGGTGAAATAAAACGGAGAAATCGCGACACGGTTTCGCACCTTTCGCTTCCCCTTCGTCATCGCTTCGTCGACGATCAGAGCTTGTTTATATTCCCGTTGCCGGATTAATTCTCGCAGCGAATGACACTTCGTGGAATTGCGATCGCCGAGTAATTATCGATTCGCGGTTTCCTGCGCTAGAGTCGGTTTGGACGAGGATCATCGCGATACCTTGGAAATTCGATAACAATTATAGCGGATCGAGCACTTTGATCGTCGACGGGCGGGACACGAATTAATGACGGAATCTGTAATTCTGCAGAAATGTGCAGTTCACGTCTAAACAACGAATCTTTTCATCATCAATGTTTGAAAAAACTGAGCTATACTTTGAACTTTATGCATTTATGATAAATATGAGTTCATCAAATATTAGATGACTACATAAGTTCGTGCCCGACTTAAAAATAAAGTTCAATGATTAGATTTTGAAGAATACAGCTTTATCAATCAATTATATAGTCACCGTACTTTTCAACAATTAGAAAAATTATACAATCGCCTAATATTACCAGCCTATTAATTATAGCTTACTTAAAATAATTGTGAACATAGCTTTAAAATATTTACTGAATTTTACATTTCACAAAACGAGTGCTCAATTGATTTCCTGTTACTTCTTTTTATTGAACTTTACTAAACGTATTTCGTCGCGCAAGGTTCCTTGGATCGATAACGAAATGTACTTTCGAACACAGCAGCTTTGTCAGACACAAATGATGGATTCGATGACACGGTGGAAGCATTCAACGCTCTCCGGAGTATTATATTCTTCGTACTTCTCTATAAAATTGTGTACACAGCTCCATTATTAATCTTTCCGATGATCCATTCATTCCTTTGCAATGTTCGCCGAGAAAATAGATCCTTGGAGAATAGAATTGCTCCGCAGAGAATGGCACTGGCTGCAATCATTATTCTAAATTCAATCTTTATCAAGCTTTTATCTTTTTTTAACTTTTTTTCAAAAGCTTTGAAGTGTTTGTTGCATCACAGTGGTCGAATAATGGTGAGGTTCCATCAAGTTTGTGATATGATGTATTTCTTTCGAAAGCTAAGTTACCTTCATGTAGTGCGGTCTTCCAGCTTCCAATTAAACTCTCAAGTCTTCAAATTATGCCTCTTTTAAAAAGCAGAATATTCAGAATATATCAACTCAGTTTCCTACAAGTTGATTTCAAATTTTCGTGTGAACGAAACATCCAAGGTATACATATATGACTATGAGCATTTTATGTCTTCGAGCTTTCACTTAAGTTCTCAACCTTTCAAATAATGCCTTTTTTAAAAGGCAGAATACCCTTAAAGTCAACACAGTTTCCTATATGTTGATTTCAATTTTCATGTGGATGAACCATGCAAGGTATACATATATGACTATGAGCATTTTATGTCTTAGAGCTTTCACTCAAGTTCTCAAACTTTGAAAAATTCCTTTATTCTTAAAAGAAGGATCCCCTTAAAATCCGCATATTTTCTTACGAGTTGATTTTCAATTTTCACGTTTATGAGCCATCCACGGGATAAAGAGAGCGATACCTGATTCATTAAAATCTTACGCGATTGTTAGGGTGGTAGACTTACAGTTTTTGACGTTCGACGATTTTTTCGTGCGACATGACAGCCTTTCACGGTTGTCAAACGCTTCGGATGACAGCGGAAAAGGTGCATTTTGACGGTTTGGCGTTTTGGCAGGCCGCGCTCGGCTTAATTGACATGGAGATTACAGTGTCGTCGTGGGGGCAAAGAGAGAGAGAGAGAGAGAGAGGTTGCGACGGTTTCCTCGGTTCGTTAATTGCCAATTAGAGGATCGCGGCCTGTTGAATAGCGTTATTCGGCGGTGTGGATAGAATCCGTTCGCTGTTTAAAAACAACGTTATCGCGTTTAACGCGGCCGTGCGAACGCCCTCGTTAAAACCGTGCCGGATTTTTGCGTGCAAAAGTCGACTGGACTTATCGAGGCCGGACGGCGCACGCGGAATCAAAGAGAAAAATAAAACAGGTTCGAACCAGGCGAATCGCTCGCACGGAATTAATTGACATCGTGACTGGGTGATACGAGCTTGGCCAGGCGACGACTAACTCTTGATTTATTTGTTTATTAAGCCGATCGATTGACTGTTGAAATTATTGCCACCACTGCTCCGTTGTTGCTCGACAATAAATCCCAAGGGAAGCTCATTCTGAGGAATGTGGAAATGCGAGACCCTAAATGAAGGACTTGAGACATTCCCCTGTCGTGTTGATTCATTAATTCAATTGGAATTACTACAATTGTTTTGGTAACGAGTCATTTCGCTTTAATACATATGTGATGTCTGGACTGCCGATTTTTATGAATAAACATTGAACGAATTGCAAGATACAGGAGCGACGTAAATATTAATTTCTTTTTAAACGGTTCGAATATGTTCACTATTTTGTATTTAATCTACTCTACTCTAGTTTAAGACCATTATAAAGAAAAACTTTTTATATATAATTTTTACATACGCAATTATAATAAACTAAACTATAAATTATAATAAAATAAACTAAATAAAAATAAACTAGACCGAAACGTTGAAAAAGTTATAGTTATTTGCAAAATTGCTTAGTTATTAATATAGGATCGAATCTTTGCGCCGAAAACATCAATTTAAGATATTCATTCAATGTTTTAAAATGAGGATTTTAGCAAGTATGTTCACTGTAAATGGTTTGAAATAATATTTACATTGTGGTTGCCTCTTAAGTCTTAATCATGGCAATTGTAACTCTTCGCCACGGATAGTTGTCGCGCACAGAAGCTGACCGATATATTCAAATTCATTGTCCGAATGAATTGTAAAATACAGAAGCATCGTAGACATAAATTTCTTTTTAAACGGTTTAAATATGTTCACTGTTCTGTATTTGATGTGTTCACTTTTATCATAAATTTGTTGTCTGAATGAATTGCAAGATACAGGAACAACGTAGACATGAATTTCCTCTTAAATGTTCACTGTTCTGTATTTGATATATTTACTTGTATCATAAATTTGTTGTCTTAATGAATTGCAAGATACAGGAACAACGTAGACATGAATTTTCTCTTAAATGTTCACTGTTCTGTATTTGATATATTTACTTTTATCATAAATGCATTTCATCATAAATTTATTGTCTGAATGAATTGCAAGATACAGGAACAACGTAGACATTAATTTCCTCTTAAATGTTCACTGTTCTGTATATGATGTACTCAGTTTTATCATAAATGCATAACATCCGTAGTTCGATCACGACAATTATAAGTGATACTCTTCGCAACGTATGGTTGTCGCGAACAGAAGATGATCGACAGAATAAAGACGGAAATCTGGGACAGCATCTGGTAATTTGTCGCGAGCCGTACATGCTGGAAATAGAGACGACATCTCTGATCTCCATAATCCTTGTTTTTTGCCGTTGTTATCGATGGATCGCGGGGTCGAAGGGAAGAAGAGAAGAGCAGAAAATGATGTGCGTTCTTGTTGTCGTTCGGTGACCAGCGGAATCATTCGGTATGCCCTATAAGAGAGCTGCCGAGCAAATGTGTTTCAATTAGGCTTCCTTAACGTGCGGCGTGCACGGAACATAACGGACATGGGACAACATGGGACTCGTGCCATGACAATGATCACGTGCGTGACCACAATGGCGTAGAACCACGCGGTCCGTCCCAGCCCCGCGATACTCGCCAGTTTATAAATGAACTAACGGCGGTTATTCCAACCGGGGACCGACAATCATGAATATTCTCTAGCGATAGTTCAATTGTCTCTCTGACGTCTAATTAGCAGTCTCCTGCTGCCTGTTAGGGGCCGGTGGGGTAAGCAACCGACCTCAGATTTTGATGAAATTCCGAAGGATGATTCCAGACCGCAAACTATAATAACCCCAATATCTCCGCGAGTACAGACCATGGTAAATACCGAACTGTTAGGATAATCTGTAGCGGTTTGACGCTAGAACTATCCGCTGCTGAAGGGACTCCTCTATGCAGTTTCGTGGAAATTACGGAATTGGGAAACCCGGACTTCGCTCGATCCTCAAATTGTAATCTCCCCGATAACATTAGGTCAATTGTGAAACGTGGGAGCTTTTGCTGAAGTAGCTTTCTAATATGAAGGCCCTTAAAATTTTCAAGCAAATTTAAATAGGGAAACTCGGACTTTGATTGATCCTCAAATTTTAATTTCTTCGATATCATTAGGTAAATTCGAAAGGTGGGAACTTTTGCGAAGGTAGCTTTCTGATATGAATACTTTTGAAATTTTTAAGCAAATTGTGAATAGGGAAACTCGGACTTTGATTGATCCTCAAATTCTAATTTCCCCTATGATATTAGGTAAATTCGAAAGGTGGGAACTTTTGCGAAGGTAGCTGTCTAATATGAATAATCAGTGGTGGTTCAAGTAAAGTGGAGGCCCCAAGAGGTAAAAATTTCGGGGCTCTCGAACTCAAGTTAGAAATAGCGTTGCTAGAAAACTCTCCTAAACTGAATGTTTCGGAAATAAATTTAATGTTTTGTAAAGAAAAATGAATGCTACGAATTCGGGGCCCAGTGGCGGCTAAGTAAAGTGTTGGCCCCAAACGATAACCATTTTGAAGGCCTCAAACTCAAGTTAGAAATAGAAGTTGGAAGAAAACTATCCTAAACTTATTAACAAAAAAGAAAAGTAATGAAACTATAATATACCGTCACACATTACACAAATTTCTTCGAAATTCGGGCCCTCGTGACCGCTTAGTCCGCTTACCATTAGATCCGCCACTGTGAATACTCTTAAAATTCTGAATCTCTGGCAGCTCTAGTGACGAATTCAAAGTGTAAGAGAATGCAAAACATTGATTCGATTCCTCTTAAAATGTTATTAAAATCACCACAACTGGAAACCTATCTTTTCAATTCTTCTCTCGACTAATCCGAAACAATATTTCGCTTCTACAGCTTGGTCTTAATATAATAGAATGACGTATTCCATCAGACGCAAGATAGTTATATCTATGAACAATAGAAAAGAACTCTTTATTAATAGAACTCTATTTTTGTAATGCAATTATCGCTGGTCGCAGTTCCACATAATCGCGAACCTCCTCTCGACTTTGAATCGTAAGCTTTAACCTGTCGCAGCTAAGATTATATTCAACACTTTAACATTATGACTCTGTCATATAGCGCTGTCATTCAATTTTCATCTGATCTCTAAACAGTGGATCCTTATGCAAAATAAAAACGTTCTACCTGCAACAAACTGTAGTGATATAGAAATTCATTTTCTTTCTTAATATGTCTAATAGGTTGAGCATAATATAATTGTATGCTAACATTCATCTAATATTTTACTTTATTTTATTTTATTCATCTAAGATTACTGAACATTATGTCTTGTTGAATGGCTGTCGTGCAATCCACATTTTGTTTAATTGTTTCAGGCGTCATCGTTGTCCCCACAATCAGCCAGAGGATCATTTGGAGATCTCTAGAGAACCTGTACACGCTGTTTCCTCGTACCGCGAGGAGTTCGACGAAAAACACGTGGACAGACGGACCATCTACCACCATGAGGATCATCTGCGAATGGAAGGTGACTTTATCGGCGAGAGACGCACGGATTATATAGCGACCAGGGGTGAGAAGGTTCCTGTGAAGAAGCCGCAGGACAATTTGAAGCCCGAGGGCGAATTCATCGGCAGACCGAGAGAAGAAGCACCGAAATATGGAGATCGAGCACCGGTCAGGAGGCCACAGGACAATCTCAGGCCTGAAGGAGATTTTGATAGTAAGCTTGCCCTATGTTCGGTTTACTGGAATGAATAAAATATACAGCGCGTGTACAATGGGTGACCCTTAGTTATACATGGTGAAAATTTATCTGCCAGATTTTTTTCACGACTCCCCCTAAACTGTTTCCATTTGGTAAGACAATAATTCCTGCAAAAGATGAAGTTGATAAGGGGAAGACGTGCCACATTGCCACTAAAGTTGCGAAAAATATGAAAAATATTACAGAAAAAGAATTTTTTAAGAATTTTTTAGAATGAAGGGAAGCAATTAGACAGCCTAATTAATGTGAAATAATCTTAATTCATGGACGAAAAATAAGGGCCACCCTAGTGTACAATATAACAATTAGAGTTAATAATTTAAAAAAACAAGCAACAAATAACGACAAGACTGTTAAGCACCTTTAGGCACTGAAGGATTAAAGTAACTGCATAAAAGAGACTAGGATAACAATATATCGATTTGTATTTTACACGTTAAATCGACACACATTATGTTTCATTTATAGCGTCACTTGAAAGAAATACATCTAACGACGTAGACATAGAAGGATGAATAATTTTACAGTATATGAAAACATTGAATGTGTGAATTTTCAACCTGTGGAACGTATGTGGGTTAAATTTTTTATCTGTATAGATCCTTTTATAGCGTCCTTAGCCTTTTATAGCAAGAAGATTGACGTTTCCTCTCGTAGAAGGTTAACTCTATCGATTCGAATGTAACATCGTCCGAATTCCTGTGTTCAGGCACGACCACGACGGAGATGGTGTTCACCGGAACCCCCGGCGAACGGCCAACCCCGGTTCGTCGGAACACGTACACGAAGGTCGAAGGTGAATTCATCGATTCGACCACCTCGAGGTCGGAGTACATCGATCACCGGACCGTGCAGCGAGCAGAGATCATCAGGAGGACGGACAACCTCACGGTGGGAGAGGGTAAATTCACGGTGAGTACAGATACCTGGAGAAAACAGGGAGAGGGGCTTGTTACCACCTACGAGAGGTTCATTTATCCATTTCAAATTTTTATTCTTAATTAGAAATATTCTTTATTCGAAATAATTGTTGCGAACCAAGCTTGGAAGTTCTATTGATATCGACTTCGGTCCTGGAAAACGTAATGATAACTTTTTCTCTATATCTATCTTCTATGTTCTATTTTCTATTTAAATAAAAATTAAATGCTGTTCGTTGGTAAGCGCATCGCTTGAGAACGACTGGACAGATTTTTAAAAAAATTTCAGAATAGGCGGAATAAGATTTTTCAGGATGGAAAAATTGGTAAAGTTATCCGGAAAAATGGAAAATTCGGGGAAAATGAAAGTCCTTTTTTCGTGTTGTTCGTTATGGCCCTGAAAACTCTTTTAGGAAAAGAATTCGAGATAATTACGAAGGAAAATCGGAACATTCGGACAAATTGGAAAACTCATAAAGAAATTCACAAACAAATTTATTGAAATGTGGACAGGATAACGTCTGTCGGGTCAGCTGGTTCTGAATAAATGTTATGGGAAACGTAGACTTTAGATTATATAGTTTCGGATACGGTAATTCTGTAAAATTCTTTGAAAACAATTTTGTACAATTTATATGAGTCAATAGAGTCGATTCTCGCGACAGCATTGCCTGGAGGAATAACTCAGAATAACGTAGTTTCGAATAGTTTGAATTAGAACTTTCTCGTAGCATGTAGAAATAGGTTATTTTCGAAACCGTCTCAAGCCCCAACTCCAATTACCCGTATCGCAAGGCCGATCTGCTATCGAGTACGAAATCTGCTGCAGGGTGCCTCTCATCTCAAAGAGGATTTCCACGGCTACGACGCGATCGAACGACAGCCCCGAAGACAGCTCACGTACGGCTCAGACGACGAGGACCGGTTCTACAGCAAGACCGACTTGGTTGAGAATACGACAACATCGCAGGAACAGTACCGAACCTTCGATCAGACGGATTATAGGAGCACGGCAGTGATCAGACGGGACGACAACCTGTTCCTGGAAGGACCTTTCGAAGGACTACCTCACTCGAAGGACGACTACATAATCCCGACTCTGACTAGAAGGCCGGAGCCTCAGAAGCCAAAGGACAACCTGAGACCGGAGGGTCCTTTCGAAGGACGTCCCAAGGATGACTATAAACCGACTAAAGGAGAAAGAGCGGATGTAAAAAGACCTCAGGACAATTTGAGACCGGAAGGACCCTTCGAAGGACGTCCTAAGGATGACTATACTCCGACGAGAGGAGAACGAGCGGATGTAAAACGTCCGGAAGATAACCTGAGACCGGAAGGACCTTTCGAAGGACGTCCGAAGGATGATTTTTCGCCGAAAAAAGCTGAACGTCCAGAAGTGAAGAGACCACAGGATAATTTGAGACCGGAAGGACCCTTCGAAGGACGTCCCAAGGATGATTTCTCACCTAAACGAGCTGAAAGACCGGAAGTAAAGAGGCCTCAGGATAATTTGAGACCCGAAGGACCCTTCGAAGGACGTCCTAAGGATGATTATACTCCGACCAGAGGCGAACGAGCGGATGTAAAACGTCCGGAAGATAACTTGAGACCAGAAGGACCGTTTGAGGGACGTCCCAAGGACGATTTCTTGCCTAAACGTGCTGAACGACCGGAAGTAAAGAGACCTCAGGATAATTTGAGACCAGAAGGACCCTTCGAAGGACGCCCTAAGGATGATTATACTCCGACCAGAGGCGAACGAGCGGATGTTAAGCGTCCCGAGGATAATCTGAGACCAGAAGGACCGTTTGAGGGGCGTCCCAAGGACGATTTCTTGCCTAAACGAGCTGAACGACCGGAAGTAAAGAAGCCTGTAGATAATTTAAGACCCGAAGGACCTTTCGAGGGTCGCCCCAGGGACGAGTTCACTCCTGGCGAGAAACGAACACCGATCCGACATCCGGACAACCTGTACCCCGAGGGCGAGTTCGACAGACCTAGGCTGGCTCCTTACGGACCTGGTGAGAGGGCGCCAATTGTGCGACATCCGGATAATTTGTTCCCCGAGGGAGACTTCCCGGATAGACAACGCGAAACTTTCGTTCCTGCGGAACGTAGAACGCCCATCAAACACGATGACAACCTGCGTCCCGAAGGACCCTTCGAGGGACGCCCGAAGGACGACTTTTCTCCTAAAAAAGCTGAACGTCCGGAAGTAAAGAGACCGCAGGATAACTTGAGGCCCGAGGGACCATTCGAAGGACGTCCAAGGGATGATTATGTGCCGACCAGAGGAGAACGAGCGGACGTTAAACGTCCAGAGGATAATCTGAGACCAGAAGGACCGTTCGAAGGACGACCCAAGGATGATTTCTCTCCTAAACGAGCTGAACGACCGGAAGTAAAGAAGCCTGTGGATAATTTGAGACCAGAAGGACCATTCGAGGGTCGCCCCAAGGACGAGTATACTCCTGGAGAAAAACGAACACCAATCAGACATCCTGATAACTTGAAGCCCGAAGGAGACTTCGAGAGACCCGACCACGAAAAGTATCGACCCGCTGAGAGGCCTGAAGTGAAGAAGCCCCAGGACAATCTGAAGCCTGAAGGTGACTTTGAACGTCCGCGTCCTGAGAAGATTGCGCCTGGTGAGCGAAGGTCTCCTATCAAACATCCGGATAACTTGAAACCTGAAGGTGAATTCACTGGCAAACCCAAGGATGACTATACACCCACGAAGGGTGACAGAGCGGTGGTGAAGAGGCCGGAGGACAATCTTAGACCAGAGGGACCCTTCGAAGGTCGCCCAAAGGACGATTATCAGCCTGTCCGAGGTGAAAGGGTTGATATAGTTAGGCGAACTGACAACCTTCGAATGGAAGGAGAAATTGAGACCTACAGGACCAGGGACGAATTTACTCAGTTCCTCATTCGTGAAAGAGCTGAAGTGACTAAGTACGAGGACAACCTGCGAATGGAGGGCGAGTTCACGGACGTCAGGACAAGGGACGACTTCAAGGTTGTCAGAGGAGAACGAGTTGATATCGTAAGACACCCAGACAACCTGAAACCAGAAGGTCCTTTCGAAGGTCGTCCTAAGGACGACTACAGCCCGAAGAGAACAGAGAGGCCGCAAATCAAGAGGCCAGAGGATAACTTGAAGCCTGAGGGTGAGTTCGAAAGGCCGGAGAAAGCACCATATGGTCCAGCTGAAAAGAGAACTCCAATCAAGCATTCTGACAACTTGCGACCTGAGGGAGACTTTGAGAGACCTACCCACGAAGAGTTCAGACCCGCGGAGAGGCCTATAGTCAAGAAACCTCAAGACAATTTGTATCCTGAGGGAGAGATCGAAATGCCAGAAAAGAAACCTTTTGGTCCCGCTGAAAGGAGAACGCCAATCAAACATTCTGATAATCTGAAACCTGAAGGAGACTTCGAGAGACCCAGACATGAAGAATTCCGACCCGCAGAGAGGCCTATTGTGAAGAAACCTCAAGATAATCTCTATCCTGAGGGAGACTTTGAGAGACCTAGTTATGAAGAGTTCAGACCTGCAGAGCGGCCTATTGTAAAGAAACCTCAGGATAATCTTTATCCTGAGGGAGAGATGCAGATGCCAGAGAAGAAACCATTTGGTCCAGCTGAAAGGAGAACTCCTATCAAACATTCTGATAATTTGAAACCTGAAGGAGACTTCGAGAGACCTAGGCATGAAGAATTCCGTCCCGCGGAGAGGCCTGTTGTCAAGAAACCCCAAGACAATCTCTATCCTGAGGGTGACTTTGAGAGACCTACTCATGAAGAATTCAGACCTGCAGAGAGGCCTACCGTGAAGAAACCTCAAGACAATTTATATCCTGAGGGCGAGATGGAGATGCCAGAGAAAAAACCATTTGGTCCAGCTGAAAGGAGAACTCCTATCAAACATTCTGATAATTTGAAACCTGAAGGAGACTTCGAGAGACCGAGGCATGAAGAATTCCGTCCCGCGGAGAGGCCTGTTGTCAAGAAACCCCAAGACAATCTCTATCCTGAGGGAGACTTTGAGAGGCCTACTCATGAAGAGTTCAGACCTGCAGAGAGACCTACCGTGAAGAAACCTCAGGACAATCTTTATCCTGAGGGCGAGATGGAGATGCCAGAGAAGAAACCATTTGGTCCAGCTGAAAGAAGAACTCCTATCAAACATTCTGATAATCTGAAACCTGAAGGAGACTTCGAGAGGCCCAGACATGAAGAATTCAGACCCGCAGAGCGGCCTATTGTAAAGAAACCTCAGGACAATCTTTATCCTGAAGGAGAGATGCAGATGCCAGAGAAGAAACCATTTGGTCCAGCTGAAAGGAGAACTCCGATCAAGCATTCTGACAATTTGAAACCCGAAGGCGACTTCGAGAGACCTAGGCTTGAAGAGTTCCGACCTGCAGAGCGGCCTATTGTAAAGAAACCTCAGGATAATCTTTATCCTGAGGGAGATTTTGAGAGACCGAGTCACGAAGAGTTCAGACCAGCAGAGAGGCCTATCGTCAAGAAACCTCAGGACAATCTTTATCCTGAGGGTGAGATGGAGATTCCAGAGAAGAAACCATTTGGTCCAGCTGAAAGAAGAACTCCTATCAAACATTCGGATAATCTTTATCCTGAGGGAGACTTTGAAAGACCTAGTCATGAAGAATTCAGACCTGCGGAAAGGCCTATCGTCAAGAAGCCTCAAGACAATTTATATCCTGAGGGAGAGATGGAAATGCCAGAGAAGAAACCATTTGGTCCTGCCGAAAGACGAACTCCGATCAAGCATTCCGACAACCTGCGCCCGGAAGGGGACTTCGAGAGACCGGAGCCAAAGAAGATTGGCCCTGGTGAAAGGAGGACGCCAATCAAGCACGCGGACAATTTAAAACCTGAAGGTGACTTCATTGGTAAGCCGAAGGAGGAGGCACCTAAACGCGGAGATCGCGCGGACGTGAAGAGACCCAGGGACAATCTTCGTCCTGAAGGTGAATTTGAACGGCCAGAAAAGTCTCCTGTAAAACCAGGCGAGAAGAGGACTCCTATCAAGCATCCGGACAATCTGAAACCCGAGGGAGACTTCGCAGGTAGGCCGAAAGATGATTACAAACCGACGAGAGGGGAACGAGCGGATGTAAAACGACCTCAAGACAACTTGAAGCCTGAGGGTCCCTTCGAAGGTCGTCCGAAGGACGACTTTGTCCCTGTTCGTGGCGACCGTGTTGATATTGTGAAGCGCACCGATAATCTACGAATGGAAGGTAACATTGAGACATATAGATCCAGAGATGAGTACACGGATTTCTTGATCAGAGAAAGAGCCGAGATCACCAGGTACCAGGACAACCTTAAAATAGAGGGCGAATTCACCGATATCAGGACTAGAGATGATTTCAAGGTTGTGAAGGGCGAACGAATGGATATAGTCAAGCACAGAGATAACTTGAAACCAGAGGGTCCTTTCGAGGGTCGTCCGAAGGACGATTACTCGCCGAAGAAGGCCGAGAGAATCGAAATCAAGAAGCCCGAGGACAACTTGAAACCTGAAGGGGAGTTCGACAGACCTGTGAAGAAACCGGTTGGCCCTGCAGAGAGAAGATCACCGATCAAGCACGACGACAACCTAAAACCTGAAGGCGACTTCATTGGTCGTCCGAAGGAGCAAGCACCGAAGAGAGGAGACAGAGCCGATGTGAAGAAGCCTAAGGATAATTTGAAGCCTGAGGGCAGCTTCGACAGGCCGGAGAAGAAACCTGTAGGTCCTGCCGAAAGGAGGAGTCCTATCAAGCATCCTGACAATTTACACCCTGAAGGAGACTTTGTAGGACGTCCGAAGGAAGAGGCGCCGATCAAGGGCGACAGGGCTGACGTCAAACGTCCAGAGGATAACCTGAGGCCCGAGGGTCCGTTCGAGGGACGACCAAAAGATGACTTCACCCTCAAGAGAGCAGAGCGTCCTGAAGTTCGCAGGCCACAGGACAATTTGAGACCCGAAGGTGACTTCGAGAGACCTCAGACATCTCCTGTTGGCCCTGCAGAAAGAAGAACGCCTATTCGTCAAGTGGACAACCTTCATCCGGAAGGAGACTTTGAGGGACGTCCCAAGGACGACTTCACCCCGAAGAGAGCGGACAGGCCAGTCCAGAAGAAGCCTAAGGATAATCTGAGACCAGAGGGTGACTTCGTAGGCAAACCCAAGGACGATTATAGACCGACGAAGGGCGAGAGAACGGAGATCGTCATTCACAAGGACAACCTGAAGATGGAAGGTGACATTGATGTTCGTAGATCAAGGGACGACTACAAGACCACCACGAAGATAGAGCGAGTGGACGTGGTTCGTCGCGAAGATAACCTCCGAATGGAAGGTGAATTTGTAGACATCAGGAGGCGGGACGACTACCGGATGACTCGGGGAGAACGTTGCGAGATCAAGAAGCCGAAGGACAATTTACATCCTGAAGGGGAATTCACGAAGAGGACGCCTCAGAAGGTGGGCCCAGCCGAGAGACGCACTCCCATTCGCCACGAGGATAATCTCCATCCCGAAGGCGACTTCTACATGTCCCCTAAGGACGACTTCACGCCGAAGAGAGGCGAACGAGCGCCTGTGAAGAAGCCTCAAGATAACTTGAAACCTGAAGGTGAGATGGAGGTCAGTCCTTCGTCGAAAGACGACTACAGGTACGTGAATGGCGAGAGGGTCGAGGTCCGTCGTCACGAGGATCATCTAAAGATGGAGGGAGAGATGGACGTGCGTCGATCCAGGGACGACTACAAGAAGATCACAAAGGTCGAACGAGTGGATATACGGAAGAGGGAGGATAACTTGAAGATCGAGGGGGAGATGATCGACGTTCGACGCAAGGACGATTACGTTCGCGTCGTTGGTGAAAGGACGCCTGTCAAGAAGCATCCTGACAATCTGCGTCCTGAGGGAGAGTTCGAGCGTCCCCAGAAGTCTCCTCTGGGTCCTGGAGAGAGAAGGGCGCCTATCAGACATCCGGACAACTTGAAGCCGGAAGGTGACTTTGACAGGAGGACTCCTGAGAGGACTGGTCCCGGAGAACGGCGCACACCGATCCGTCATTCGGATAACCTGAAGCCGGAGGGAGACTTCGTCGGAAGAGCACGCGACGACTTCACCCCGAAGAGGGTGGAGAAGGTGGAAGTGGTCCGCCGGGAGGATAATCTGAGAATGACCGGTGATTTCCAGGATAGTACCTCTCAGAGGTCCACGTATACCGTAGTTCGTGGGGAACGAGCCGAGATCAAACGGCACGAGGACAACCTGAAGATCAGCAGCGGCGCGATGGAGACGAAGACGACCAACAGAGACACCTTCACGCCAACTAGAAAAGACGACTCTCCGGTAGGTAAGACCGTCAGCCGCAGACACCACATGGAGTCTTCGATCACTTTAGGCGACGATCACGCGACCATGTCCACGACCAACCAGAGAAACTACAACACGTTCACGAAACGCACTGCCAAGGAGGTGGCCGCGAAGATCAGCAGCATGGAGGCCGACAGCAAAAGAATCGTGTCCGCGGAGTCCAGGACTGTGGAGAACGGGACAGCGGTCACGACTGTCCGAAAAGCTATGCATTCGGGAGAAAGAGTGTCGTCTCAAAGCGTTCAGCATGAGCACCATCGTATGATTCAACCATCGGACTCGCCAGGTCCTCATCCGGATTCCAGAAGGTCCAGTCAGTTGAGCGAGCATCAACAGAGATCTCAGAGCACGAGTCATTCGCGACGCGTGGACGACAGGTCCGTGGAGAGACACCAGGAGTCCAGCAAAAGAGACTACGTGAACACCCAGCACCTGGAGTCCAGGCAGTCCTCTAGCAGACAGAAACAGCTCTACGAGCATCACACTGTCTCCAGCCAGGCTCGGTACAACTCCAGCCAGAGCAACAGCGCGGAATTCCGACAGGCTATTAGTGGTCAGTCGGTGGACAGATCGCAGGTGGATTCCGCTATCACAAAAACCAGTCATCATCGAAAGAACGTGATATCTTCTTCGTCGGCGGACGTGACCAACTCGGTTCTCCATCGTCGTGGCGTCACCACGTCTACGGAAGCTCTTCATACTATCTCTTCCACAGCCGCGGATCAGAAGAAGAGCATCTCCAATCTGGCGGAGAGCGGACAGTACATCAGCAACTCGAGCCAGAGCAGCGACAGGAAAAGTTTGACGTCTCTTCACAGGAGCACCAAGGACGGCAACCCTTGGGCCTCTTCCACGTACGAACGACCGCAAAGAATCGTACGACAGGACAATCTGACGGTCGGCGGGAAGTTCTACTCGCACAGCGAGGCTAAGAACTATGGGAACTTCAGCAGCCAGAAGGTGGAAAGAGTTCACCGGCAGGCGAACGTGTCTCACATCAGTTTAGGGGATGGATCCACAGTTAGCTCCAGCATGTATCGAAGGGAGTACGCGCCGAAACACAAGGGTCCCTGTCCAGCTACCCTAATCGAGGCCAAACAGGCGCCGTTCAAGCACACCAGGGACACCCCGAAGCACAAGTTCTACATGCCGGTCGTCTCGAATTAATACGGGAACCGTCTCGAGACAATTTGTTTCACCGTTCGTCGAATCTCACCAAGTCCCAGATGATCGGTCCTCTCGCAGTTTCGTTCAGGGAACGCCGGGCTGTGATGAACTCGCGAGAGAGGAACGCGCGAGGGTCGACTTATGTACGTGGACGTACATATACACAGGGTGTAAACCGATCTTTTCGAACCCTCGGTCTACTTTGTATTCGTACAAAAGATTTCGGTTCTCTCGATCGTGAGACTCGGCTGTGTCGATACGACAGTTTTATTTACACCCTGTATAGAGAGCTACTCTCATCCTTTGAAAAAGGAGACGGACTGCGGATCCTGTGCGTCAATTCATTAGAATCTCCAAAGGAGAAAAAGAATTATTCTATCGCGTTCTGGTAGTTTCGATAATGGAAAAGTGCAGACGACAGAGAAGTATAATTTCGTTTAACCCTCGTCAGCGTCGAATTGATACAATGGTAAAAGATCGATGAACCGAGAAGGTAAACGGTTATTTGTCGATGTCTTTTTATTTATTTTTATGTGTTTCGCTGTTTGAAGAATAAAAGTGACGAAGTTTCGGGCGAATTTACCTGCAAATAACAGAAAATCGTGTCACTTATTTCGGGAGAACTGTGTGAAATTGATGCGTGGCACGGAAGAGGGTTGAACGCCAGAGAAATCTGTTAACGTTCGCGTTAATTTATGAAACTGAAAATTCGCAGAAGAATCCGCAGTCCGTAATACGACGCTTCTGTGAACGCGAGGCAAATCGGTTTTTATCGCGGTTCAAAGTTTACGGTGTTTTCCAATGGTAGATCGTTACTTTCGAGCGTGTTCGGTCTCGAAAAATATTTACAAAAGCGATTCTTATTTTCCGTTTTTTGTTGTTGTTTTTCTTTTTGCCTGGCGATCACAGACTCGATACCCGCTGTCGATAAAGCTATTATCGATTGCCGCGCGGGTGGAAACGTTGGACTGTGAGAGCGCGCAGATCAAACTCGTTTAGGATTTCGTTTATCACTTTAAGCCACGTGTATTACAAAGCAATAACTAGAGCTTAAATCCGTGATACGGATGGACCCGGTTCACAGAGCTGGGTCCGTTCATACTTAGAATAGTTGTAGCGTCTCTATCCGCTTCGATTTTATATTTAATGTTCTTCTTATCTTTGCTGATATTCGTATCGCATCAAAACCTCCTGCCACATCGATCCTCTAACACCACGAGACTCGCATTAACATACATTCTAAGAAAACGAACCTTGTTAGTATCCGGCGACGCCATTGCCGACTATTATTTCCTTCTTTTGATTTCTCTCCGTATTTTGTTTTTTCTGATTTATTTACCAGGTTTATATGTTCTCGATCGAATAAAGATGTTTCGCAATCGATTCGTTGGCTTTCCATTATTCCTTTTCAGAACCGTGGTACCTTCTTTTTCGTTTAATTAACCCTTCACTGCATGATCTTTTTAATTTGGGATGAAAAAATAAGAAAGGTCAGTTTTCGTGTTTTATTTAAGGGAGAAATATTGAAAGACATTAAAACAATATTTTCAGAAAAGTAAACATAATTTAGGATAGTAAGAGAATACATTCTTAGTTTACTATACACCAGATTTGTTAACTTATCAGATATGATACACTATGCAGCGAAGGGTTAAAGAGCAATTTCTACTCTATTTTTGTCAATAAATCAGATTATTATAAAGTCCAGTTTTATTCAGTGTGCCTAATTTTAACCGACTTCTAAAAACTAAATCGTTCTATTGCTTGTAAATCATTTTTTAATCCGAATTATTTTTCTATTTCGCCACTGTATCTGTAAAATCTTAAGAGGTGCAATTAGAACCATAAAGAAGGGATTCCTGGGGATTATTTGGTGCAGTCTTGTTTCATAATTAGACTGCGAATTTTGTAAAACATCAGTGTGTCACGCAAGATGAGAAACACGTTAGAAAAATGTGGAGACACGTAATACTTGAATTTTTCAATTTTGATGTTCCAGATTGCGGTCTAATTATAATTCGTGAATTTTTGTAACGATTCAGATTGGATTTTCCGACACCCTGTATATAGAAACTGCAGCCCATTGCATATTTTCAGCGACTGCACGAGCACTCCTCATAGGCGTAGATTGTATAAAACTTGTAGCATACGTGTACATTTTTCTAAACAGTCGTGAGCAGAACGATTTTTTCAACTAACGAATTTTCGATTATTTTCATTATAGACTACGTAGTCGCGACCAGGAGCTGTTCGCAGACAATGTGAATAAACGAAGCTCTATGGACTGTGAATCGATGATTTCTTTCGATTTTTAACGGATACCGTTTCAAGCGATACGTTTATCCTTCGCGTGTTAGTGTTTTCGTTACCAACCACGCCGAAGGTAATAGTAGCTCGAATATGTATGCCAGATTTACATATTATCGAGCGAACGAGAATCCTATTTTACGGTAAAAGGTAGATTGCGGATACACTTTTTCGATCATTAGTAGATTGCGGATGTTCAAGCAATTTGCAATTTTTCCAGACGAATATTAACCCTCGTTCGTCCCTCATTTCACGAATCTGAATCTGCTCTCGGTGTCAAATTGACACAAACACAAAAGAAAAAAAATTTCAATGTCTGTTTAATTAAATTGACGAATTAACATTTACATCTTAGAAAAATTTCTTAAAAAAATAAAACTCAAACAAAGTTTCGGGAAACATTTACCTCAAAAAATAACAGAACAGTACAACTTATTTCGGAAAAATTATGTCAAATTGACACGAGGGACGGATGAGGGTTAAGAAAGTGGATCCAAGCGAAATCTTATTTTCAGTGGTAGCAGCCTTTGTAGATCTGAAATCAATCAAAATTCTACAGGATTCTGTCGAATTTTATATTCTGGTATCTTTCGAAGATTTTCAGAAACCATAAATCCAATTCGCAATCTAATCATTATACACATAAAGGGTGTTCAGGCTATTACTAGCCAGCATTTTTTTTTTTTGTAAATAGTAAACATTAGAAAAAAATGATACAGGAAAAAGTAGTACTGTTTTTTATGCGCAACAAATTGACATACTCATTTTTGTAGCATTTATATTATTTTGATTGAAACAAAAGTGACCTTGATTTATTCTGAGTATAAAAGTGTTGACCTTCATATGCCCTGAACCTAATAGTTAACGAAATATTACCCAAAGAAGAAAGAAAATTATTTCGATACATTTTTTCCTAATATTTACTATTTACAAAGCAAATGCTGGCTAGTAATAGCATAAGCACCCTGTAGATACGTAGATGTCTGTGGATACAAAAAAAACGTATCGTTTACATGTGATTGTACAAAAACATCTTTAAGGCGTCTTATAAAAGAACGTTCAAACAACGTCCACTAGGGAACTTCTTAAAGATGTCTTAAAACTTTTTTGTTAATAGAACAGGATCGTTGATGGAAGCATGAACAAAATACAGTTTCAAATACACTTTAAAATCTTGAAATAAAAATAATGTCCACAAGATTCTCTGAGGAAAATTAGAAATTTCTATATTTTAATTATCATCACCTTTCTGGAAGCGTAATTTGTGTCGTTCGGCCATAATAGCGCGGACGCGCGTGTCGAAATATATTTCGAAACGATAACGTAACGCGCTGCTAAGATCATCATGATGACCAAGCGTTTTTTATAAGAGAATCACATTTTTAATATCACTCGGTTATAATAATCTTTGTGTACATATGGTGTGCAGTCGTGTGTAGCTTAACGTGCGATAATAAAGAGATTATTTTCTGTAATGCAGCTTACTCCTCTCGCCAAGTCCAAAATCCATATTCCGCCGGCCTCTGACGTTGTAATGTTACTAACGCTGTTATTATTAAACTATTACACAATAATCTATTCTTCTAAGGAAATTTCAAGTAATAAACGTCTACTTTTAAGGCACAACAATCAATTTTTAAGGGAATTCGAAACAGTAAACGTTCAAACTTTGAACGCAAAGGCGATTTCGATCCGCGAAGTACTAAAAATAATCGTCGATCGGAACAAAAGCGTTCCCGATCGATCTCGATCGGTCGTTGCATAATTCACGCGGTATCGTCGACAGGTCGACACGTTTTCCCTTGAAAAATCACAAAAATATGAGAGTAAATCCGCAAGATCATTCACAGGAGATCAATCTGCGCCACGATGACTCTTCAGTGACACCATGAACGACCGATTCCCGTGTAAACGCGCTTACGTTCTCGTCTTCACCGTGCTGCTTCACTCTTTCTTGTCCTGCTGCACCTCCGAAATTTTCGACAACGCTTTTAGGTACGACATCCTGCCCTTTTACCTTCCCGAAAGTTACCAAGTACTATTATTTCACTCTTGAGAATTTAAAAGGCAGCGTGAGACCACGGTCGACAGAGTTTAATACAATTTCAGGTTACTTTTCTTGCTAAATTGTTGTCGCAGTTAATACGAATCCGTTTAACTTCACTTCTGAAAATCTTTGTGTATATTTTATATATTTTTTATTATATTATTTATTGTATATTATGTTTTATATTTTTTATATATTAAATGATATTATATAATTAAATATTTATATAATATTATATTATATATTTATTTATGTATATATATTTTTTTTAGCAAAATCTTTACAGTTTTGTTCGGTTTGAAACAATTTGGAGAATTACAGTTCGACTTACTTGCCAATATCGGATCGGAAGATCCACAATCGCGAATACCAGTTGCAATCCTTGCAATTTTTATTTCAAGAGATATTTGTGACAGAAGCGCACGGTACCTTGGATCAGTACTTTTATACTGATTATAGTAAAAGGAATCGATTGGTGTAACAAAAAAAAATTGGATTGCATTAAGGAATAAATTGCAATTGCAACTAGCGGGTGCATCGGTGCATACACATAAAAAATAGGGTCACAGAAAATTAGAATGTATTATGACATATAATTTTTTCCTGTATCATTTTTTTCTGGTTCTCAAGTTCCTTTTTTCCGGAGTTTTCAAAGTTGATCGATATTTTGTTTTAGTTAACATTAAAACGCATTTAGACATGTCAATACTACAAGAATACTATGAGAATACTAAAAGAATGGTGACTATACAATAATTGATTAATAAATTCTCTGAAATTTATGCAAAATCATGTGATATATTAGATTGAAGAACTAAATAGATTTTAAAGTTAATATATATAGATTTTAAAGTTAAGCTAAATAGATTTCTAAGTTCTAAATAGATCTTAGATTTCTCATTTTTCCAGTTCCCCTGACGTCAGCAACGACTTCGCCGAGGATCAGCGCATCAGTCCGGGCGCTTCGCTGGAGCAGATTTTCCTGGGTCCAAAGGATAGAAAAAGGTCCATAAGCGAGCCTAAGCAGACACTCGAAGACTCAAACAAGTCTTCTCACAGCTCGTTGGAAGGTGAGAAGCTCGTCCGAGTAAAACGCGAGAGTCCATCTAAGAAAAGCGAACAGAAGAGCTTGAAGGAAGGAGGAAAATCTCTAGAGAGGCGTTCGGTACCTAACAAACCTATCAGAACTAACAGAGCCAGCAAACCGTCTTTACGAGCTGATCGATCTTCTCGAGAGTCTGCGAAGCAGGTTAGAAAGGATTCAGACTACGAGGCTGGTTTAGAGGACAGGAGCAACTATGACGAGTTCGAGGATGAGGGCGTTAGAGGATCGGGCTACAAAAGCAACGATCTCAAGATGACAGAGGACAGGTTCATCGATCAGGACGAGAGATCGATGTTGTACGATGATTTCGAGACGAAGGACGTGGTGAAGAGAGGCGTTGCAGAAGACTACGAGGAGCTGGAGGATGAAGTTGATGACGCGGAGGATAGTTTGGAGGATAGAGGATCGGTAGAAGAGGATACTGGCAGGAGGAAAGTGAACAGCGACGCTAGAGTGAAGAGGGAGCACGGCTCGCAGAAAAGAGAGATCTCTACGGCGTCGAACGACCCAACGAAGAACTTGGAATCAACCTTGAAGGACCAGTCCGGGAAAGACAGTGGATTGATTGAGGATCAGACTGGCAAGAAGGAAACTCAGGTAGCCGAGGAGCCAGCAGGTAAACTAGAGAAAGAGGCTAAAGTGAACGAAGACCAGAGCAAGTTGGATCAGGCGAGCAACGATCAGCCTGATCAGTCGAAGAGGAATATCGTTATCGACCCGAAGATCGACTTGTACAAGACCGCTGCCGAGGCTGATTCCAAGCAGGCTTCGTTGGCCAATGATCAGGTGCAAATCGCAGGTGCGGTGACCTCGGAAGAGGGGAAAATAAAAGAGGAAACGGGCCTGTCGAGCGACAAGAAGACGGTGGGCGAACCACCGGATCTAAACGGAGTTGCAAAGCTGGAGGACGCGAAGGTGGACGCTCTAACTTCGGACGTTGCTAAAATTGAGACTCCGACCTGCAATGCCGAAGCAGGGAACTCGGAAGATGCTAAAAAGCCTGAGAATTTGAATCCCGATGCTTCGACGGGAGTGCAGTCGGACAAGGACTACGAGAAACGAGTGGAGGAGCAGATTCAGAGAAAGATTGATTCGATCAAGGAGGAGATCAAGCGAGAGATCGCAGAGAGCGAGAAGTTGAAGGAGATAGAGAGTAACAACGCGAAGTTCGACGAGATTCTCGATCAGGAAGAAGACGAGGAGGAGCAGCTGGCTGCTGAAGCTGCGGCTGCTGAGAAGAAAGCGAATCCTGCGAAGAGGTCGGCTTCGAATTTGGAGAAGAATCAGAAGGTTGGCAGAGGTGACAAGCGACTGGTGAAGCGAAGCAAAAGGCAGAACGTTGGTAACCAGGAAAATGTGAAAACCTCGAATGATCTGAACGCGAAGGTGGAGAAGAAATCGACACAGCCTGTCAGGAAACGATCGGTTGCTCCGAGCCAGCTGATTCAACCTATGAAGCCGGCGCCCTTGAAGAAACGCCAAGTTGTGCGAACTGCGTATCTTGTGAGGAGGGATCGAGGGAAGAAGAGAAGGAGAAGATCGAGAGATTCGGAGCAGGGGAACTTGCGGGAAGACCTCAAGGTAGAGGAATGAAATCACTATTTAGCATGTAAGTCCAGTGGAAGGACTCTAGATGTATTAAATGTAATGTACAGGCAGAGGATTTTATGCAATGGACACGAGAATGGGGATGGGTCTAATTAGAAACGGTGCAACTTATTAATCCCTTTGCACTACGATTTATTTTACGGTTTCAGTAATTAGATTTTTCTTAACCCTCGTACGCTCCTCAAAAATAGCTGCATTATGTTTCATTTATAGCGTTACTCGAAAGAAATACATTACACGATGTAGACATGAAAGAATTAATAATTTTACAGTTTTATGAAAACATTGAAGTGTTTTACCTTGAGAAACGTATGAGGGTTAACACTGAACCTACCACCACCGGTCAATATAACCGATTCCAGATTTTTTGTCTTATAATTATTGAGATAATAAAAATGATTTCATAAGAAATGATTGTATATGTAGATACCTTTAGAAGAGCACACATTACAATAGAAGCTGAGCAAAGTCTGAGTAAAATCAATCTTGTCATTTTTATAGCAGAACATGTTCAAGTTAATGTTACCGCTCGATAGGTTTAGTGTTAAAAGAGGCGAAATCATATATTGATATGAATTTTTCAAACTTTTTAACAATTTTGAATTTCAACTATTAAATTTTCCTGTAAATGCATAGTAATCAAAATTGTTTGAAATAAGTAGCAATCAAGAAACTATCCTTTAATATAATTTATATATAAAACGCTTAAAATAGTAGGGAGTTGTTGGCAACAAGATTGGAAAATAATTCAGAGTGCAAAGGGTTGGAACATGATAAGAAAGCATACAAATTTTATTTCGCCCGAGTTCGCTACAATCCGAATAGAGAATATTTATTCTGTATAAAGATCCACTGTCTAGCGATGTAACTTCTTCTTCACCAACTTCTTCGTTAACAATCTCAGTCGTCAGAGCTGGTCCAAGACGAAAGAACGCTGACCGAGGTAGCTGCTCCTCTGGGCAGGAAGTCGGATTCCGTCGCTTCGTTGACGGGGAACGCTGAAGAGCTTGGTCCACTTGCCAGCGAATACGGCGAGGCATTCGGGGGCCTTCAGGGAGAGCCTGGCATTGCTCTTGCTCGGTTCAAGAGGATCAAACGAGTCCTGCGTCCCCAAACTTCGAAGAGCTAGCTGTAGACCGTGGCATTCGCTAAGCCTGGGAGGATCAAAGTGACTTGAAACTTCCGAGGATCTAGTAGAGAGAATCTTGAATCTAAACGATGAACAATTATGGCGATTTGGTGGGCTGCAAAAGGAACCTACATTGGCCTGCTTAAAGAGGATTAAACTCCTTGGCAGAATGTCTTCGGTTATTTAGAAGGCTGCGAGGGGTCGCAACGTTGCATTCGTTCGGCTTAAGAGGGTAGACTCACGTTTTCAGTATTGCAAGCGTGCGGGATGCGCCTTATTTCTCAATTATGCAGAGTTGGGCTTTTTCAGTAGTCAAAAGCGCTAGATAAAAGATCAATCGAGGTCCAGTCACCCCCAAATTTATTATTTGTATGTTTACAAGACGTAATTTTCATTATTCGTCAGTATGTAGGTGTGGCAGTTTTATAAATACAGCTATATGCGCACAGTGCCGGATTAAGCCAGCGTGGAGCCCGTAACAAATGTTTATGGGGCCCTAGGTTTTGCACGATAATATAATAAAACACGATGAATGACCTTTTTTCGCAAAAACATATGGGAACGGTATCGACCAAATTTTAGGTCAATTTTCTGCTGCAAGCGCGGAGCCCGTAGCATTTGCTACTCCAGTTACGGGGCTTAATCCGGCACTGCATGCGCAACTTTACAATTCCGAATAATGAAAATTACGTAAAAGTAGGATATTTGAGGGCGACTGCGACCTAGATTCACCTTTTACACCTTGAACAGTATCTTCGATGATTAAATGACTCATTCTAGATTTTTTATTCGACAATTATTCAGATTGTAAAGGTGTTTTCATGGGAATTGATTGAATACATTTATTGACTCCAGTATATACTATAGTAAAAATCGCAGAAAATTTAAATAAATTTAATTTTGTTATTTTTACGATACTAAACGCAGCTTTGTGAATATAGATACATGCGCAGCTTCATGCTTACGAATAATACAAATTACGTAAAAGTAGGACATTTCTGGGCGACTGCGGCCTAGATTGACCTTTTACCAAGCGATTTTGATTACCGAAAAACCTCATCTTTGGTTCATCGAGAAATTAGAAAAGTCCATCCCGCACGCTTACGACCCTAGAAATGAGTCTGCCCCCCTAAGAGGATTAAACGAGCCCTGCGACTGTAGACTTCGAGGATCTAGCAAATGGAAACCCTAGAGAGGACTCTAGAGTCGTTCCAATGAAGGGGACGCGTGTAGCGCCGCGTACTAGAGGTTAATTAACAATTTAAGCGAACAGTAAGCAGCTGAACGCGTTCAGCCACTTCGTGGAAGAGTATCGATCTACTTCCATATTGCTCGACCCCCCACGGACCCGGAATCTTCGCAACTGCAGTTTCGTAACGCGCGTGTAACTTCTGCGATGTAAAATAGTAATGAAGAAAATAAAGTGATAGCTCGGCCCTTGGAACTTGACGATTCTTTCGGTGGAATTTATTGTTTTTTTTATGCACTAGGAGACTAAGGGAGGAAAGAGAAAAATCATGTGTGTTGTGTGTTTGTGTATGTGAGAGAAGGAGAGAGAGAAACAGAGATAGATAGATAGAGAAAGTGATTAGGTGCCCAGGCAAATACACAGAGACGCATTCGTAGACGTTCAAGATTTAATAACAAAGATACGATTAAACACGAAGAAGACACATAGATCGTTAACCCTCTTGTTTTGTGCGCTTACATTATCGGGGTGGGGGAGGTGGGGTTGGAGAGGGGTGAGATTGACGTTGGTTCTCGGCACGAGCGAGCCCCGCCCTCCCCTGCTATTTGTTCTTGTTATTATTATTATTTTTCTTGTTTGTGTTATGTCTGTCTGTTTGTATTATCATCATCATCATCATCATCATCGAACTCTCCTCGGTCGCCGTTCTACTTTACAACAATATGAAACAATTATTTACACATCGACGGGCGGTAGGGCCACGGTGTCGTGCGAGAAATGCCGAAGGTGACAGTTCAATGTATTTTTTTCATATTTTTCTCCGAGTTTTCCCTCCACCCCGCAGAGTTTCCGGCCGGGATCGAGGCTCCGCTACAAAAAAAGGAAAACGATCGCGACGCCTCGATCCCGGCTCCGTGCACCCTCGGATCGATCGATCGGTACTATCCTCAACAGGAGATCCAGCCATCGTGGCAGCACCTACACCGACGAAACTCCTTCGTCGCGTCTCTGATCTCTAGACCGCGAATTTTTGCGCTCGATTTATGCGTGAATTTGGTCGGTGATTGGGCAGATAATGAAGGCTCGCGGATTGAAGACGATCGAAAAAGCCGATCTAGACGAGACGAGACGAGCGGATCTCGATCGGATCGTTTCTCCGGTGCAGTGGACTCGCGACGGACACTCTGCTTGATATCCACTTTCTTGTCCTTTTTTTTCGTTTTCTTGTTTAGTGTATGTCGATAGAGACTTTCCTTTTATTTAAAAAAATCGATGTCTGAGAAATGGTGTTCACAATAATATGGTACAACAACGTAACGGCATTACAGACTTATTAATATTTATACGGTCTCTCTTTATGTATATATATACATACATATCGTACACGTGTATATATATGTATATATATAAATATATATTTATATATACGTGTGTTGCGTGGTGTGTGTACTCTTGTGTGTTATGTGTGTTCCTCTCGTGTGTATGTACCGGTAATATTTATAATAATAATAATAATAATAATAATAATAATAATAATAATAATAATAATAATAATGATAATAATAATAATAATAATATAAGATAATTTCTTTTTACCATAATAACATGGCTATATACAAATATTACAAGGCTCCCTTCGTTCTTCCCCCAAAAACTGTCGCGTATTCGATACAAGTATCGAGCGGAGTTCGGACGAGCAGCGCTCCCACGGTTTTGTCCTTCATCCTATTCGAGTACGACGATTGATTCGACTGTTTCGACCCTCGCACACTGTCCCGATCGATTTCACATAGAAACGATCCGTTCGCTTTTGCGGTAACGCTTCTCCTAGAAAAAATAGAAAAAAATAATTTCCACGATTTTCGGTAATTCCAGACTCTCCACGAACATTATTTCTTGCAATTGAATGCCGATTTCAGTCGGACTTTAATCACGTACAATCCGTCCCGCTACGTTTATTTGCAATGAGACCGCGGATGTTTATGCAATTTACAATTTTTATAGACGAATCTTAAGCAAGTGGCAAGAATTTTTAACGGGAACAACCTCTGTAGATTCAAAACGAATAAAAATCTAACTACATTTTATCGAATCTTCTGTTTTAGCAGTTTTTGATCATTCTCGTAAGCCATAAATGCGTAAAGATCCGCAGTCTATTTATAAGAGTAAATAATTGAAGCTCTCAAGGAGGTAAGTGTACCGTAACAATTTTGTGAACAGTGTGCAAGGATTCAAAAGCCACTCTCTTTCTCTCGACAAAGAAAGAGTGTGTGTGTGTATTTTTGTACGAAAGAGAGAGCGAGAGAGGGAGAGAGAGAGAGAGAGAGAGAGAGAGAGAGAGAGAGAGAGAGAATGTCTTGAAAATGGCTCGCGACATTTCCACTATCTACTTGACGCTTACGCTCGAAACATATTGTTTTCGGTGATGCTTTGGTCGTTGGGCAGTCCCTTCGGTATACAGATTTCAAAAATCTTTTACAAGATCGATCGCGAACAGGATCGATCCTCTCTACCATCGATTTTCTGACCTCGAAGGAACTCCGATCTACAGTTTCGCTCGTTTTCCGGTGCAATCAACCCGGACACCAACAACGTCCTTTGGAATTGTACTCGATCCGCATAGACGTACACTTCCGATCAAAAACTTCGAATCGCTCCACGAATCAATTAAAACAGGTGAACAAACTCTGGCGAACGATTGGTCTAACCCTGAAAGGCCTCTGAAAATTTATTTTGATTTTCCAAAAGCAAGAGTAATTCTTTAAAGTTTCTAAAGCTATTAGGCTCTCGAGACAAGGAGAGAATCGCCGGAGGATCCGAAAGTTTTGATCAGTTTCTTGCGTGCTCGTCACTGTTAACCGATAAGGTGGTCCGGTGTCAAGCGACGCCCGCTCATTCGCTCGCTCGCGAGCTTAAGTACTACAACGGCTTATGAAAGAGAGACACGCCACGGAGATCAATTCTCTCTCTCCGAGGCGGGGAAATTGACGTGACCGACTCTCTCGAGTGCTAGAGCGGTTTGCCGAATAAACGTCGATCTACACCAGAGAATTCCAACTTGTAGCTCGCGAGTCAAACGCGGCACCTTCTTCGCTTAAATTCTTCCCCCACTCTTAGACTTAAATGTTACAGTTGAACAGGGATGGGCACGGTAGGGGCCCCTCAAACGCCTGTTTCTCCCACCAACCTGGGAGCATCGTCAAATGAAACCTCTCCTTCGTTCAGATACAATTTTCACCGTTCCGTTATTAATTTGTTCCGTGATTTGTATAGATGAGGGATATCCAACTTGTTGCCGTAGAACAGGATTTCCCAAACCGTTGCTCTGATGGAGCACTTTAAGAGTCTTTGAATTTTGACGGAGTACCTTGCGTAATTTGAAGGGTAGGTAATGACACGTAATCAATACAATAACAAAATTATTATAGTCAAAATGTAGGAAAAAAGATTTGATATTAATATTTTTTCGCGCAGCACTTGCTACCTTCCCGTGACGCCATACCACTCCACTAACTCTATGGTTGTATGCAGTAGTGGGAATAGGTTTGATTAATTGTGGGGAGCTTGCGGCTCTCGGAGAGGAACAAGTTGGAACCCCCTGGTGTAGATCGACTTCAACGCCGCGGTTTTTCGAGATTTTGTTGATTTTCGATCGCGAGCGACGCGTGCTGAAACGCGTTTCGACAACACGACCGGTACGCGTAGCACGAGATCAAAAATTGCACTGAAATTCACGCGTCCGTGCGAACCGACAGTTTTTCTACGATCTTACAATCTAGAGGCGGCGAACATCTACGCGCTTTGGCACCGTCTCGCGCTTGACGAGACTTCCGCGGGCAGGGGAAACCAACGAATCGAAGGGAAGAGGGTGTAAACCCTCACCAGCCCCTTCCCCGTTTTACCATTCTCTATCCTATCCATTCTGCTCCTCGCCACGGATCGCTAACAACAATTAGACTCTTCTTCTGTACACCTTTAACGGGCCGGTTGCTCTGTCGTCGCTAGACTGCGGGTCTTTATGCAAAGGAAATATGTCTTACCACAATTGCAACCAATGGGAGTCAAGTAATAATTTGTTTCGAGACTTAATAGTTTTATTCAAATTTTCCTTGTATATATATATATCGTCTCGTCTTTCACTCGCTTTTGTCATAAATTGCATAACGTCCGCAGTCTAGTCATCGCAGAGAAAACCTTCAATGCTAACCACTCGTGTCGACGAGGGAACCGATCGTCTCGCGTTTCCAGGTCCACGCGCGAGAGACTTAATTAATATGTTAATTAAGCTTCTTTTGTGTACGACTTCTTTCATAGATTGTTAGAATTCTTTTCTCGTTGAGGACGAGTAAAATTCAAGCTCGTTACGTAAATATTCAGAACAGGGAAACAGAATTCTGTTTCGACTCGTTAGGTGTACGAATAAGCTCCGCGGACAAGTGTGGATGACTATAATAACGGTGATGTTCATCGATTTAGATTTTAGGTAGCAAAGTGATGAAATTTGTTGGAGCATTTCTCGAGAAGAACCCCGGAGATTTATTTATACACCTGACTAAAGGAGTGAATAACGTTCGAAACTCTACATCATTCCTCGATAAAAAGCATTGATCTTTAATCCTCTGCTGTGCAATTATCGAGTCGCACGTTCATCGCTTGGACTTGTTAAGTTTGATTTCTAGCAGCTCCGTTACGTTCCCTCGAAGATCGTGTGACATTTGTTCGTAACAACGTTTCAAGCAACTTTATTGTTTGTACAATTGATTCGGGAGCCACTCCCAACCATAGTTCGGCGTGGTTCGCACGCGCGCGAGCTCCGTGAAAACAAGGCGAGGCATAAACTTTCTGAAAAATTCTCAACAACGATCGCGTCGATTTGTAACTCTATAAAATTCAATTCGTCGAAATTCTATTAAAAACTCTTGTCAGCCGTGTCTCGGCCCAATCGAACGATAGATCTTCTCGATAGATACCTCGGTGTACAATGGAACAGCATCTACGAAAAGCTGGTCCGATTCTACTGCGAGCACGTCTCGGGATTAAACTCTGTTCCGAACTCGAGAAAAGACTGGGCCTTTGCGAATTGATCGTGTACAGGGAATTTCAAAATTGACTATCGATTATTTCACTGGCAAATTCATCCTAACAGGTAGAAAGAGACTGAGAGTCTTGGATCAAAAAGACACCGAACGGACAAGAACAAATATTAACCCTTTGCACTCGGAGCTATTTTAACAATAATTCTACGTACCTCATGAAATACTTGAATGTTTAGAAATTGATTAGATACTAACATATCCAATAATGTAAATAATAATTTGAATAATGGTACAGGTATTTTAGTGACTCCGAATCGCCACTCGAATGCTAAGGGTTAAAAACACACTATTGGTGTTTGCAAAGATTGATTGATTTTCTTTTTAAAATCTTTCCATAACCTAACATGCTTAGACTTGTCTGCGAACAGTGATTGTCTATGAATAAAAATTGTCTATTAATTAACAAGAATTACAAGACGTTCGTCCTCTGATTTAATATATACAATGAATTTTTATGTGAGGTGGGCATTCTCCGACGAATATTACGCAAATAATCGTACAATTTAATTGTCCCGGGATTTTGCCTAAAGTATCATTATCAAGATCATTATCTCGATGAATTCGAAGCTCCCTGTACGTTTGTCGATCGATCCTCCGACCAGCTCTAAAACATCACAGCAACGGTAACTACGCGTTAAAGACTCGTTTCTTTCCCTGGTCAAACGTAACAAATGCTCGGAATAAAACTCTACCGGTATAAAACGCTCGAATAAATCGGATAACTCTCTCGGATGATCGCAGGTTAGCACCTCGAAACGTGTGCTGGTTGTAGCTCTTTCTCCATTGTTGTGTGTTTATTTGTCGTCGCCGTGTCCACGAGAGCGGACGAGCTCGTGAACGGCGCTCGGAAAAAGTCGGTTTACCACTACGTACATACATACGTACACACTGTATACAGATATAAGCGTCATATCTCCATGGTTTTCTGTTTCACCTTTATACATTATATACTTTTTTAATCGAATTACTTCTAACGTGTTTGCCGCGCGGCCGCAGGATTAATTATTTCGACGTTTGTTGTACAAAGTACAGCGTATTACTTTCAAAAAACAATTGACGACCGTCGAGGGCGCGATCCCCTTTCGCGTTCTCTTTAGCTTCATTCGCACACCGTCTTACCGCTGGTGACGGTCGACGCCACGAACGAGGGAAACTGAATCGATCTAGAATTATTTATCGCGACGTACGATGTCCGTGCGATGGCGATCTTTCTCTCGAAGCGTCAGCTTGTTCTTTCGAATCACGAACAATATCTTCGACGTATCTCGTTTTTTTAACGCTAAACCTACCACGTGGGGTTAAATGACCCATTCTAGATTTTTCATGCGATAATTATTGAGATTGTAAAGGTGTTTTCATGGGAATTGATCGAATAAATTTTGGCTCCAATATATATTACAGTGAAAATCACAAAAAATATAAATAAAAATCTTATTATCTTTACAATACTATACACATTAGTCACTTTTGATTGTCGGTAGATTTAGTGTTAAACAAATAATCGGAACCGCGGAAAGATCTTCATTCTTGTTTGCATTTTTCAGCATTTACTGAGTCACGTAATTCGTCGATCATTTGTATATTGGATTCACACATTCGCTACCAGCATTTGTTTTGCTGTTTACCTTCAATGTTGAAATACTCAATTAAATGAAACGTGCCTCGTTTATGAAGATCAAAACAATTTAGTAGAAGAAAGCGGAGAATTGTCTGTATATTGTGATGAGTACTACGACTGTAAACGACAAACTGTATAATGGTAATTTGACTGTTTTTAAGTACACCGCCAGATTGTGGATGTCACAAATCTGTGACGGTGAAAGCGAACGTGTTAATCAATTCATGCGTTTGAAGTTTGCATGAAAAAGTTTGGGATTCAAGCTGCAGCTTCGAAAAGGACCGTCATGGCAAGCATTTTACGCAGCTGTGTTTCTCAAAGGTCTGGAGATTCTGATCCCAAGCGATTTTTCCGAAAAATCGGGCTTCCCTCGTCGAGATCCCCTAGCGAGTAGAATCTCGAAACACTGCTCAGTGCGTTCAAAAGGTCCACAAGAATTGTTTTCTTCCTGTATCAATTATATCAATTTCCAAGTGTGGTTTTAGGGAGCTTATCGGATGCTCTGAGCATAGTTCGCAGGAGAATGAACGAAATCGCTCGACGAAGGAAAGGGCGAAGTAGCTTCGAATGGGTTCGACTGTTTTCGGCAGAGTCTCGTCGAAAGGTGTCTCCCTCCTCTCTCGTGTCGGTGTCCGAACTTGTCCCTCGTGTTCTACGGTCTTTCTCAACACCTTGGGGACGGTGTTATCAACTCGAGCGTTAACGTGAACGTTGAGCCCCGAGATAAGAAAAGTCGTAAACGAGACTCGAAGAATCGGCAACGAAAAACACACGACTGGTCTATTCCTGTTCGCCTGTGATTTTACCGAAATTCATCGACTACAATGATTCTCCGTCCCCAAAGAGTCAAGCGTCAGAGCTCTGTCACGGAGAGCGCAACGACCGAGCCCGCGTCTACCGTGTACGCTTCTCGCAATCGTTTTTACTCTTGTTTCTCTCGTTACTCGCTAAAACGTTAATTTCTGTATCTCACCTAAACAGTAGATCGTTTTGTTTTACCTTACTAGGATCGTATATGACAAAAGCATGTATAAATCAGTAGACATTTTGTTTTGTGCTTCTTAGAGATCATACATGATACAATGTACAAAGTAGTATAAAATAAAAAAAGGGTTAATAAAGATTTGTATTACTTAATCCTCAATTAACGGTTTATCACGAACGGGAGACCGGCGCGTGTGCCCGTCGGTCGTCGATCGCCGACCGGACGTTTCTCAATGGGAACTGGTTTCCGGTTTTGTCCGGTCTCGCTTAGGGGAACGATAACGTGTTATCTGAAACACGGGGACCGATTCCCTCTCCTCGAGTTTCCATCGATCGTTCTAATCGGCGAACGATCGGACGAGATTCACCTGATCCGAACTGCTTCGAAGAGACATTTCTCTGTTTTCATTTCGGAGAAACGGTTCCCGTTCGAGAACGGTGTTTCGACGGTTACTTCCGGCGACCGGACGGGCCAGCGGGTCGCGACCCGTTTGTCACAAAAGTGTCCCAAGAAATGGATTCGCGCGACACCCAGGACAGATCAGAATTTGTATTCCCTACGTAATATAGTCAGCGCGTAATTCGCAAATGAGTAAAGTGTTTCTCTCGCCTTAAAGTCGGTCTAGCCTAAAGTGGGCCTCGGCGCTGGGATCGGATATGACCATGTTCGGGTCGGTGAGCATTTGTAGACCATCGACGTCGATGGGGTCGAGACCCTGCCTGAGAGCGTCGTCCGATGGGAAGAGATCCGGGTCGAAGTCGCCCATCATCGCTGTGCCGAGATCCTTCACGAACTCGGGATCGTCGGCGCCCGAAAAATCTGTAACAATTCACAATTCCTCATTAATAATATTCTCATCGATCCGCCGGAGATACCACACCGGTGACAACAGGGACACGATTTTGTTCTGCGAAGCTAAGCATCCTTTAATCCTTTCAGAGATCGCTAAGAGTTTTATCTTCAATTTCCCCTACGCTTCTTCTTCAAATTATTTAAACCTCTTTCGGAAGAGCAGCATTTAAAACTAACACATTACTCTGCGAGTTCTTCGACCCAGATATTGGATCTTCGAGTGTTCTGAGTTTTCTGGTCGTGCTATTTTCGCAGAACAAAATCCCTTCCCCGAAATAACACCTGTTGATAGAACGCGATCGTCAATTTGATGAGAAAACACCGGTGAAAATGAGAATACGATTTTGTTCTGCGAAGCTAAGCATCCTTGAATCCATTTAGACCTTCCTGAAAGCTTCATCTTCAGTTTCACCCTCTTTTTTCAAATTATTGAGACCTCTAACACATTCCTCTGAGTTCCTCGAGCCTTCTTCGAGTTCTTTGAGCTCTTTTCGAGTTCCTCGAACCAGATATTGGATCTTCGAGTGTTCAGAGTTCTCGTGTCGTGCTATTTTCGTAGAACAAAATCCCTTCCCCGAAATAACACCTGTTGGTAGAACGCGATCGCGAATTTGACGGGAACCCACCGGTGAGGATGATCGTCGGTGTGTTCGGTGTCTGCGGCGTGAGCTGCTGCGTAGTGGTTGTGTTAGTGGAGTTGGTCGTCGTGGGCTGATATGCCATTTGCGGGCTCGTGCTGAAATAACCGGCGTCTCCGCTGCCCAACTCACCTCCGACATTTATCACGTCGTTCTGCAAAGGAAATTCGGACAGACCAGATCAGCGCAAGGATCTTGTGTGTGTGTGTGTTCGTATCGCGTTAATATTCGATTAACCCCCCCGTCCCACAGAAGAGGCTGGATATAGAGAGACGTTTAATCATTCGTCTAGAATTAATAGTTCCTCTTTTACACTCGAGTCAGTTGGTCCACGTGCAACCTCTCGTATCTCGGCACACAGGAATTTCCACGTCGCGTTTCCCAGCGAATAAAAAGCCCGACACTCTTCATCAAATTTTTCGCTGCGACCCGTGTAAAGCTCGATTTATACTGTCCGCACAGAACATATCTGACCAAATATTTTTCTCCGGCAATACTTTTTGCCGTGTATAGTTTTTCTTTTAGACTAATTGCTTTCTCAGAGTGCATGTTCTTCTTCGTTGAAGTATGTATTTTCAATTTTTCCCAAAAAAATATTGAAGCTATATCGTGACATTCTAAAATATTGAACAACTTTTCCTTCGTCGTCCGTTAATCTTTTGTAGTCTCCGATGTTCTTGTTGAAGAAAATTTTCTCAGCTTTCGCTTCAACTAGTAATATAGATGTTACAGCCACACCTTTTACAGTTAGAAAAGAAAACATTTTTACTCTCTTAGCACGTCTTTACGAGTCGCAGTCTTACCTTTCTGATCGGATGCGGACATTTAATAGAAAATAAGAAGATATTCAATAGGAAAGCGTAAGATAAGGACATAGTAAGTTTTGATTGTGGATTATCTAATATTTTAATCAATCATTGTACAATACAGTTTCTACAGGAAGATATTGTTTGTCATTATATGTTATACTTATACTGGGTGCTTCTTTTTTTGCACAGTAGCGTATAGAAAAAATACACTGTGTCGGAAACGGTCCGTGTCTGTGCGGATAGCATGAATCGACCGTAACATAGCGTATCGAAATTTTTCAAGCGGAATAAAATGCTAATTTTTGATCGAAAAAAATCCCTTTAAAAATGTTGATGGTCCTGGCTCGACTCCCACGCGACCTGCAGCCGTCTCCGTTATCGCATTTATAGCTTGCGAACATCTTAAAAGTAGAATGATGCAGAGGCTCTCGCAGAATTTCAACCTTCTTTGCGTTACTTTTAGCCTGCCGTGATTATTAATAAAGGAGATCGTTCAAAGAAAAATAATGCGGCGACTTCCATATAATTGTAATCCTTTTCACGTTATTTTTAACCTGTTGCAACTATTAACAGTTTGAGTGCCACGTGAACCAGAAATCGGAGAGTTTGGAGAATCGTTATCAAATTAGCTTCTCACGCGTTTCCGCCAGAAATTCAACAAAATATATGATTAAAATAAGAAACAACATCGTTAAGAATTTCATTCTCCTAAATGATCTAAAAATCACCGATCGAGATTGGGCCTCCGAAAACACGAATCGATTTACTGCGCGAGGTGTTTGTATATTGGGTTCGCGGGATTTGCCGAATCCCGGCGACTCTTTCGACAAAAAAGGATCTTCGGCCGGATAGTTTCCACGGTGACGAACTTGCCGGCGGATTTAGCGATCGGATCTGCGTCGATCTTGATCCGGTTATCTCGGTGTTTGGACCCCGTCGGATTTCCGTGGAACTTGACCTGTTAACTAGGGAACGACGAGTTTGCTCGACGTTCGATTATATTTAGCCGCAGCTTGTCGTGATCGAGTTCGATCTCGTTTCGAAATACTTCTTGTCGATGTTTCTACTGGGATTTGTACGTTTCCCTTTAACATTTGAAAAAATCACAGAGGTGATATTTCTTCGACATTTTTCACCTGTTCTGTCAATTTGCTCGATTGGTAAGCAACGGTACGAGTTAAGGGGATAGACTCGTTACTAGGATTGCAAGGGCGGGGGATGCGCCTTCTCATTCCTCGATAATACGAAGATGTAGTTTTCCAGTAGTCGAAAGCGCTAGATAAAGGACCAATCTAGGCTGCAATCCTCCTCGAAAGTCCTATTTTTATATTTACGAGGCGTAACCTGCATTAATTGGAAGTATAAAGCTGGGCATGCAGCTATTTTTATGAAGCTGTGACAAATTACACCTCGTAAACGTACAAATAGGACTTTTTAGAGAGACAGCGGACTAGATTCATCCTTTTATTCAAAATGGTGTATAGCATGTTCAAAAAAAAATTTTTCGCGCGTGGTATTGGAAAAACCACAATTTTCTTGAAAGTTCAACCAATTTTTCAAGGTTAAAAAACATTCATACCACAATTTTTATAATTATCACGTATTCTGCAAAGTTTCAGATTTAATTTTTGAAAAATTTCATCGTTCTATCTCATTTCTATCGAAAGTTCTTTCATTTTGACACAGAATTAGGTGGCGCCGACATAAGCCGGAGCATTATTTTGCATGTAGCGTATTACACTAAACCACCAAGTTGCACCACCAGCATCGCGAAAGCCAGGGGCAGATTAAAATTTTGTAGCAGCCCTGGCTACCGTTAACCGATGTTTTTGTTTGTAGAAGTTGTCGTTCCGCCTCTGGAGAAAACATAAACAATTGATGTTCACACACTTGTGGTATCACACCAGTTACTGATTTATTAAATGTGCTGAACCACTGGTGAAGCAACTTGATTGCCTAGTCTAGTAACGGCATTAAGGCCTTTACACACCAGGTCGCCGCTCCGCAAGCTCAGCGCAGAGCCGCCTCGCCGTTTCCACTTTTTTCTTTGCGTTTCAATGAGGACGCGTATCTGCCGCTGCAGGTACAGTGATGAAACACAAAGGAAAAGGTGCAAACGGTGAGGCGGCGCTGTGCTGAGCTAGCGGAGCGGCGACATAGTGTGCAAAGGCCTTTAAGGACCAGGAGGAAAAGAAGTGTACTCACCTGCGTGTAGGTCGTGGTGTGGTTCGGCGATCCGATGTACGATGTGATCGTGTTGGTCGGCACGGGGTTGTCCATCTGAAGTTAGAAAAGAGAAGAAAAACGAGAAGATAAAACCGAGCGAATCCAAGAGGGTGTTGACGGGCCGCCATTTCGATGGACCAAGGGATGACGAGACGGGGTCGAGGGTGGATCTATGGGGTCGTGGGTGGGTCGAGAGGAGTTCGAATCAAATTGCGGAAGCCGGGAAAGAACCGCGAACAGGAAGCTGCGCGCTTAATTGCACCGCGGCGATTACCCCTCGCGGTTTTCATTCTGTTCCTTCCTCGTTTGATTCGCGGGGAGGGTATAGGGGTTTGACAGGGATTGAACGGGGGTGGTCGGGAGAAGGAAAGCGGCCCGTAGATGGTGGCGCTAGGGGGTGGAAGAAAACAAGGGAAGCGGAGAAACAAAAGGCGAATCGAACCGTGAACGCATTTATCCGCAGTAGGATCGGTTTTCGGTCTTCTCCGCGTTGCCTGTTACCGCTTCCCTATTCCTCGGCAGCTCGGTTCCTCGTCGTGGCGATTTTCTCGGCCGAAAAGGAACGATCTTCCTGCTTTCTAGAGTCGCCTGGGCCACTGCTTCAAGTCGCAAAACATGCCGATCACTGTCGTCTCGAATACCAATATCGAAACGATACGCATTTCACGCTGGTTACTTCTATCCTCGATGTACGATCACTGTCCAACGAGCTTCTCATCTTTCGAACCGTTCTCTCTAACCAATGGGCGACTCTTGTTCCAAACTATTTCTCGAAACCACAAGACTCACTGGAAAGTCGAACATTCAAGCCCCGCAAGAGCCTGCATCGAAAGTTTGAGGAAAAAGTGCGCGGAGCTCGTTGAACAGTGTTCCCGCAAAGATTGTTCAAGGATGCGCAGCATGATCCTCGCGTTATCGGCAACTTGAACGGCTCACCGTCGAGGCTCGTCTCAATAAAAGCGAGCGGAATCTCGCGGGCCCGTAACCCGTAAGCGTGTTTCTTATCGTTCGTTCCTCGCGGATGATCCGTAAACCGAGGTCGTTTCGCAAATTTGATCACCGAGCAGGACGCGAACGAGCGTCTGAACGGCGCGGATGGTATTCAGTCGACGGATTCCGCGTCGAAAAATAACGACAGACAAAGAGAGAGAAAGAGAAATAGAGACGAAAAGAGAGTGACGTACATAAATAAACCAAAAGAGAAACGAAATTAGAAGAGAACTCATAGGGGCGGGGAAAGCTCGCATAGATAAATTTGGCGGGGCTGGGTGGTTTTGGTGGTGGGGGTTGGTTTAATAGAAAAAGAGCGAATATGCTTTGAAATAGAGTTTGCACAAGGGCGTTATTTCACCTCTATCTGCGTGGTCCAGGTGCAACCAAGTTCCATGAGCTGCTGCGCGAATTTCGGCCAATCCTGACGGATGCGGGCAACAGATAAACATCAAGGCTTAACATTTTCAGTGTTACGCAGAACGAGACATTAGGAGGATGGAGAGAACGCCGGGTGACGGTCGGTCGGTGTGTGCGTGTGTGCGTGCGTGGACATATTACAAGAGGGGGAGGTTCGCTTTTTCTTTTAGGAAGAAAAAGAAAACTCGCGGGTAGAGACTTGCAGAGGCGCCTCCGACCGGCGAATAAATCATTCGGAGAAGCGGAGAACCAGCGCGCGTCGACCAGCTGTAATCGAGCTCTCGAATGGCGACGAACGAATTCGCTGCGTGCCGCGATTAGGCGAATGGTCGCGGCCCGAGATCGTTCTCGCGCGAATATCCTCGCACAAATCTACAGAGATCTATGTACGCTGCAACGGTGTACCTACAACTTCTTTCGTAACGCAACATGCTCCTTGCCCTGTCATTTCTTTCGAGGCTAATCATTTTCTATTTATTATGAACGATAGGTCACAGCAATATATTCGAGAAAGTCACGGTTTTACTTTGCTAGATTGTTTTAATTTTTTAAGAAGGAGTGATCAACGATGGAGACAGGCGTCGAAAGAAACGGTGGTAGGGAACGAGTTGATCGACAGCGTCGTCGCAAGAAACCAAGAAGGATGTTGATGGTATGCTATCGAGTTTGAAGAAACGGTGGTCGTTGACAAGCAGACTCTCTCGCAATCTCGGGTTGGCCGCTTAGCGAGGCAAGACGAAACGAGACGTGGGGCGTGGACCGCAGAAATGGCGGAAGAGACGTCGAACGATCTCGGGATCCGGACGAGCGTCGGAATCGTTCGGAAGGAGTCCTTTTCATTGAGAAACGCGGAGCGGAACACGTCGCTGGCGATGATTGAGCCGTGAGGACCGAACCGCGTCGCTGGATCGTTGCCAAACTTGCGATGCTAGAGCTAGCGAGCTAGCGATACAGCGTGCTCGCGAGCGATACCGGAAACTTAGGCGTGTTCTACTAACCATCGTGAACTGCTCGAAGTCCTGCTGAAGCGCGGCCGCCTGCGCCTGGTTCAGGAAGTAGCTGTTCTGATCGAGGCCGTCCGAAGTTAGGTTCGGTGGACCCGGGTGTCCCGTCGGACTAGGCGGCGCCGATGGGTTGTTGCTGTAACTCAACGGGCTTCCCTGTAATCCCCGACAAAACATCCTATTAAAACCCTTTAAGCGATTCAGCTCGTTTCTATGCTGCTTCCTATCGCCTCTGCGTTTCGTTACTTTTAACCATCGTACGATTCGACACGATTCTAATCTTTGGATAAAGATCCCTTTCTCGCGAGACAATCGCACTCGACACAAGCATCGAAAGGGTTAATTCGCAACAACTCCCTTCTCGCAGAGAAACTTCCCGTCCGGGCTATTACCGACGGCATCGATCTTCGCCGACTTCGGAACTTCGTAGAATGGTCAACCTTTAACGCCTCGTGTCGATAAGTCAATACTTCTGTCGTGGTTTCATCGTTACCAAGCCCGAAGGCTTCTCGCGCATCATGTTCAATTTAATTTTCCTTTGGCGCGAAGTCCGGATTTCAACGAAGCAAACGAAAGTTTTCGACCGTGTGCGAGAAGTTCGAAGGCTTCGCGTTTCAACCGTGAGATGCGTCGTTTCGTGTCAGAGACGTCTGTACACGTGGATGACATTCATTTGATTTGAGAAGAGAGAATTCTTAGTCGATGGAATTCGATGAAACGCATTTTACAGAATCACAACTGCATCTATTTGTTGTTCGAGTGTTCAATTCGATGTTAAAAGTGTATTTTCAAAGAAAATTAATAGTATTATTCAATGAATCGCATTTATATTATATTTGATATTTTTATCGAGTCTTTAGAAAATTTTCAAAAGTAACTACGTAGAATTATAGGATAATACCATATCGTTTGTACCATTAGTTTTTTGTGCATGTCTCTTTTTTGTTATTAGACGAGTAGTCTTTTATCTTTCTCTTTTCTTTTTATTGTAAGCACTTGTGTAAAAGGGCTTCAGTCCGTCTATAATAAATAATAATAATAATGGTATTTCTGGTTTAGCACTCACCTGAACAGTTAGACTAGGCGACGACTGCGGCGACGGCCTGTTTACTTGCTGCGAGGATCTGTACGAGCCTAAGTTGTGCTGCTGCTGTGACTGCGACGATTTCTGCGCAAAATCAAATGTATCAATCCTTCCGACGACAAACTTTCAAACTCTAACTTGTTCTATAAAAAGTCAGAAAGTACAAGTCCACAGTAACGCGCAGAAGATGATCGCCAGAAGACAGTCTACAAATTCTGACAGCTGTTGAGTTTAATTTTCAAATTCCACGAACCCTGCTGTGGGTCACTGTGAACCAAAAGAATCTCAGAGGATCTTCTTCTTCCAAGGATCAAGCATCACCGAGCCGGCTAGATAAACACTACTGTACACACGAGCAAAGTAGCAAGAAGAAGCTAACCTGTTCTTGTGGCATGTTTCCGAACGCCAGCTAAGTCCGTAAAAATATTGAGTTGGCAAAAAAGTAATTTTGTAAAATGAAATAAAACCCAATCTTTTTACTCAAGCTGTTCTATAATCTTTCATTATCTTTCTGGTAGCTTCATAATTCCGTGCTCGTAAAAAAACTGATCCAAATGCGACTTCAGGTCGTCATAATTAATTAAATGTTTTATCATTCAAAGAGTTTTGTAAACTTCAAAATAAATGACGTTACTTCCCAATCAAGTTGCAATAATTTTTCACGTGTTCCACCATGATAACGCTGGGATAACGATATGCTATCAGAAAGAACGCAAAAGATCATCGAACAGAGTGGAAAATATTTTATTGATTAATGTGAATTTACTTGTCAAAATACCGAAATTACTTTCTTGTCAACTCGACAGTTTACAGAGCGTGAATCTAACCCGGATCTAGGCTGGTTGATCTATCGAATTTGGGCCGGGATTTTCGGGAGAACCGGTGGCTCTGGAAGTTGGGCGAACGAGGGACGATAAAGGAAGCACGAAAGAGTGTAGTGTCATACTAACTGGACTTTGCGGTGGCACAGGACTGTGCGGTTGCTGATAAATGTAGTGGCCAGCCGGACTGTGGGACGTCGCCGTCGGCGGCGGCTGCACCGGTTGTTGCGAATAGCTCTGAGGATCTTGTTGCGAAGTACTTGTGCTGTTTTCCAGCGCCACACCCTGTTTCACAGCCATCGCTATTAACGATCGGTCGCCGGTACGTTTGCTGCCGGTGGTACGGCCTTTTTTTTCTTTTTCGTTTCTTTTCATTCGGTTGTTTGTATTTTTTTTGTTCGTCTTTCTCTCGCTATTCTTTTCTTTTCGTTTGTGTTCGCGCGAAGCCAGCCTGAATGGGATACACTAGTCGCAGAGCAGCGAGCTCGCGCGAATCAATCTCTCTACGCCGGTTCAAGAACATTCAAAGTCACGGAAGCGGTTTACCACGGTCGAGAGGCGAGCGTTACGGATCTACGTCGCAAACCGGATCACCGGAACCGGAAGAGAGACCTTTGGAGGAAGATAGTGGACCCTCCTCGAATACCCTACTAGGACCGCCATTTTCCTTTCAGGAGCCCCTACGATCTTCTTTTCGAGCCGATCTATTCGACTGTGCGGGAGAATAGTTTTTGGGACGAACCTGTATCCGATCTAGAATTTTATTCTTTATTTTTCTACAATCAAACGTATTGGTATGAAGTGGAACGATCTCATTTCTCTAGTCGCTTTACTTTAATCATGTCTAATCCGGTGTAACTTTTTGGGATACAGCTGTATTCAATCTAGAATTTTATTCTTGAATTTTCTATAATCAAACGTATAGGCACGAAGTGGATGATTTCATTTTTCCAGTCGCTTTACTTGAATCAGGTCTAACCGTTTTGGAATGAAACTATATTTGATCTAGAATTTTATTCTTTTTTACAATCAATAATATTGGTATGAAGTGGATGATTTCATTTTACCAGTCGCTTTACTTGAATCAGGATTAACCTTTTGGAATGAAGCTGTGTTGGATCTCCCTATACCTTGATTTTCTACGATCACATGGTTTCTGCAAGGAACTAGATGATCTCATTTCAACGTGAAAATTAACACGAAGGAGTCCAAAAAGGGCTAGCGAAACGTTCCGAGATAGCAAAGAGGGAGAGAGAGAGAGAGAGATCGCGGACGTTCCGAGGTTTCCAAGGGTCAAATTACTCAGGGAATGACCTAATGCTCGCTTTGCTCTTCGGTTAGGCTCGCCGGAGGAGCGGAGCGTTGCGTTCTTAAGCGAACAATTAGGTTCCGGCCGCTGAGGGAACGGCCTGCTGGAACTTCCCCGCGAAATGCAAACAAGATCCAAAGATATCGGATTCATTTAGCGGGCGAACTTGCGATTCGGAAGTTTCAGCCGACCGCGGCATAATCTTCCTCTCGCCCCTCGAGGACTCAGGCAAAACGAGTTCGAAACTGGACGACAAACAGTTTCCATTTGCGCGAACTTCCGGTCCACGTGATCTTCTTCAAACCCGGTGGAATCGTTCTCGTTATATTAGCTATACGAAACGAAGGCTTATACTTTTGATATACTCGATGTTCCATTAAGCTGTTGCATATGACAATGTCCGATGCAAATCGTATAAAGCGTTTCGACGAAGACATATTACCGCGTTCTATGATCCTTGGGTCCTGTCTTCACTTTTAATTTAGGTCAATCTAATGTGATTTAAGTCAATCGATGCAATCGTGCAATCTTTTTATACGAGTAGACCAATCATTGACCACTGCATTACGTGATATTTGGTGAAAACGTAGTGATTGATCAACCCACAATTTATTCAGGGTATAAAACAGCCCTTAACTCTGCAGCATTTATCTTTTCTTTTTGTACACCTGATACACTACTTTCCGGCCGACTTTCTCATTGCACAGATTGTTAGCCTCGCGTCTCGCGCCGTGGTAAACCGTGACTTCCACTCCGGCGTGTACACTAAACTATGAACGTGTATCAACAAGCTCGACACTATATAATAAGCGAAACTATTAGGGGAATAGAGTAGGGGGGACAGAGTCGTGGAATAATAAAAACGTGGTAAAATAATCAAACGTAAGAAAAGAATATACAATGCGCAGGGTGACGCGCGAGGAACTACCACTGAATCTCTCTGTTGCAATCGATGGTGAGAAAAAGTGTTGAAACTAATATTATTTAATGCAACACGGTAGCAACATCCTTTTGTAACGAAAACATGTGGGACACGTGTAACATTCGTCGGACAGTCTCTCTCGCGGCTACAATTTCAACAGAGAATTCTTCGGCGTTCTCGCGAGTCACCTTGCGATAAACGTAAAGGAGTGAACGGGACACGCGACGAAAAATAAAAACGTTTGTATGTCGCTACTAACCTTACACATGTGAGAAAACCTAGAGTTAACAGGCACTGATAAATGGTTCTGCAAAATAACAAACACAAAACAAAACACTACAACAAAGGCCAAATAAAAAAGTGAAACGAAAGTAAAAGGTGACCGCTAAAGCAGTATATGTAAGGGTAGGGCGGTATCAGAAAGAAAGAGAGCAGGGGAAGGGGGTCTAGTATGCACACAGTCGGTTCAGAGAGGACAGAGAAAGAAACTGAGGCTATTCTTCACTCGTGTCAAACTCAATCGAGCTTCCGCGTAATGTTAATTTCCCCCGTCGATCGCTCGTGACCCGATAGATTTTCTCTTAACACTTTTACCAACAACCGGATGCCTGTTAGCAGGCCTCGCGTGGCTGCTCTTATCGATTAAGCCCAATTCAATCTGAACATGTTTTATCAAATATCCTCAACAGTTTCGCAGGAAATTCTGCCCTTGCTCCACTACGTTTTAAAGGTAAACTACAAGCGAGTTTTTCGTGTATAGATGACATTTCTTCCAATTCTTATTACTACACTGCGGTAATCTATGAAAAATAAAAATGAACTAACTCAATTGAGTATCATTTCTTGCCTTCGGGATTTTAACAGTGGAGAAATCATTTATTGAAATATTCAATTCGTCCAATTTTCTTTCTTTCTTTATGCTGCAAATACTGATATGTCTTGACAGCTGACATTTCCTGCTTTGTAGCGCTTTCTAACCGTCCAACTATTTTTTTGTCATCGCACCAAGTATGCAAATTCAACGTACGCATTTCCATCGCGTTTAACTTTTTTATTACAGCAAGCGTAAAACTGCAGTGCTCGAAAGAAAAAGATGGCTCTGTTTAAGGAGAGGATGTACCATCGGATAAAGGCGTATACCTCGATTTTTTGCGTACACAAAATCTGTCTTTATGTTCAGATCATAGAACAAACTGTCATGAAAATGGTGAAAAATTCGCTTTCATTTTCCCTTGAAAAACGAAATGACTCCAGGAATTGTATTAAGAAGTATATCGAAAAAATGATTGATAGATGATCCGTTATCATTGTTCAGAATTCAGAAGCCAATTAACCGCGTCGAGAGAAGTAGTTAAGAGAAAAGGGTCGACTATCGAGAGCGAACGAGCTCTTTCGTAATCAGTATCGGAGGCGCGTTTAGACGAGCGGACACCTCGAGGATCCGCCGCGGAGCGAATCGTTTTACAGGATTAGGCTATTTATTCCACGGTGCATTAACGTTTTACGAACACGGTGCAACGCGAAATCGATACTCGACTGGAGCTAACGCTGATCTAAGACTCCGATTAACAAACCGTGCCCCGAGATTGCCCGATCGAACAACAATAATGGCTTTCTTCCCGTCGAAATTCCATGTCGAGCTAGGCTCCAGGGAGGATACTTTAATAGTCCTCTCGTGAGTTAAGCGATTTTTCCCGCTGGCAGCTCGTCGAGATCGCGAGATCGGATCCGATCGGCTTAGCTCTGTGTTGTTGTACTCGGAACACACTAGTGGTTACGAAGCACAGAAAAGCACAGAGTATCTTTCCTCATGCAATACTATAGTACGCACAGCCGTACTTCTCCTGTCTGTTACGAGCGAATCAGCGCGTTCGAGCCTGGAGAAATCGTTCGAGATCCTCTACGATCTCTGGACTCGATCGCGCTCGTTTCTAATCTGGAAGTAGCCGAACGAATGTTGTCCCTTAACGAACAATATATTTCTTTTCTGAATAATTTTGTAACACGCGAACACAATACTACAGTGTCCACTAATTTTGTTTTTGTTTTTTAAATGCAATTAGAATCTCAAGGTAGAGATTATTTTTCAATACATTATTATACTTTATATAATGCAATACAAATTACATATAAATAATCGTAGGTCTACTAATTTTGATCGTCCTGATAAAAATCATTTTATATTCGGCATTATTTATTCCGGAAGATCCGCTCTGCTGCAATAACCTTGGACAGTGGCCTTGAGTGTAAATGTCAAGATCAAGATGATCGGGGCTGCCTCCCCTAAGCTAACGGTTTGGAATTTGAAGGGAAATTCGTCTCTTTCGGACAACGGGTTGTCGGCTACTCCGCGGGTGCATCGGCATTCTCTAACAATGCATAAACCCAACACTAGTACCGGGATCGCAAGGATATTTACGTGGGCGCTGGTCGGATTTTGATCCTGTGAAAAGGATAGCCTACCAGCTTGAGCCAAGCTGGTCGGCGACAGGTTTGTGGGACTGCTCGTTTGAGGGCTCTGGAATGTACCAGCAGTACGACCATTTAAAAAAACCGGGGATCGAAAGTATTATCGAGAGTGTTTGACTAGGTTCTATTCGAAACATGGACTTTTGTCAGACAAACCGTTTCGACAAATAATTTATCCCCTCGTGGACACTTTCACGGTTGCAAAATGTCCTTGTTTCATAAAAACGCTTTTTAACCTTCTCTCTGCGGCGCAGATGCAACCCAGGCTGCACAGAAGCGGAAATAAAAGAAAATTACCACAAAAATCTTTTTAAAATCTTTTAAAAATCAATCAAATTTCACAGATACTTACGCAGACAAAATTTTTTCATTCATTTTCCTCTAAAAATGTACAGAATCCAATTGCCATTCTGTACATGGTTAACACGTTCCGTGACGAGCCGTTTTTGCTCGACGATTAAACAAACTTATGTGCTTTTTTCTACACTGCATTTTTTTATAATGACTCAATCTTTTGGGGGAAAAATTAGATTAGTGTTAATCTTGTTGTATATGTTTCTAGCGCGTTATATAAATATGTGAGCGTGTACCACCGGTGGTATATGCCTGAATGGATAATTGAACGTGTATCATCGGTGGCGCACATGGCACGGAACGTGTTAACATTAGTGAACAGTACACATAGAGAAGGTTAAAAAAAGTCCGGTCGGATGAGATATCTGAAAAATTCCGTGGGAACCGATACTTTTTCGAGCAGAAATATACAAGGGCTAGTTCGAACGGAATTTTTCTCATGGAAATGAAAGATGATTTATTTCGATCTCTGCAAAAAAAATTGCTCGATGGCCGAGCGACCAGTACCTACCCTATGGCTGCTGTGCCACGCGTGTACGCGAACAGGTACCTGTACACGCATGCACAGGTGGCCAGAGACAAGATCGACAGAGAACGAAACAGTGAGAGAGAAAAGGTACTGTATGATCGTTGGAACGAGAAAAAAGTGTATGCAGAAACACGCGCTGCAAATAGGACGCATGCGATCGCGATCTCGATCGCTGTTGATATCGACACGCGCGGAAATCGCATATTTTCACGCGTGCCGCGAACAGTTCGTGACGCGATGTCGTTCAACGATCTGCTGTGACGCAGCCGTATCGTCCCGCAAGGCAAAATATCAATTTCAAGTTCGTTTCTCGACCGTCCACCTGTTTCTCGTTCCGTCTAGAGCCACTAATCGAAGAGATACTGTCAAAGTCTATCGGCAATTTACTCTGTCACCGCGGGGAAATCGCTGTCTCGAGATCAACGGAGAATACGAGGAAGAATGTGGATGTAATATTGTTGACAGAAAACATTTTCATATAACTCCTGTTTCTTGCAATCGATGTAGACACATTTTTAATAATCGCTACATTCATTTAAGAGGACCAAGTTCATTTAACCCTTAGCAGTCGAGGGGTGATTCTTAGAGCAATTAAATATGTTCGTATCTAATCAATTATTACACACGTCAGACGAAATGTTTAATTTTCAAGTTAACATAGCTCTGATTGGTGAACTCATAAATGTAATTGCTCATCTTGAATGTCGTCCTTCCAGTATAAAAATAGTTAAAAGATGAGTTAAATCAATAAAATATTCTTAATCCTAAATTAATCTTGAATTTTGAAGGAAAGTTGCTGGACCATTATTCAGAATATTGTTTACACTATTAAATACGTTGACATCTCATTACCATACACTTAACCCTCATACACTCCTCAGATATAATTGCATAAAAGATCTTAGAATAGTGTTTCACCACTTCCTACTTCATATTTCAAATCTACGAATTATGCTTCAATTATAGTATGAGCAAAATAATCTCTACTTTAAGATTGCAATTGCATTAAATAAAAAGAAATTATAGTATAATATTTTAAAGGAATAGATTTTGCAATATAGACAAAAAGAAATCAATCGTTTTACAATATCTGAAAAAGGTAAGTGAATTTTCATAAAATGAAAAATTAGATACAATGGAATTATTCTAGATCGAAAGAGATGTTCAATTTTCAAGTTAAAATGTAGCTCCAACTGCAAAGGGTTTAAAAGACTAGACGAGGATTGAATGAACCTGTTAGGACGTACAAGTTGAGATCTTGTGCCTTTCGAGATTGGCAGCACGTATGAAAACAGTTTACCAAAGCAATGACTCACGTCCGAGGTACAGTGTAGCAAGTAAAAAAGGAGTATTGATCCAGTTTCTCTACTTTCGAATATCCCGGAGTTTCCTATGAATCATCGTTCGGCCAGCCTCCGCGGAGCACTGCGAAATACTAATTCCGCCCCGAGTACAGAGATTTCCCCGCGCGCGTGCGAACGAATTGAAAGGGAACGCGAGTGTTAGAAGAGCGAGAATGAGTCGTTGAGAAACGTGCAGTCTCGGAAGAATGCATACTGTAAGTTGGCGTGTGTGGAACGTCTGAACTTTGAAACGCTATACGTCTTCAAAAACTTAAATTTCCTTTTTTATTCAGTACATTTTAGAAAATTTAAATTTCCCTCCTTATCTGTACATCTTCGACAATTAAATCGCATACGAATCTGAAGCATGAAGTTAACTAGAATGGATAAAAAATTCAATAAGCAGACTTCAAGTTTAGACATTGCGCACACAGCAACGTAAAGCAACGTGCACACTGAAGAAACATCGAGCAACTATTCCTTGCTTGCTTCTTTTTTAAAGAACCTTGTTATGAAATGACAAGATTAATTTTATTTAGAGTTCAATTGCTATAAATATCTATACAATCATTTCTCTTGAAATCATTATTATTAGAACAGCGGGCTTTATCCTCCCCCCCCCCCTAATAAAAAGTAAATAAAACATCGGAATGTAGCAAATGCTACAGGTCCCGTGCGTGTATCAGAAAATGTTTAGCATGTAAAATTGTGTAATAATATCACTGATTATCGTCAACAGATATTTTTGCAATAAAATAAGGTCATTCTGTTCAACTTGCTCCCTCTCCCCAAATTAAATCTTGGGTGCGCCACTGAGAACATGTCATTTTGACCGGCGGTGGTAAATTCAGTGTTAATAATTGCTCGATGTTACTTTCTGTGTGGATGTAGCTTAATATTCTAGAAAATGTCGAGAGAAGAGAAAGAGAGGAAAGGAAGGGGATCGAGGCATAATTTTTCGGACTTACGTTGCTGAACGGTGTACTGCTCGAATGATCCTCCTGGTCTAACGGGGTGTGAATAGGCGATGGGAAATGGACGTTGCTCAGGTCCGGCAACGATCCTGTGTTGTTTCCTATGGGGATTTGCTGTCCAGGTGGTTGGGAGCTCGGGTATATGCTGTAGACAAAAACGAAAACCGGTCTGAAATCGAAATCATTGGAAACCCTGACTGCAGACGATGCACCCTGAAGTTTCTCGACTTTTCACGCTGAATTTGTCTTTCAAATGTGAACACTACTGAACTGTCTAAACCCAAAACTAATACCCTGATAAATGGCACGGTAGAACCGCCTTCAAATCGAGTGTTGAAGGATAGAGTATTGTTTAAAACTGATCGTGGATAAAATCGATGGTTAAAATTTGATACTGGGTGGTGCGCCTATTCAAAATTATATAAACTCTGCGCGCAGCATCAGTAGAATACATGACGGATACAATGAGACTCGTGCAATAGTCGCACTGTGTATAAACAATGCATGCACCGGGTTCACGACAATGGAGGAGAGAAATAGTCGTCGACAGTCTCTGAGATTCGCAAAATGTAAGACATTATAAGAAACGTCGGAACCATTAACCCTCATCCGTACCTCGTGTAAATTTGACACAGTTTTGACGAAATAAGCTATACTGTTTTGTTATTTTTCGATAAATTTTCCCGAAACTCCGTGTGACTTTTATTTATCTAATTGCGGAACACATAACCGAAAAACCTAAAATGTAAATGTTAACTCATCAATTTGACTAAAAAACAAATTGAAATTTTTTTTATATTGTGTCACTGTGCCAATTTGACACCAGGGACAGATTCAATTCAGCCGGCTCGGTTCTCCCACTCTTACTTCTACTGCGCACGCGCTACACACGAACGTACCTCTACTCACCGTAAGATTCACACGGGCAGAGTCATAAAAATAATTGGTACATGTTCCCTTATAAAATTGACAAGATTGATTTTATTTAGACTTTGCGCAGCTCCTATTGCAACACGTGCTCCACGAAAGATATTGGAGATACATAAACACAAAATATGTATTTTAATGAGACTTACAAATTTTAACTGAAGTATTTTCCAAAATTCTCATTATTTACGGAAATAAATGGAATAAACTATAATTTTAATGGTTTTTTCATGGTTTCCGCTATGAAAATAACATTTGCGCCAATTTTCACTATCATATTCGTAATCAGCACGTCAAAATACGTAAGATCCAGAGTATAAAAAAGAAATCGGAGGTATGTGCTTTTGAAATTATTTTGATTACATCAATAATTGTAAAATAAAAATCTGGGACTGGTCAGTTGGACTGGTTACGATAGGTTCCGGTATTAAAAAATCAGTTCAGATTAGACTCACTTGATCCCGGGGACTCGGGGCATTTCGCAGGACGATCTCGGCCGTTCGATGAAGCCGTGGTGCAGGTCTCGGTTGTCGCTCCCGGATCCGCTCATGGTGTGCTGATCTGTATGGCAAATGAAGCAATAAAAAACACCGTGAAGAAAAAATGTGTCTGATTATACTGGTTCATTCTACTTGGTTCGACCAGAAAATTGTAGCTCGAGATCGTTTCGAAATAACAATTAACTGTTTCAGGTTTTGGCTACTCGTTTCTGTTAATCGATAAGAATTGGTTTCCACGTTGCGACTCTGACAATTTCCGTGATTCTGACAAAGTAGCGGTGAAAAGCAACAGTTTTTTTTAAATTTCTTCAAACAATGTAATCAAAAAATTTGAAATTATGTATATGTCAAACACGCTGCTTTCCTATTGATCCTAATGTATATGTCAAATATGATGTATGTATATTAACTCAAATGTAAAGCTTCATAACCCCCAAAGGGAGTTACATTAAGCTCAATAATAAAAGCAACAGCTTGAAAGATATCGTTTCGAAATAACAATAAACTGTTTCAGGTTTCGGCTACTCGTTTCTATTAATCAATAAGAAATGGTTTTCACGCTGTGACTCGGACAATTTCCGCGATTCAGACAAAGTGACGATGAAAAGCAACAGTCTGCTTTTATCGGCGAGCCAACGCTGCTTAATATTAATCCGTTTTTACGCGAAGCAACAGAGAGAGAGAGAGAGAGAGAGAGAGAGAGAGAGAGAGAGAGAGAGAGAGAGAGAGAACGGTCTCGATGGAACAGGATGCGCAGCAAAGCACGGAGCTGTCCCGTTTAATTGTTGCAGAGCACCGAATTGTTTCCAAGCATTTTGTCCGGTCGAAATAACAACGATCCGAGAGGGTTTCAATTTCACCGTGTCCCGTGGCACCAGCCGCACGCTCCCGGACACGCAATTTACCTCGACGTCGCGCATACATATAATCCAAAGTCGGGGCGTCTGATTTCGCGGGAGTAACGCAACACCATGTAATGCTACTTGGTTACGTTGCTGCGGGTATAACGTTTCAATTCGGATCCCCTCGTGTCGTCGGCCAGTGCCCAGATTAAGAGGGAATCATCGAAGGCGCGAACGTTATATCCCGAGCGACCGGAATTGGAAAACCCGCCGAGCCGGGGTCGACGACCCGTTTCAAGCCCATGCATCTTTACGCAATTACACCAAATGCTCCGAAACTCGCTCTCCCAATCAATTACACCACCGATTTCGAATTTCACATGGCGAAATATTTTCAAGAAACGTTGTATACCAACGATAAGATTTTCTCTAGCACTAGCAACCACTCATGTAATCAAAGCGTTTCAGTTCGTCATTCTATCTACTATTTTACTCATCCTTGAACTTCATCCCCATGATTCATCCCTTACTTATCATTAGACGTAAAACAACCACCACTTTCTCGCGAGCATTCTCTTTCTCATTTTCATTCCCTTCTTCATTTCATTGCATTTCGTTCAGAAATTTAAATATATTATAGATATTGACATTTTGAACAATTTTTTCCTTTTCCAATATAGGGGGGTCGTTTTTAGTTTTCGAGATATTTGCAAAAAACTATCGCGAATACTGTATTGAATTTTTCGTATTCCTGAACGCTCCGCTGCAACGTAGACCTGTTTCGGTGCGGCGTTTCTTTACATTTTGACGCTGTAGAGATAAGTGAGAAAACAAAGGGGGCGGAAAGGGCCAGCCTGACACCACATACACCCACCCAGTGCTTAACACGCATCCACAGTTTCTAAATTATACTCTAAGAAAAAGCTGTTCAAAATGTCAATATCTATAACATATTTTTTCATCAAAAGCGAAGAGGTCAGTACTTTTCTATATAATTACCAAATATATATTAAGTATCAGGAATACAACAGAAATTTGTTCGAGTATTTCCACAATTTTCATGAATAAAGAACAACATTTTGACGATGGAGGTACCAGGCGGGCGCAACTTTGATCCACGATTAACAGGCGAGAGGAGCAAACGCTGTTGTCGAGGCTTTTCGTCTACATCGAAACTCGACGTTTGCTACTTCGCTGTGCAACGAGCTAACGAGGTAACGAGGTAATATGATAACGAGGGAATTCCTGAGACGGGCGAATCTCCGCGGATTCGGTTCGGGATCAGATTCGCATCCCTCTGCACCCGTGATTCCTCAAATCTTGCCGGGTGTGAAAGTTTCGATCGACACGACTGACAATCTTCGTCCAAAGATTCTCTTTCCCGCCTGAGAACTGATCATTGCAAAATAACACTTTTTTGTGCATGTGAAATGATTGTACCATTATTTTGTTTTTTTTTTCTTCTTTTTTTTTGTGCATGTCCCTTATTTATTATTAGACGAGTAATTTTTCTCTCTTTTTATTGTAATCACTTATGTAAAAAGGCTTCAGTCCGTCTATAATAAACAATAATAATAAATAAAGAAAACCACTTTTTATACGACTGTCAAAAATTCTCTACCCAGCGACTCAAATTTCGAATTAACCCGAACCTGGTCCTGACATCCGAGAAACATATAACAAACACTATTGAATTCCTTAGAGAAATCAACCACCTCCACCAAAATCTAAAAGCACCATAGGAAGTTCGTCGCTAATGACCTAGATGTAGATGCGACGTTAAACTTTAAATAAAAAAAAATCTTCTTCGAATGTAACACGATTCCGCCGAAGATAAAACGAGTTAGGTACTGTTATTTAGTCTCGATCGGTTTCGTAGGAGAATAAAAATATGTCTAACATATTTGAAGAGAGTCTAAGACAGAGCTCCGCCGAGAATAATAGAACGAGTTAAAAAGCGTTTAGCGAGAGCGTCGGGAACGGCGCGAATGTTTCTAAACGATGATTTTTTCCCCGGGAACGACGCGCGCAAACGGATTTAATGGTCGCGAGATTACGTTCGAGATTAGCCGTCCAATTTTATTCGCAACAGCATTAACCTCTATCTTCGGGGTCGCGGAACGTCGACGAGCAATTTCGATGGGAAAAAATTAGTAACATCGAGGCAGCTCCCCGATTAATACGTGATAGACCGAAACTGGGGCCGCGAACACTCGGGACAAGTTGAAAAATTGATTATTTATGTACTTCGTCGTGGAGAACGAACGGGGCGTCGCGACAGCGCTCGCAAGAGCTGAGTGGCGACAGATGGTGGATCGATTGTCCGATAGATTGACCGTTTGTAGCTCGTAGACGACGATGCGAGATTCTCAGCCGCGATTCTGATTGCATATTTTCTTATTAGCGAAGATTCGCGGAATCTTACGGACTAACGCGATATGCATTCCCCGCGGAATGATTGATGGCTACGTCTTATGTATTATTAACGATGGCATGTTCGGAGGTTTTTATTCCTATTGTCGACTTCGGATGGTTTGTTAATTTTTTAAGTGGACGGAGACACGGATTGACAGAGACAGTAACAATCCACGCCTCTCCGAATACTTTATAAGGAGAGAGTAACGAAGCCCCGCCTCTTGGAGACACTTTACATAAGAAGAGCACAGAAGCCACACCCCTTGGGGCATTTGACACGTAACGTGCAATAAAATCGTACTTCCGGAGACAACCTAAAGTGTTCCCAAGGCAAAGAGCTCGAACGAATCATGCTGATCTCAGAGAATTTTCAAAGAAACGTCAGAAAGAATAGTACAAGCTATGGAAGCTGGATGCGACCGAAAAAGAAGACAAATAGTTGAACGTGGTTGGAGGAATTTTAAACGAGACACAGCAGCCAGTGGGTAGATCCGTTTAGGCTTAATTAGCAGCGATGAGTTACGTCCTTATTTCCATAGACGTGACTTATTTCGTGCGTCGCGTCGAATACTGGAGGATGCGTCTGCATCAACTTCCCACGGAGGGTTAAGGTCGCTACATACATGTTCGACCATGTTTCTCATTACCACGATGTTGTAAAGGAGACCTACCGATAGTTCATCCGAGGAGCCATAGAGCCCATAAAAACCTTTTTTTCTCGTGAGTTATGGCCTGTCCGACTCGAAGGAAAAGTATCGGACGAAAATCGGACGAACAAACCTGGGTAACAATATTTTGTCGGATGCTGGAACCGGACGTGTATGTAAGGACTTTAAAACGATCGACCGACGAATCTGCACGAAATTGCTATCGACGCGACCAGCTAGAGTTTTCCGAAAAATTCCACCGTGCTATGTGTTTCACGCGATCGCATTCCGAACGCTTTTGTCGGTGGTAAATGAGTTTCGGAAGTTCGACCGCGGTTGCTCGTGTTTAATTGGTTAATCCATGTTTTTTTTTTAAGTCGAAATGTGATTCAGAAGTTTCGGCCGACGCGCGACGTAGTCGTTCAACAGCCACCAGTCACACCTAACGGTTACATGGGAGAAAGTTAAGCGAACTTTCGTCCTTGAGAATTGACATTCCTTTTTTGGGTTTACGGAGACGACAACAATCAAAGGATGCCTGTTCTCGTTCGGATAGGCTTCGGTGTACGAGCAATGACCTGAGGCAGGGAGTTCCAACATGTGGTTCGCGAGCCACAAGCATTTCCTTCCACGCTTAGGTACTTCCACCACTCTTAGATTTCATCGTTGCTTTAAAGCAGAGCCGGCATATGGTGGCTGTACACCACTTCTTTCCCTACTTCTCAGTGCCTACTCGCGAATCGCACGAAGAGTGGGAGAACGAACAAACTCTAGTGGGGGTCGCACAGCGAGGGCGGGGAAGAATGCTATTGAGCAACATTATTGACCTTGAATGATAGTGATTGACTAATTAATACAATATGGATTTGGATGGACATAATTCTGCACAATAATTGTTGCGCAACACGCTTAATCGCGTGAATAGGGCCCTTAACTCTACTGCTATACATGATAGTGGTGAGAGGTTCGAACAAGTTGGAACTCCCTGATCAGAAGTGTCATTTTTGAGATATTGCCGTTTAAAGTTCTGTGATTGCAAGGAAAAACGCCACATGTTACAATTTCAAAAACTTTCAGTTCATATTTAATTCAGCTCTATGGTATAGGATTTACGTATTTTCCAGAAAAAAAGTCATGAAAATAAATTCGAAAGGCTGAAAAAATAATGCAATATGTATTCAAACGGTAATATGTATGTGACACAGAGTTTTCACTACTAATTCTTTGACATAGGACATTGGTTAAATTGCATTATTTTTCAAGGCTTCCAAGTTCGTTTTCACGATTTTTTTCTGGCAAATGCGTCAGTCCTGTATTATAAACATCAATTAATGCGTAAACTAAAATTCTTGTTTTCCCTTATAACCACAGAATTATGCCAATAATTATAATAAAAGTGGTCCGAGTAATATATTTATTGTTTCAAGATATTTAAAGGTAAAGGATATTATATTTACCGAATTCTGTATTTTTTGAAATAACACACTCTAAACTAATGTAGTTTAAAATAATGTGATGCGAACTGTCGGATAAACTTAATCATCTTAAATTTTAGCTCAGACCACTTTCGTAATTCATTTCATAATTTCGTTCGTTCTACTCGCTCGGAGTGTTGTCGGTGATTTATTAATTACCTCGTCGATGGGGAATGGTATTGGCCGTCTGGCAAGCTTCGTTCGCGCTCTGATGCAAAGCCGAGTCCGAGTTAGTTCTCCTCCAGGTGTCCGGCGGAGGTGGAGACAGGTAAGGTACGCCACTGTATGGCGAGGTGTCGTGCCTCTTCTCCATCGGACGTGCCCGCATCGGTCCAACCCCCCTGTTCTTGCTCCTGTCGTTGTCACGATACATGGAATTGTGCTGCATCTCCTCCAGGTTGCTCAGCGCCGTCTGTAATTAACCATCACCACCAATTAACCCCGGCCACTCGTTTCACGCGGTTCTCTGCGCTACTATACACATGCTAGATCATGTTTCTTGCGGATTCGAAACCAACGAAACATTTTTTCGCTGCCAACACACAATATTCAACGTTTCTATCCGTTTTTCACACCGCGCCATTATCCAGAGTTAACTATTGCGAGTAGACTGCCGATCTTTACGCGAAATAGATATTTCCACAGAAATGCATAAAGATCCGCGGTCTAATCGTGAAAATGGAGGAAAAAATTAACCCTTGTTAAGCATCAGAATAAAATTGTAACACGGTGTCGTTTACGCTACCGTTTGCGAACAGACTTCAAGAAAATACTGGCAACGGACCGGGTAAGGGTTCATTTCTATTAGCCCTCGTTCTCTTCGAGCTCCCAGGCATGCGATAAATTCGCTAATCTCTAACAAGCTGCTGCACAGCGACAAATAAAACAATAGATCTTCGGAGCAACAAAGCCGACTGCCCTACATTGGAAAAGGAAAAAATTGTTTGAAATGTTTTGCTGCATAACATATTTAAATTTCATGAAAAATCGCATAATTTAATAAAACATAATCCATTTTGCGCAATAACAAATTTTGGCCAGCTAGATCGGCCAAATACCAGTCTGTGCAACGTTTAAAATCTAAAAGAGGAACGCGGCGTATTTAAAAGATCATGCATCCGTTCTCGGTGGTACGAAGAAGTTGGAGGAAGCGGATGGGTCAAAGCCGACCCGGAACAGTAGAGTCTAAGCACGGGATCGACCCCGTTCGACCAGAAGTTTATCGACGACCGAATAAATCCACTTAGCCCGCGGGGATCGATAATGGGGAGGCGGTACAGATACGGTGGCGCGCGCGTTTAAACTGAATCCGTCGGCAAACAAAGTTGGTAATCCGCGTGGGATAATTAAGATGTATTCAGGGAGAGCCGAGGGAAAAATCAGGCCGCGGCGAAATGAAATCGAAGTAAATTACATTCCGTTTCCCAGACACTCGAGAGTTCGTTCGCCAGGACTAGGAGGATTCACCCTTCGACCCCTTGCCGTGTCCTCCTCCGGACTCCGAGTCGGATCGAAGCGAAATAATTCACTTCTATCTTCATTCTGGCCTGGCTTGCACCCCGACAACCCCGTCTCCGCGGTGGTGGAGAGAGAGAGAGGCAGATCGTCCTAGAATTTTCTCGTTTCATGAATCTCGCCTCCATAAAACGTCTCATCCGTTTTACGAGCGGCCGAGCACCGACTGCCGCCTCTCACCGACACAGAAAACACCCCCCGACTCGACGCTAAACCCACCATGGTCAAACGACCGGTTTTTTTTATCTTGGAATTGTTACAATTGCAAGAACAGTTCCCTCGGAAATAGTCGAGTCGATTTCAATCGGCGGTGTAAGGTCTAAATAAATTCAGTCTTCTTTATAGGACAGCGTCGCGTCGGGTCGCTTTTAGTGCCCGGCACTACTAAACTTGTGTGCTAACACAGTCGATCAGAGACTCTCACGAAAGTTCTTCTCTGGTCCTTGAAGAAAATCTAGCCATACGATAGATGCAAATTTCGTTCTTCTTGTAAGAAATTATGCATCGCAGAAACAACTAAAAATTGTCTGTACTTGTCTTACTGGGCTCGAAAGTCATATTCGTAACCAATTTAACTGTATGTAACTTGTATGCGAAACGAAAATCAAGTTGTAAAGTGTTAATTGGCGACTATTGTAATTACACTGCGAATCTTTATATTTATAAAATAAAAATTGATTTCACCATTTAATGATTTTGTTACGTTAAAAACAGCATTAGAATATTCTTAAAATTTCTCCAATCTATTACTGTTTTTTATATTTCACCCAATTAATTTCTTTGTGAATACGTAAAAATCCGCAGTCTAATTAAAATTTATCGAATATATTGACGCTATTTAATTCTCCTAATGTTTACTCATTTTTGCCAGAAACCTCTAAAATTCGCATGCTTCGTGTACGAAACTCCTAGAGCGTATTTTTGAATGAATTTCAAGTTTATGAATGAACGACGTCGGACCATGATTAGAGGATTATCAAAGGATCATACGTAAAGTATATACACAACAGCGATCCGTCCGTCTCGGAAAGTTAGCGTAATCAAGAGGTATAATTTGTGAATGAACACCGCGTAATCCTGTCAGGGATATCCAGGATATTTCATAATCCAAATTACTGGGAAGACTTCCTGTCTCTCGTTTAATAGTATGCACGAACTTCAGCGGAACTAACGTCATCGTGAGGATCGTATCCGCTGACAAACTAGATCTTGACTTGTTAGACTCTCTCAGAGCGTTGTGAACTAGTGAATTTCTTTTTACAAGCCCTACCAGACAGGATTATATTTGTTAATATTATAGGCAATATAATATATAATATATAAATACTGTTCATACAAAATTTATTATTTATTTATTGTTTAATACAATTCAACTGTTGGAACGAACGATAGGTGCATATAGTCGACGATGCTCAGTGGTTACGCCATGTAATAGATAGATTGCGGATTTGATGCATTTATGACGAAAATAGGTGCACCTGATGCAATGCAGTGCACGTATTTAAAATATTTTTGAAATACATTATCTGCAACTCGTTAAAAGAAATTAATGTAGTCCCTGCATATAGAAATTAATGCAAACAATTTTTAGTTAACGAATTCGAATTTTTCTGTGTAGACATCTAGATGGAAATAAATTTTTGTCGAAAATTTTTTCCCTTCTACATATGATTCTTTATTGAAAATCTGGTGAGAGCTTATCTTTGTCTATTTACGATCAATTTCCTTGCTCGTTAGTGGACTGCAGATCTTCGTACAATTATGACTCGAAAATTTGCAAAAAATGTTAGGATATGAAATATGAATTTAGTACGATTTCAATTTATTTCAGATCTAAGATTCCATTTTATTCCACCTTCTTAAAATTCGTCTACAAAAATTGAACGTTGCATAAACATCCGCAGTCTAGTCATTAAGCTTGAGACTACCGAATGATACAAATTGGAAGAACTTGTATAAACAACCGCAGTCTATTCATTAGGCTTGATACTACCGAATGATAAAAATTGGAAGAATTTTCAAAACTAATTGATAAATCTTCTCCGTTGTTTATCTCGCGGAGCCAATCAATTCAGTCGGGCAACGTCCCTTGAGAGCGCAGAAAAATTGGAAACTGTCAAAAACCACGGATGATTGACAGGGAGGGCGTGTTAGGCGAAATAATTTGTCGTTTCCTCGCGGGGCCGGGCGTCGTAATCGTCGTAATCGTGGTAATCGTGGTAATCGCGATTAATGTCACGCTCGGCCGCGGTAATGGTCGTTCCTCGTTATCGTGGCCGGCTGTATTAGATAACGCCGGATCGGACCCGGCTCGGATGAGAGGATCCCATAAACACGCGGCTGCCGCTAATTTTCGGTCGTGACAAGAGAGAGAGAGAGAGAGAGAGAGAGAGAGAGAGGGAGGGAGAGGTAGCGGCGCGCGCGTTTCGAATACGAGAGCCGAGAGAGAGAGAGACGCCGCGCAATCGATGACGATACTATAATTAAAATATCCTTCGACGTTTCGCTCGTGAACAAGGCGGCCGCGGAGGAGCGTCTCCTCTCTCGACGAGAGAGGGAGAGAGGAGACACGATTTATAGTGCAACAAGATAAAAACGAAGCGGCCGTGAACGTGTACGCGGAATCGCCGCGAGCGTCGCTTCTAATAGCCGCTGCTCGCACGCGGACGTTTATTCCCGGCCCGCGGGTTCAACTTTGGCCCACGATCGCACCTGACCCTAATTTTGTCCTTTGCACTCCTGCTTACCACCGCGATAATTCGGGACGCGATTCCAGCCGTGCGAAATTATTTTCGGCGCTGCTAGACTGCGCGTCTTCGCGCGAAGTGGAAATGTTCGGCACCGGATACGAGCAGGTACGACACAGACGATGTCGTTCTATTAATAATTTCAGAAACGGTTGTATCAGAATCCGTCTAGTCTGCATTTAATCCTGTACGTATTCTTAAAGTGTACGTCTATTTGTTGTGTTCGACGCGGCGATGACCAGTTTGCGATCTCAAACGAACATCTTCCGAGAATATACAAAGAAGCTGATTGATATTCATTAGCCTTCCAGTTTGTGGAAACTGTGCTGTTCCGTAAAATTTCCACGCTTTGCAGACTAGCATTATACACCGGATAGGAAAAGTTGTAACGATTTTTGTGATCGAAGCATGCGCTGTTTATTAAAAGCTCTCGGTAATCTTTCTACCTACTGGCATCCTGATACAATGAATATATCAGTCCAAAAATATTAATTTCTAACAACAACGTTTCAGCATAACTATTTTCCGGGGGAATGAACCGAGCGCGAGGGTTGTCGGTCCCAGAAAAAGCTACTCAGCAGTAACGAGTTAGGAATTAGATCGCGGTGCATTGGATACCGGAAGCTCGGGGTCGGGCGAGCGCGCGCGCTCACGATTGAATAACCGCGAGTCATCGGCCGATGGGCGCCGTTTGCGATCGTGCGCCCGCTCGCACGAGATAAACAGCAGGAACGAGAGGAGAAGAGGGGAGAGAGAGTTCGTGATCTGTTATCAATGAAAATCGTCGGACGTCGAGGAAGTTCGGAAGCTTTTCGAGACAAGCGCGCCGCGTCGTTCCGAGCGAGACAAGAGCGACGCGTTTATTAATTATAACACCGAACGCAGCCGCCGCGGCGCAAGGTTCAAGGAAAACCGCATTCCCGAGCGATGCGATCCTATTTGTAAACAACAAGCGGACCATCGTGTGCAAGCTGTCCAGGAAACTCGTGGAGACTAGATTTATCGGACGCCGGAGATACCGCGATTTTTTGGAAACGATTGCGAGAACATTCTGCGGATCGAGTCTCTGAATCATCGTCGACGATGGTTTATTAATTTCATGAAAGCTGTAAAATGTAACTTGTTGCGAGTATTTTAGTTGTGATTTGTTATCTTTGCGCCGTGTTCCCTGAAAATTTTATCAAGATATCTGCAAATTTGACAAAGTTGTGGAATGATATAGACACCTACTGCAACGTTCGTTTTAGAATCGAACGGCAGCGGAGAATCTAGTTCGTCGATGATGATGGCGCATTGATTTTATGAAAGCTGTAAGCAGATATTTTTTGCAATTATTTTACTTTTATTCCGCTATTTTTACACTGTGTTCCCTGAAAATTTTATTGAGATATCTGCGAATTTGACAAAGCTGTGGAACGAGATAGAAACCTACTGCAACGTTCGTTTTAGAATCGAACGGCAACGGAGGATCTAGTTCGTCGATGATGATGGCGCATTGATTTTATGAAAACTGTGAGCAGATCATTTTTGTAATTATTTTACTTTTATTCCGCTATTTTAACACTATGTTTCCTGAGAAGTATATTGAGATATCTACAAAATTGACTAAGTCGTGGTCTGAGACAGACGCCCATTGCAACGTTCGTTTCCTCGAAAATTATTTTTTAACGATAAAACGAGGCGTTCATTTATCTCCGGACCCCACATGAAAAATAATAAGGGTATTACTAAATTGAAGAACTCGAAGCCTGTTCCGCAAGCAGTCAACACGAAAACGATTAGAAAGAAAATGCTGGAACAAGAACGAAATGTCCGCAGCGTCGCTCTAAATTGTTTATAGAGGCCGAACGAAGGAATAACATTATTTACGACAGGCATCAGCGCGGCCACGAATTCGCCACGTTCCCCAACTGCGATTTCGCATTTCGGACAGCAGTGAACTCGAAGAAATATGCAGAAACTTGAAAGTAACGACCGGACAATAAGACACGGTCGGGGGCCAGACAACGGGCATGCATTCCCCCGCTTTGTATGCAAGCCTCGTGTAACAGGCGAAGTGGAAATCTCGCGAGACGGCGCTGCATCTTTGTGCAAATAAAGCGTGCATAAACTCGATCGACGTGATTTGGCAGCGAGTCGTAGAATCCCTGCGCCAAGCCAGCGTGTTTCCCAGTTAGCGAGGAGTCGCGAGGGGAGTGGGACGGGAACGGACGAGGGGGTGAGAATCGGACGGTCACGCGACTCGATTTTCGGCGCTCGCGAAAACCGAAGCTAAATCACGGCCAAGTCCTCGACGGGTTCAGAGAATACATTATCCTTTTATATTCGTTTTCACCCCGTTTCGTATCGGCCAGCATGAAAAGCTCTCGCCGATTTTCCTTGGACGGAGTTCCTGGATTTTTTACAATGGAAAAACAAATATATGACACATTAGGACGAAACACCCCCTTCCTTTTTCTTTCCTATTGTCCTAAAGGATCGAACCTCGCGCCACGAAAAAATACTTATACTTTCATAGGACACATTTTTGCGAATATGTGGAACGTCATTATCGGAAGAAGAAGAATATTTATTCTTCTTTAATACAATGTTATTAACCCTAGCATGATTTTTTTTAATTGGGATGAATAAATTGAAGGATCAATTTTTGTGTTTCATTTAAGGGAAAAATAATTAAAAAAATTAAAACAACATTTTCAGAAGAATTGGCATAAATAAACATTGCAAGAAAACACATTCTTAGTTCATTATATACCAAATTTGTTAACTGTATCAGATATTATAGACTACGCAGTGAAGGGTTCACGTATATCAAAGCCAACTCAATCAAAATGATAAGAGAAACTATTATAGAAATTTATTCTAGATCCGGAGAGTTAAAAATCTGTGAAACTAACCAAACGGTTAGGCTCTTCTTCTACGGAATAGTGAACGAAGATTGTGATCTACGAGGGATCCAGTTGATCGACGCAGTCCAGAGGAAGATGACTACGCAACGATCAGAGGGGAGCGATAATTCAGGGAATTTGAAAAACGTCGGGCGTTCGAGCGGCTCGTCTGCCGAGTCGCGATGATCGGGTTTGCCCGTAGCTTTCCAATTTTAGCATCGCGAGAATTGTATGGCATAACGATATATTTTTAGTCGGTACACAGAACGGTGCGTACGCGGCTTTAAGTGTCGTCGGCGCGGTCTCGACCACGCTGTAAACACATGGACGGTACGCGACGACCGATTCCCAAGCACACGTGCTCCGAGCAGGTTGTCACTTGCCTCGCCTTCTCTCGACGCACAATACTTTTAACGAGCGTTCATTTGCATTTATTTAATCACACTTCGAAACACGAGGTCTGGGTTAAGCGTGCTGCAAAAATATACAAACACGCGGAAACGCGAGGAAGCGTAGACCAAACGGTGCATTAAAACTGGACCGGTCAAAGGTAAATTAACTGAATTAACTCTTTAGACGCGGAACTGTTTTAATTTTCTTCCGACCTAGAATACTTCCATGTTACATAATATTATTTTTACATTTTCTGTATACTAGGCTGGCGCCGTTTGCTCAAATGTTTAGTCATTTATCAAACACGAACAATAACGCGTTAGGTTGTTGCACATGAAATGTCCGATTTTTAGTAATGACATTGAACGAACGCAATTTTTATGCCCAATGTATTCTATCTAGAAATTTTTAGTTTCTTAGTAAGGTATCATGGTAATAATATTTTTATGCTTTCGGCGCACAGGTTCGATCAATTATTATTTTAAACACTATTTGCAATCTTACTTTAGATCCTTTTCAAGAAAAATAGAAGAATTGCGTCTGTAAATTATTAAACTTAATTATGCTTTGTTGTGCATAAATCTAAAGATAAGGAGAAAATTGTTACCTACTTGCTTACTGCAGAAGAAATTTTTTTTTAACTTTATTAAGGTATTATGGTCATTCACGTTATTTGTATAGTTTTATATTTACCGTCAACAACTAGTACATTAATCACCAAATTTTCACCAAAAATCGCATAATACTATCGTCAATAAGTTATTTTTCCAAACGTATAAAAGGAACACATGACAGTCGCGTTGGTTAACGTTGAAATAAACTTTATTTAGGCAAAATCATACAATAAATATGAAACTATAAACGTAATATCCACGTGGACGCCTTACAACAATGACAAAAATAAATTTATTTAGCCTTTGCGCGATCCTTATTATAAAATGTGCTGCAATAAAGATATTTATTAAATTATCTCCTATGAGAGAAAGAAAATAAGGAATCTAGAACCGGTCATGTGACCGGTTGTGGTATGTTTAGTGCTAAGGATTAGCTTGGTGTATATGTACTTCAAAGTTTTATATAATAAACCTATAAATTGTAATATCATATCTCGATCGAAAAGTGTCTAATAGTTGCATTCTAAAATCGGACATTTCATTTGCAATAAGCTAGTAGAAGAATATTTCTGCGCGGCGATTTGATATGACAGCTGTGGTTGCGTGGCAATGTCAAGGGAAGCAAGAAAGCGCCTAATAGTTCCCAGGCAACATATGCATGTCAAATGTTCGGCGTGTGACGAGACGCAGAAAAACCGCGCAACGATTTTCGCGCCACCGCAACTGTCGCCGCGCGCATCCGTTTAATTCGAAATGAACGAATCGAGTTAGTCCGCGAAGGCAAGTTAATAAGCTGGCCGGCCGGTACGAACTGGTATGAACCATGGGTTAAATCGTCTCATTGGTTGCTCGCAATTAGCGCGATTCAATGGCTGCGTGTTACGGTCTGCTGGGGTTAAGGTGGCATCTCCATTGTGTGTCTGGACGCATTGTATCGAGTACCTACTAAAAAAATTTATTCATTTCTGCTCAACATTTATTCTTGATATTATGAACATTTCAAGAAATACAGAGAAATTTATAACCAAAGACATCAATGATTTAAATTATCCGAGGAACTACTAAATAAGTAACAGATGAACAATTTTTAATTTTATTTTAAGACGACAAACTTTAAAAAATTAATTACAAAACTATTACAACAAATATATATTTATTACGATAATTATCAGTAAATAGAAATAATTTTTTAATGAATTTTTGTGGAAATTTCATCCTGACATCACTTATGGTTGAATAGATATAATAAAATAAATGGTGAACAGTTTTTTCAAATAATATTTCGAGTGGATATTCTTACGTTTTCACTGTAAGCCCCTGAAATCTCATTCTTATCGGTTTGTCAGTTCTAGTCTTACAACTCAATGGAAAAAGGTTGACACGTTTCTTTATACCACTGTAAAATCAACACTTTCTAAGATATCGAAAAATTCATTGAGATTCGCATGCAATCTTCCCATTTTAATATTCGCTCGATTATATATTCTTCAAAGCAATCTCGAAAATCCAAGGGTTAGACGCTTCGGAGCAACGAATAGCCCGGCTTCGGAGGGCTGCGGAGGATATGAGACTGCAACAGGGGCCATTTTTTACCATTCAAAGACTTTCTCGGCACTGTGATAAAATCGTGCTGCGATCTCGAACACGTTCAACGCCGCGTAGATTGTCGGTAACCCGCCTTATGTAATTATTCATGTAATTACCGCGGATATTAACTAATGCAATTAACTTTGCAGTCGGAGCTATATTAACCCGAAAATTAAATATTTCCTCCGACCTAGAATAATTCATTTTATAGGTTCTCCACTCCAAATTCACCCTTCTGCAGAAATCAATTTCAAAATTTATATGAATATACATACAATATACACATGTACCTACACACAGTTTTCATACATTACAAAGTTAATGGATTGGTAATTACTTTTAAATAAGCATTTGACGTACTTCTTTGCAATAAATGAAAATTCGAGTTTTCTTAGCATTTCATTTACTGTATAATATTTTTCCCATTTTGTGTTTAGCCATTGATTAGATATCAACATATTTAATAACCTAAACAATATTTTGAATAGTGCCAATGAAATAGTTGGAACATGTGTGAAGTGCATAAAATTCCCGCGGCAATGAATTCGTTAAGCTGTTCTAATTCGTCGAGGGTAGCGCAAGTAGCCGAATGGATAGAGAATTTTCGTGATTTTCTTAAAAGCGCAACGGAGTTGCAGATCGGATCTCGAGAACGGGATTATTGTTGCGATATCGCGATCTCTTGGTACGCGAGATCCCGTACAATCGAATCCGCGACGCCGCGAATAGCTCGCATTTAATTTTAGACCGCGGTGAACGGAAATAGACTCGGCTCTGGTTCGTCGTACAGTCATTTTTTCGAAGAGAGAAACACGTTGAGCGACGAGGACGAAGAACCCGCCAACGAGATTTCCCGTGGGAGACGAAACACCCGAAACGCCGAAGAAATTTCGTGACTGCTCGTACTTGGTCGGTCGGTCGCTGCTCACTCGTTGCTCGCCATATGTCGTTTAAGCGCGATTCACACGGCTATTACCTAATATCTGTTGAATTATACGGTAAACAGGCAGCGTCTCTCCCACGGTTCGGTTCACGGACGACACCTCGCGGATTACTGCGCGGAAATCGCGCCGGTTCACGCATGACATCTATCTCGATACATCAATACGACAAATCAATCGCCGCAGATTTTCTGTATCTTCCTTTGTTTCTTTTGTTACGTTCCTCTAAAAACGTCGCGAGGCTTCGTCGAAATGGAAATTTATGCGGACTGCGGCCTTTATGCATTCATGATAATAATATAAGACAATAGACGGGTTAAAAGAACTTAACAGTGCCGGTACAATATTGCCGGTTTGTTAAAATTATCAGAGAAAGAAAGAAACTTGTACTCGGCTGTAGCGTATTGCAATTAATCATTACTCTCACGAATTAAAGATAGAAATAATTTCATAGAGAAGTTCGAAATTCTTCGAATAGAACACGTAACGACGTACACAAAAAAAGGCACATACAAATTTAATCGAGTAACCTTTTTCGAAGTCGGTTAATAATTAATTCGATATCGTCGAGTGTGTCTGAACGAAATGATGTGCTATTATTTATACGATGACAAGTTTGTGAAGAATCTTAGACGGATCGAAAGTACGTCGAAATAAATTTCCCGGATCGAGTCGAAGAGGAATGAACTTCCAGCGGTAGTCGACTATGTGACTAGAACTGCAGGAGGACTGAACTTGGACGCTGTGTTATTTAGGTGACGGCCCATTTTCTCGATATGATTATGGACGTAATTCTCGGCGTTGAACAATGTTGTTTTTTGCGGCGCGGCGTGGGTGTCGTCGGGATTCCCGCTCGCATCGACGATAATCTGCAAATTGTTTAGCGTTTGGCGACGATTGGACCCGGTCCAACCGGGTAATTTACGATACGTGTGCTCGCTGGGATCGTTACAACCCGAGGGAAATGTTACACTCGGCTAGACATCCCCGGTTTCGCGAATAACGCCGCTTATTCTTTAACAGTCCCCACCGACTCGACGGACTTGTGTGTCGTTATCTCTCTCTCGCTCTTTTCCTTTCGAACTGGCCATCGGTCTTTGTCTCGCGGCCCTGTTAATAATAGACGAGCTTCGCGGCGGGTAAACGGCTTGGTAAATTAGCCTGAACGGTTGACGGATTTCTACGTTGACCTGCATTGTTCTGTCGAACGGCCGATATCGTGTAACGACGGAAGAAAATTACGCGTGCCCCTTTCTCTCGGCCCATTAAGCTCAGACACGGTTAACACTTCGATACGATCTTCTTCTACACGCGACAATTAACATATTGCTTTACAGGAGCCTATCACTATGATTCTGAATATCTTCTGACAAATCTACGGTTGCCAGGAAAAACGTCGCATGTCGTAACTTCAAAAAATTCGTGCTTACGCATTAATTGAGCTTTATGGTATATTGAGACGGATTAAGTCAGCGCAGAACCTGTAGCAAATTTTACCACGAGGCCCTAGGTTTTGTGTGATAATAAAAATATAAAAAAACTTTTTAAAAACCACGCTCATATTAGAATGCACCAAAAAGGAGAAAATAATTTTTTTTAAATTCGTTCTTCGTTAGCGTTCTTCCGTTACAACCACAGAAATAAGCTAGCTGCGTTGGTTTAACTTTCTTCGGAATCGCCGTGGCTCATTTCTCTAGAAACGTTCAGTTGAACATCGTAAAAGCTTCGAATCTGTAATACTAAATAGCCGGCGGATAATGCGAGGCGTTAACACGTTTTGGCGACCGCCAAGCTGTAAACACCTCGTTCCAGGCTTTCGCGGTGTAATAAAACGATCAGGAAGACATCTTTCCGTTTCTAGGTATTAACATTTTTATAGAGGATACGAAGGAACATTTTCGCTATCACCATTTGTCTCGTTAATGGCCGGTGTTTAGAGTTACGATATTTTATTAACGTCGGGACGGCAGACATTTTCGCGAGTACGCGACTCACGATCCTTTGAACCAGTCGCAGCTGCGTTTACGAAGAATTTATCTTCTCCTCCGAGGATTTAATTATTATCCAAAGAAAATCGAAATCTTTCCGAAGTCTTTATTTTACTGTGCATTTCTAATCACACGCCACGAACTGTGAACGATCACAGTTCATTTGCAACAACTTAGGCTTTGGGAAGTACCTTGAAGAATCGCTAAGAAGGGACAATTTCGACTTGGACTCTCGGAATTATTTTTTTGTAGAGAATCAGAGATTTTCCGATCGCGGTGCGTTACATTTGCGTGTGTGCATGCGCTGTAAAAAAGGCGCCGGCGAGGTTATTCTTGCATCGTCACTGCCCGAGTTGCTGATACACATTTTGCATATTACCGTATGCAAATAGCGGTAGCATTATACCGATCCAATGCAGCATGGCGTGGCGCGGGGAGACCGTCTCAGACGGTAACCTCTTCAAACCTGTGTCGGTGAACGCGAGCTCTCTGAAAATAAGCCCTGATAAAAGCTCGGAAGTGCTCGTCCCGTTCCGATCCCAAAGTTATGGCCGTGTTTTCTCGTTCTTCTCGAATCCGCGCGGTAGCCTTTCGTTACTCCTCGAACCAACCAAACAATCATTCCCCGCGGGAAAACAACTCTGACAATTTCGGAACTTTCGTTGGCAAAGCATCTTTCGATTCATTCTCGAAACCTGTTTAATCGCCTCTTCGATATAGGTAGCGAAATGTTGACGTAGATTTCCGTGAGACTTCTTGGACGATTATATACAGATTGACTTGCATTTAGAATCTAGGGCATTGTACAGTTGAGTCAGGTGAGGAAGAACGTTAATGAAAACGTGTTGGAAAATTATTTCAGTTCTACTTTAATTAATTGAATTACGATTGTAAGAATATTTTGAGACCTGTTCTCCGCGGTAGCCTTTCACGACTCCTCGAACTAACCAAAAAGAATTAATCTCCACGGACAAATAGCTCTGGCAATTTGGGAACTAGTATTAGTAGATCATCTTTAAATGTATTTTTAAAACCACTATAATCACACCTCTCTGATAAGTAGTTAAATACTGACGTAGAAGTCCGTGAGACTTCTTGGAAAATTCTAGACAGATTGATTTGCATCCAGAATCTAGGGCATAATACGGTCGAGTCAGGTGAGGTAGAACGTTATTGAGAACGTGTTGGGAAATTGTAAGAAGATTCACTTCGAGAATGCAGCAGCCAGTTCAGTTCTAATTTAATTAATTGGATTGCGATTCGAGGTATATTTGGAGGTACCGACTAGCCAGTGAATGAAGTTTGAATTTTTCAAAGCGAGGTGTTTTCCGCGGGGAACAATGGCGGTCGAGGACTCGCTGGGAAACAATGGCCCAGATTGGAGCGACGCTCTCAAAAGTAGCAATAGCTGAAAGCCGTGTGCAAAGAGCGTCTTCGCGGGGACGAGTAGCGTCGCGACGCACGGAACGTTTGACGACGGTATTGTCGGGGAACGCATTTGCCGCGTCCCTTGATAATTTACCTCGTAATCTTGTCTGCGGTCGTATGTAGTGCGCGTCGTAACATAATAGGAGAATGCAGAGGGCTCCTACGCGATCGCGCTTGTCTCCCTTTTCTTAATTGGGACCTAAATGCATCGGCGTATTATCGATAATTGAGTTACACCTATAATTACTGTTGAATTTTCCTGGCTCGACTAAAGGGAGGAGACGAGCAACCATTGCATACCGTCTGCCTACCTGTTGTCGAATGCCATCACCAGCCAAGCGACAATCGCAAACTCGATTTCGCTTGGCTCTCGGTGTCGGCTCTCGGTGTCACTAATTTTATGACAACCGTTTTTCCGAAAATCAATGGTGTTTCATTGTACAGGTTGTATGAAAATTAACGGTCGCCCGTTCTAGAATCTACACCTCTGGATCGGTGGACTTGATTCGTGAATTGTTGTTAAAGTTTTTGTTTAGTATGTAGTGTTTCGTAGAGAAAATACATAGTTATCCAGATATAAGCTGTTGAAGCTTCTGCAAAAGTGATTGTGTGGAGTATAGACTAGTATGAAGGGTGAGGAAAATATTGCACGAATCACAACATCGAAAATTTTGGGAAATACAGTTTCAAAGAAAGAGCTGAGATTCGACAGGGAAGAACCAACTATGTCGCGAGCAGCGTTCAAGTACACGAACTCGAAAGTAGGTTGCGACTCCGACGCACTCGAATGGGAAGTACCGAAGTTGTCTCTGTCGAATCTTAACGTAGTTTCGAAGGATGGCGACACAAAAGCCCCTGTTATTATTTCGGAAATATTTGGTCCGTGGAAAAGTTTCGTCGTTCGAGTTTACCTGTACACTTAAAAGCTTGTCGCTACTGATTATTCGCGAGTGACACGGATGAACAGAGAGCTTCGTCCAAAACACTGGGTCGAGATACATCTCTGTTCCGAGTAGAATTTACTAAATTCCAATCGAACTCGCAACATCGTTGAACTTTTCCAATCTTTCCAATGAGTTTTCATCTAGAAACGTCGAGTAATTGTACCGTAGAAAATCTTTTACTGTAGATCAGAATTTAGTGGAACTCGGGTTGGTGAGATATTCCTCGGAAATTCGGCAGTTCTGAATCTTCATAAAATTTCGTGTTCCAATGGTTGCGGAGGATTTCTACGAATGGTGACAGATGGCACGGTACTGCCGCAAGAAAAGTATGTTAACTTCGATCGGTTACATCCCTCGGAGGCGCCAAACTTCGGTAAAATCCGAAGTCGCTCCCTTTATAGCTGATCGTTATAGCGATATATCCCGATATATCGAATTGTAACGATTGTTTAAAGATAATATACTGTTCGACGTAAGCTCCATGGCCGTCCTCCGCTGTCTCCAGCGTTTCGACATTGAGCTGTGCGCGTATAAAACGAGCTGACACAAAAAACGACCGTCGGTAGTCGTGCCACTCGATGCTACGACGAACATCTGGTTGCACGGAGTCACTGTCGGCCGAGGAAAATACTGTTCCCTCGAAAAAAAACATTCCTGGAGGACCGGTTTCCAACCGCGTCGGAACGATTAAGATTTTCATAATTCGCGGACGACGGGAAACTCTCCTCGAGCGATTCTTCTTCGATATCATCGGACCGTTGATATTTTTTACGGAAAGTAAACATTTTCCAGTGGCGAATGCCTGGAGATTAATGTTTCGTCATTTTTAAAAGGTAAAACATTTCGTTAAATTCATCGAATATATTTACAGATTTATATTTGTAATAGTTTACAATCTATGGCTACTGCCAAGACATTTGAGGCGAGGTATATTAAAGAAACAGAAGACACTCCTTCCTTAACTGAAATATTTTGTCATTTTTAAAAGGAAAAGCATTTCGTATAATCCATCGATTATATTTGCAATAATTTATAATCTATGACTAGAAGACACTACCTCGCCGACTGTAAACCGAACAACACACACATTTAATAAACAACTTTCATAAAAATCCCTATAGATTTCGCGTACTAGGTTGTTTCGTGATTGCAGAAAGTCCTCAGTTTAGCTTTGTATACAGCACTATACGGTACACGCTTTGGGATGAGTAGAAACGTTCTACCTTTGTCTGACCATTGCACGTCCGCATCTACTGCAATCGATACTCTGTAACCTCAGCGAAACGATTTTCATTCGAGGCTGGTTACATGTGGTTTTATTTATATCGGTTCGAGTGGATTTCAAAGAAACAAACAAGATAATTAAGAACGGATTGTGTAACGTATTTTCCTCGGCCATACGGACAGGAAATTGTTTGAGTAGAATTCAAGAGTCGCGCTCTGTTTGCTCCGCGAGAATGGAAAGAAACGAGCGAAATTCATTTCCATTAGTCACTTAAGAAGGTGAGAGAACGAGAAACGCAGCGACTTTCTTTTAAACCTCTACGGATCCTCGACTTTTCACGACAAGCATTGTAATAGTTGAATTACCGTCGACTAAGGTACAGGAGAGAAATAGTACTGAGAAAAGTCAGAATATTTACAGAGTAAAGAAACAGATAGCTTGTTTTTGAATCAGCCTGTAACTTCGTGACTCGGAGTTCTACATTCCACGGATCGATCCCGGAGAACGCGTTCCAAAGAGAGGGTTCCCTGAATCGAGCCGAGGCAGAAGACAAAGGAACGTCGTATCCAAATTGCCGGCACGTGGCGCGTTCGTATGCGATTTTTAGCGCGCGCCGCAGCCGGCCATTTGAATACAATCACGCGCCGAGGCACGTGAGCTTCCGCTTCGTTCGGGAAAGGTTTTTCCGTTTCCGTCCAAACCGAGGATCCTCCAGATTTAGAGACCCGGGCCTGATTCTGCGAACAGCCAACGAGGTTCGGGTGCACGGTCAAGGCTCTACTGTGTTTTTTTAAGATTTCTATCTTTCATTTTGTACAATCGAATCTGAAGGATCGTCCTTCATCGAACACTAGAAGAGTGCGCATTAACCGCATTAACGGATACCTTGTACCAGTATCCAGGCTCTATTGTGGTTTTCTAAGATCTCAATCGATCATTCATTTTGTATAATCGAAACTAAAGGAACATCCTTCTTCGAACACTGGAAGAGTGCGCATTAACAAGAACCTTGTGCTAGTATCGAGGCTCTACTGTGCTTTTCTAGAATGTCAACCTATCTTTCATTTTGTACAATCGAACCTGAAGGAATATCCTTCGTCGAACACTGGAGGATTGCGCATAAATAAGGACCTTGTGCTAGTATCGAGGCTCTACTGTGCTTTTCTAGAATGTCAACCTATCTTTCATTTTGTACAATCGAACCTGAAGGAATGTCCTTCATCAAACTCTGAAAGAGTGCGCATCAACGAGAACCTTGTGCCAATATCGAGGCTCTACTGTGCTTTTCTAAGATCTCAATCATTTTGTACAATTCAATTCATTTTGTACAATCGAACCTAAAGGAACGTTCTGCGCCGAACGCTGAAAAAAGTGACCAAAGAGGACCGTATGCCACTATCGAGATTCTATTGTGCTTTTCTAGGATCTTAATTGATCTTTCTTTTTGTATAATCGAAATTAGAGGAACGTCCTTCGCCGAACACTGAAAGAGTGCCTGTTTAAAGGATCTACTGTGCTTTTCTAGGATTTCAATCGATCCTTCATGTTCTCATAATCGTTCCTAAGAGAGCATCTCCCAGCACACATTGAATCAACACAACTTAGGACGCTGGTGCACAAGTATGGAGGTTTCACCGTGCTTTTTCATGCGGGAATCGTCTCGGGACGTCCCATCGCACCGGGAGCGGAGAGAACGGGGTTCGTTAGCTAGGTAATTAAAAGTTCTCGGTGATTAGGTGGAATCACGAATTTCTGCCAGTGGCGTAGACAACCGCAGGAAATATTCCAGCCGCGTCGGGACTTCTGCAACGGTACACGCACACGCACGGTCACACGCACACTCGGTTTCCTAGTCAGACTGAAATTGCTGGTACGTGTAGCGATTCTGAAAACGACTGTTTCCTGTCTACCCCTCCTCCTGCTCCTCCTTGTCGTCTATTGTCGCTCTCACTCCCCTTAATTACCCACCGGCTGTAATATGTTAATTACAAGCAACGATCGCCATTATGTGCGCGTCCTTCGGATCGAGTTTCGTCGTGCCAGGACGAGAGGATACTCTTTCCGCGGAGGATTCTTTTTCTTCGCCGATTAGCCGAGAATCTTTACGCCAGATACGGAACCGAACGGGTGCAGAGAAGCGGGTCGTTCTAGATCCTGCGAACCGTGGGAACTCGCTCTTAATTAAAGAAGCGCGGTTAAAAAAAATGTAGTCTGTAAATATGAACGCCGCACGGGCTCGAATGTTCGGTCATTTCAGCGAACAATCAATTTTCCTTTTTCTCCTCGGGAACTGTACGGCGAGCTTTCTAATTAGGTTCGCCGGGAAATCCAGTTTCCAAAAACGTTAGACAATGATCGTCGTTTTAATACACCGAGACGCTAACATTTTTATTATTGTCCCACCGCAAGGAATCTCCCCACAGATTATAGAATATTTCTTTACTAGACTGCCGATCTTTATGCGAAAGAAAAATGTTTCGCATTAATCGTGGAAAGCAAGAGTAACATTAAAATTGATTTCATTCGTCGACGACTTTTGTCACATTAAAATCCATGTTAGAGCATTCTTGAATTTTCTCAATCTTTTACTCTTTCATATTTCATGCAACCAATTTCTTCATGAATGCATAATGATCCGCAGTCTACTAATCACTATGAATAATTCTGAATATATTGTGTTACTTATGTTGGGCGGGTACGACGGTCAAAAAAATTGCATGGAGGATGTGGAAAATTTCAACGATCGAGGAAAATTGTTCGTCATCGCTTAACCCTCGTCCGTCCCTTGTATAAATCTGACACAGTTTTTCCCAAAATAAGTTATACTGTTGTTATTTGTAGGTAAATTTTCGAAAATTATTGCGAAAGGGTTACTGTATTCCGATTTTGATGAAATTTAAATATGTTATAGATTTCGACATTTTAAACAACTTTTTCCTTTCACAATATAGGGGGGTTGCTTTTAGTTTTCGAGATTAAAAGTAACTCTCTTGCAATAATTACCGTTAACTCATCGATTTCACTAAAAGAAAATCGAAAAATAACTGTTTACCTTGTTATTTGGTCGATATTTTATCACTGCGTCGATTTGACACCGAGAAACAGATCCAGTTCGTGGAATGAGGGATTGACGAGGGTTAACAGTAACGTGGATGCGACGTAAAAATAACTCCGAGTTGTTCGCGCATTTTTCAACGAAACCGCGTTCACAACATCGTCTCTTCAAGCGATGGCCGAGCATCGAACCTGCAAACGCGCCTTAATTAACGCCAAGCTAATTGAAGGTAAGAGAAGGCCGCAACGCGGATTCTACGCGTGGCGTCCACGAACCTCACATTGAGAAAGTTATCAATGAAATGGTTACGACATGCCCGAGGGACATTCGTCTCGGCCAGAAGTAGAATTTATGACGAATCCGTTGAGCGGATGAGTTTCGAGCTGATTTACAAGCTCCCAAAACGGTCGAAACCAGTCGGCGATTAATTCGATGAGCATTTTTGTTCGCTCACTGGTTTAATAAAGGTACCGCGAATTTCGGCCGCAATTCATCCGGCGACCCGTGTATTTAACCGTAATTTACCCGGCACCGACTACACAGTCGCAATCAGGATCCCTTTTGACCGCACGCTTCCTCCCTCTCTCTCTCTCCTCCTCTCTCACTCTCTCGGAAATGTATTTCACTCGGCCCAGGTTTTCCGGTTAACGCGAAATTCAATCTTGGCCGCGTTGGACGCGTTTTTACACTGTTCGCGCATACTTCTCACCGAGAAAGTTCTGCTCGTTGTGCGCGATTCTTAAGCTGCGAATACGCTAGCAACTAATTTCTGCCGGCGCGAAATAGCATGCGCAAATAGTTGAAAGCGACTTTAAATAAAGAAAATAATTTTTGGCGTTGTTTCGATATTTTTAGAAACATACAATCGGGGACAATATTAAGTTGACGCTCTTAAAAATCGCATAACATTTTTAAAATTGGTCCAAGAATTTTCTTGAAAATTATCTGAACGATTATTATTATTATTATTATTTGATGGAAATTAAAAAATAAATTTCATATAGTCGTTTTTTACTCATCGGGAAATGGTTTCAAATTCGATTTCAAGATTTGACGCATACAACAACGACAACGATAACTCGACAAGCTAATATAAGCGTGGTAATAATAAAAAGACATGAGAAATCAAATTTCTATGTCGATGTTAATTTTTACGGTTTTTTAAATGTACATTCACCTGGCCGCACATCGCCAACATTGGATCGTGGGTGTCCTTGCGATTTTTAGAATTCATCTTATAGCTGTGATTTAATTTAATTTGCATTTTTAATTACGTTACATGATCGTGCTACGGCTTCATGGAAAAAGATACGAGAAACGTAGCTCCCGTGTGGGTCAGAAATAATTCATCGAGTATACTTTCTGAGAAGAACGGCCGCTAGTTTCAATGGGAAACTTGCTGTCTGAAAGGTTTACTGGATTTCTTGTTAATTTGTAATAGTATGGTTAACGCTGGCCCTTTGATACAAAGGTGGAGGCGGCGATTGCATAGGGTATAGCACAAAGAAAATTATCTGACAGAGAAGAATGAAAAAGAAGAGAGGTGAGGAAAGTCGCCGGATTACATGCATTAATTAAAAGAGTAAATTGAAGAGGTCAAAAGAGAGTCCATTTTCACCGGGAAATCTGTCAAGAACAATGTTTCCCTTCATGAAAATCGGTGATGTGAAACTGTTTGCCAGGAGGATAATGGAATCTGTTGTTGATCACGCCAGAAGTGATTCAACCCGCTCGGACAGGAACCGAATATCGTTTCAATGCCTGCTGCGCGGGAAATGATGCCTGCGCTCTGAAACTCGTTACCACAAGTCGCGAATAGGCTCGGGTACATTATGTTGTAACGTTCTACAGGCCGACACATCATCCATTATACGCGTTCAACAACGTTCGTTCTATCCGAATCGATCGAAACCGTTCGAAATATCTACTTGACGCACAAAAGAAGGAACACTCTTTACGAAGTTGGCCATGCAAATACTAGCGGAACGATCGGCTAAAAATTTCGCGTCTGGATAGACAAAAGGTCGCGTTAGCGCACGGACTACCGAGCATCCCGGTTTTCAGTGATTTCAATCGGGTTCTACAATTCTTTTCCCTGCATCACAATCGAATGGATGACTGGAAGAAAGGTGGGGATTTTTAAAAGATTTTATGGGAACGCAATTTTGATCGGGAACGTGAATTGCAATAGTAAAATCCAGCTGAAAATTACATTGGCCTTTCTTTGATTGGAAAGGGAACACAAATGCGAAAAAGGCACATACAGATCGAATTAAGTAACCTCCTTGTTGTTTGAAGTCGATTAAAAAGATTGAAAATTGAAAGACTTTTTCTACGGTTTGTTTTATTACATGTTAAAGCAAATTAGGTTCCTAATTACGCTCGAATAAAATTTTTGGAACCTGATATAGGTCCTTCTCCCATTGGAAAAAGACTAGAAACTAAAAGACTTTTTGTACGGTTTGTTTTTATGAAACGATAAAGCAAAATAAGCTCGTAATTGCGGTCCAATAAAATGTTTAAAATCCAACGTGGTGCCTCTTTCAGATACCTATTCAATTATTGAAAATAGTAGAAATAGGCTTCCACAGTAGAGATTGCGTTAATTGAGCTTGAACGGCTCTCTGTTGGGAATTTCATGAAAAGTTGGAAGACTTCGAGGGCGAAAAAGTTCAAGCATACCGAAATCCAGAAAACCGAGTTTCGCGACTCGTTCACGCACCTGTTAGCGAGTCGAGGTGCACGCGAACCACAAAAATAGTGTGCTGTGTTCGCCGGCATTGCATAACGTTCCCGATCGACCGGCGGCCGAGTGAATGAGCGAGGCGAAACGGGGGAAAAAAGAGAACGCCCCATGTTGTTACTTTCTGTTCCAGAAAATGCGGGTCGCCGCGAAGTCCTGGAGTCAAGGACGCAGCTTTCGAAAACAAACCGATCGGCGCCAGTCAAAATTGCTTATCATTGGAAAAAGTTTTTAAATCATTCAATTCTTCTCAAAATAGTCGTATGAGAAAACAGGTTCAATTTCATGTGCGTAGTATAAAAAAGATTGCATAGAATGAAAATCTTTTAGGTTGAAAGATACGACTTGATCTCGAAATTAAAATTGCTTTGACTCCAAAAGGTTAATTAAAGGGTTAATTAAATTATTAAAATTCATTTATAGAAAATAATGGAATAAATTTCCTTGTCCTAGCATCTATTGAATTATGAAAATTACAGACCATCGATAACTTCAGAGTTGCCGTTTTTATAAGACAATATTTACCAGAGGCAAATGCAGGAGATAAAATAGTTGGAAGCATCATGGAAGTTTCGCACAAAAGTGGCGCGCAGCAACATTTTTCAGAAGAATTGCGATTTATTAAACAACCTAACAAAGCGGTCTAGCGAACGTGGTCCTAAAGGACACGGTCCAAGCACCGTGGCAAGCTCGGAAGGGAGGGCTTCACGCTTCGAAGAGAGAAACAAAATACGAGGGGAGAGCCAGCTGAGCCAATGAACCTAGGCTGGTCGCCTTTCTACGCTCGGATACCTCGTTTTCAAGGGTCACTGGACCTCTTCCGAGATCGCAGCACTCCCGAAAGGTTGACTAAATCTTGCTGGATCGCCTACACACCACTGCGACCTTATTACGTGGCATGATTAACGAAAAACATGAATTTCCAAATTGCCTGGTCGTCTAAAATATGGTTTTGGTTCGGCGGATGCATTAATCAAGTTTCCAGACATCGCTGGATCCTCGATTCTTAATTAGAACAAATTTAGCTCGGTACAAATTAAACGACCTGTACCTTTCTGAGAACGTGATCAAATTTTAGAGGATCGCGTGTTGGTGTCAACTGAACTTTTGGTGAACCAAGGACCGAATTCTTGGAACGGTTTTCTGAACTTTGAAAAATTACACGGTTGCTATACCGAGGAGAGACAGGTTTGATAATCGACGAGATGATCCGTGATTAACTTCTAAAAACGAGCGCTCATAATTCAGTTTGATCGATTAATATTTTATCCGTGGACGAGGCTGCAACAAACGCGATTCTCGGTGAACCGCGATCGGCCTTTTAACCCTTCGAGCAAGACGATGGATTGTCAGTTTGCTTCTGCGTGATCGCCGTTGTACGATGTTACAATAATTTTGTCTTGAAATATTTGAGTAAGTATTCTGTAATAATCGTGCTGTAAATCGATGAAAATTCTAAACGAAGTTTGTTGGACTGGAAGCCAGAACCGAAAGAGTACTGGAGCGTAGAACAGGGTTTTGGAAATCTCCGGGAAAAAAGATTGTTTGAGGTAACCGCTTTCCGTTGTCGATCGATCGAGGCTCGTCGATCGTGTTTCAAAAAATGGCGGGCTGCACGCGCGAGGCTGTTTCACCGGGCGGTCTGATCGCATTAGATATTCATCAGTCCGAGTGTCCTTCGGCTTTTCCGCGGATGATATTCAAGGACACCGGGGCCGATCGAACGCCGATGACACTTTCCACTTTGTAATTTTATCCTCTTCTGACCCCTTATGCACATCGACCGCTCGGTGAGTCGGCAACGATGCAGTGGAATGAGAAATTATAGGATGAGAGCCGGAGAGGCCCTTGCGCGGGCTCCGCAACACATTCTCGTAGGAAAAACAACGACCTTCGGCATTATATTGGCCTAGCATTCCTCGACACTGCCACCACCGAGAGCACTAAAACCAGTTCTAATGTCCTATAAAAATTACAATAGCGCCACGCGTTCATCGCTTCTCTTCCAAACAATTTTTATCGCGGCCGAGCGCGCAATAAAAACGGGAAATTCGAAACGCAGAGATGAATTCCGTTTTGGGAAAGTGGACTTGATAAAACACGAGCATGTTCTAGAGTTTTCAGCATTTATTCTGGTGAAACGAATAGCGTCGTGTTAACTCTGGATAACAAACCTTTCGTAAAAACGACCGTTATAATATTTGCCGGGATCGATTAATGAATTCGATACCGAATATAACTGTTCCGCTTCGGGCGTCGCTCGAAAGGCAAAATATTTTTGTTACAGTCCAATTGTATGCGTTTTTAATTGGTATCGCTTTTGTTTCCGCTTCACTCTGCCACTCACGACTATTTCGCCACTTACAGGGATGTAAAAAATACTTCTGATATACAAAATACAATATTGAATTACGAAAGAGAGTTGTTATTAATAATAACTTATTATTAGACAAATTCCAGGAATGATCGTCGTACGGAGTCTAATTGCCACTTTGGAATGCAATAAATTCCTCTGGATGTGTGTCACCAACGATTGGTTATCCGCGCATAATAAATACGGCTTTTCCTTACGCTATCTAATCGCTAATCAATTTCCGAGTTAAATAGCTTCGAGCACAAAGGGTTAAGGATACGATGATAAAGTAGAATCGATAGCAGTAACGATTTCAAGTTTGTTGGGACCTAGGAGCTGCAGAGGGGTTAGATAAGCGATTGTTCCGAGCAATGGTATGGCAATGAACGTGTCAAGAGGATTCCGGTCGATAAAGCGTTGAGAAGAACGTTGCGAGTCGTCAGGAGGGCTGAGTCCCTGTTAATATTCCATTGGGTGAAAGAAAGGCGGGGAACTGCAGCGTTAAAAAGATATTTCACTCGATCCTGTTCTCCGGGCGTAATTTCTCATTCGCCGGCTCGAGCTAGCGTGCCTAATTTAGGAGAGTCTGGTTTGCTAAACGAGATCCATACCTCCGGGCGGAAAACGACGAGTGAAAGAGGCGCGGAGAGACGGAGGGAGGAGGGTAGATGCGGGGGATAAACGAGGACGAGGGTGAGGACGGACCGCGTTGATTCGATCCCCGGCGAGCGTAGGTGAAACGAACACGCGGAACCAGTATGAATGGCGAGAAATGCGGAAGACGTTGGAGAGGTCGGGAACCGATCAGCGGCGAGAGAGGGTGGCCTCTCTTGCCGCTCCTTCAACCCTTCTCCCTCTCCTCTCTACCTACACAGTTCATCCACGGTCCCTCCCCTCACCTTCTACTCTCTCTCTCTCTCTCAGTCTCTTTCTCTTCCATAGTCCTTTCAGAACGACTTTGCTCCACCCACGCAACGTCTACCGTCTCTCGTCTCCCGTCTCCCGACACCGGTGACCCACTTCCGAGAGGATACCCCCTTGCCATTCATGGCTGCGCGACACTGGAACACGCAAGACCGGTCGACCCGGGTCGCTGCGAACCATGCGAACCATGCGAAACGTCTCCCGATCAGATTCGATTTCATTCTCCTCGTCGAGAACGCTTTTCCCGGCAACACGCCACCGGAAGTCGGACAACCTTCTTGTATACAGGGTGTCTCAAAATTCCTTCAACATCCGGAAATTGGAGATTCTTGAGATCATTCGAAGCAACGTTTTCCTTTGCAAAAATTACGTCCGCGGCTTTGTTAAGGAGTTATTAATTGGTCTGTTGTTTTCGTTAATAACTCCTTAACAAAGCCGCATCCCATTTTTGCAAAGGAAAATGTTGCTTCGAATGATCTGAAGAACTTTCCATTTACGGATGTTGAAGGAATTTTCAGTCACCCTGTATATGCCTCCCTTCACGAACATAATTCTTTTGTTCGGCCCCCATATTTGTCTGTTCGATACAGCTTACTACATCTTAAGGTTATCATTATCATTAAATACAATAATTATGTTTTACAGAATGTTATCTTAACGGCGGTGAACTTGTATCTTGATAATGCAAAGATGGGGTTTTTCAGTAATAAAAAGTGCTAGATAAAATATCAATATAGGAGTCTACACAAAGAAATTTGCACGAAAACTATAGTCTATAGTATAGGATTTACGTATTTACCAAAAAAAAATAATGCAATTTAACCGATGTCCTATGTTGAGGCATCAGCGATGAAAACACGAAACGGCAATATCTCGAAAGTGAGAGTATGCGACACACGGCGTTTTTCCTGAGAAAAACAGATACAAGAGCGACACTTCGATTCGATTACCGAACGCACACTTGACTGGTCGAGGCTTTGACTCGACAGCAACAACAAGTGATTCATTGCGAAGAGGATAATGCGCGAGATAACAAATGTGGACATGGCTGTAGCCATTACTACGAAATAAATTCTTGGATGTTCACAGGCCTGCGTTCGCGCGAGACAAGTCGGGAATGCTGATAAATCTGAAGCGATCGGTCGAAGCGTCCAGGTTCTTGCTTGACTTTGTTCCACGAGTAGAGACGGTCCAGCAGCGTGGACCGAGATGATTGAAACGTCAGCGACGGCAAGAAAATGGGTCCTAGATACCCGTCAAGGATTTCCTTTTTATAGACGCTGCGACGACTCGGTGTTAACGGGTGCTAATAAATCGCGGCCACGGGATCGGCTGGCAGCCGATGCTTCCAGCGTTTCGTTGATCCCCTCATTTATCAAATTCCTTCCAGAAGACTCGCTCTGCGACGGCGGACGAGTCGAATTAACCGGATAACAAATTTCCTTGATCTCGGGAGACACGCGGACGCCGCTTTCCCGCCACTTCGCAACGCTTCGAGCACCGTATTCAAGTAACCTTTTCACGACCCCGAGGAACGACTGTGGAAACACGAGACTGCGCTGTCCGACGCCTACGAGTCCTGTTTTCCTTTCGTTATCGGGTATCAATGTTTACGCCGCGTTGCCACGAATTTCTTGCGACCCACCTCTTTCCTGCACCATAAACAAGTTTAAATGCAACCCAGAATATTTACAACCGATGGAATCGCCGTGTTATTGGTCGAGCCCGGTTTCAGCGTCCGTCGCCTACTCCACTCGAAACCGCGACGATATAATACGCACAAGGTATCCCAAGTTCCCAGAACGGATTTAAAAATTCACTTCTACGTTAATACAGGGTGGTCAAATGTTTTCGAGGTGATGTAAATTTTTTTTCTTGGAAGATATATTAAGGGGTGAAGTGAATTTTCGTTTAACGCATGCTGTTCAAATTCGCTGCAAAATATTGTTATTTTGCAAAGAGATCCGCAGTTTAGGCATCACAAATAGTTTCTAAACATTTAGGTGAACATTCGGTACATTCGGTGTATCAAATTCCGTTAGGATCTGGATGATGCTAGAAATATTTCAATTTTTCTCTGATTAAATAAATTCCTTTGATTGTATAGAATAAATATTAAATAATATCGATCGTAAATTGCTTTCAGCATAAACTAATGATATCGGCGAATAGGTTCGATCAATTGTTACTCAAACACTATTTACAAATTAGCACAATATTATTTCTCAACGTTTCGATCTATTAGTCGGATATAGATTAGGCGGTAAATTTAAATCTATATTTACTAAGGGCATAACATTTCTCGTTTTTTGCCTAAGTACCACTTTTTTGTGGTATTCATTTCACAAAATTAACATTCAATTTGATATAATCATTTTTTTATATACATTTTAATGTATGTGTGAATTAATGCATAAAGTGCGTTGAAAACAAGGATATATTTTAGAAAACTTGTATAGACTCGCTGAGGCAACAATTAAATAGAACACACAAAGGAAGCGGACTTATAGTTGACAAGCGAACAATGTCTGCATTAACTCTGTTTACGCAACAAGCAACTAATATAATATTCTCTCTTGAAATTCCCAATGCAAGACTTAGACTTAGTTCTTGGCGATATAAACAAGCGGAATTTATTACTCTGCAAAGTATATTATTATCTTGTCGTACTTCAGTCGACGTATTTTTTCCTTCATACATATTTATCACAGCTTTAGAATAAAGTTTACACATTTTTTGGAGCAGCTAGTGTACTGTCTGCAGTCCTCCTGACCGTTTGCATCGTGACCTTTACACTTAACAATAATAAACTCCGATGTTAACGATGGATCTACGTGTACCTGGTTGCATCTCCATGATACCTGAACGCATCACCGAGGTATCCTGATGCGTCGTTTACGCTCCTCGCCGCTGTTTTATTGCGCCTAAGCGAACATCTTTACGTGATAATGCGTTTTCATGCATCTCGATGTGCCGGCTATAAATGCTCCCGCATATCGCCGAACGATTTTCTAAATCCGGAGAACATTGTGCCACGGTGCTGGAATCTCCGATACTCGGAACATGCATTATGGGATATTTCATTTATCTCGATCCAACCCAGCCGCGCGGAAAAGAATATTCAATTTATTATTAATATTCAGTCGCGCTGGGGAATAGATGATCCTTAATCGGAATCTACGGGCTACCATTCTTTGAAATCGCCGGGCTTTATTGCCACGTTTGCGAGGAAACTGAAAGCACAAAGGAGTAAGAATACGATTTAAAAGTAAGAAATTGATCTCTCGAAATTACGACGGAGCGACCGGAAAATTTCCAAAGAATTGACTGCGTGTCCAACGCGGGTTCTCCAACAAAAAAATATTTCGAACGATCTCTTAAAGTAAAAATTCTTCTATTTCACAAAGCAAGTAGGTAATAGTTTTCTTCATTCTAGTTTAACATGCAATATAATAACGTATAATAATTTCCAGACGCAATTGTTTCTTGAAAATGATCTACAAGTAAGATAGAAACGTTGAAATTAATGTGGTAATTTGCAAAAGTGTTTTTAAACAATAATTGATCGAACCATTTGTTATTGTCAACTCTACGAACGGTATAAGGAAATATTAATCTCTTAAAGTTTTAATAATAAATTGTATTTTATAAAATTCTAAGATTTCGAAATGAATTAGTGATTTTTCGAGGGAATAGCGAGGCGGTCTAATCAGATTTTGAGCGAGCGAAACGTTCTAATTTCGAATGGGGGAAGGAAGAATACGGTTCGGTGGATCTCTCGAGAGACTGTGGAGCGATCCAAAAAGACGAGGCGAGGTTGAACGCCTCCGCACGAGAACGTTTAAGCTGTCAGGATCACGTGCAGACAGCGAGAACGAACTCGGCCAGAGCCAATCCCAACTCGCAAATTAATTCCAGAGCGGCGAGGAATTGGCGACTTTTCGGGAGAGGATGGGGAATCGTCGGGTATCGCGGAGTTATCGCGGAATATCGAAGTCGGAGAGTTGCGATCCTTCGGGACCATGAGACCGTAGGACTATGAGATCACGGGACACCAGATATTGCGGTATAACCAATCCCGGGATACGGTGGATAAATCAAACGCAAATACCAGCCGGAACTCCGTTGCCCACGAACCCTTTCAGCCGGCAAAGTGCCCCAGAAGAAAGATCCGAGGACCGAAAGTTCGAATTGATGTGGAACGCCATTAATTATGGTTTAGAAAAGTCCAATTATATCGGTGTACACAGGCGGAATTCGTAGACCAGCGGATTGGAAATATTGCAAACGATTCCTCCACAAGGCACAACCAAACACACTGCACGGGGTGCGTCGTGAAATTTGTTCAGAGACTTTCCTCGGATCATGTACAAGCGAGTACATTTATTCGCGAAATGGAGAGATTCTTCTTGTAAAAAAGTAGTTCAGCTTTAGAAATAGTGATTCCGTTTCAGTGAAATTCGGCCCGAATTTTTATTCGCACATACTTCAATTATATTTTTATTATTCGTACATTTAATCTGTCATTTTCTTTCTATTTTATGCTGTCTTCAACATATTAACTATTTCAATTATTAAGTATTCCGACCTTGAATATTTACATTCTCAATAATTTTTCAAAATTTTATACATACGAAACTAGTATAGTATTTCATACTTCAATTAATAATGTAAAAAATGTTTGTAATAATTATACAGCAATTTATGCATACGAAATTGGTATAGTATTTCATAGTTCAATTATTAATTAATAATGTAAACAATATTTTGAATAATTATACAGCAATGTTAATGGCGCCTCAGAGCCACCATTCAAATAGTAAGTGTTAAAACGATTAGTAGAAGAAACGAATTCCTGTTTAACTCTCGTATCCTACATTGGGCGCAGGAGAGAGACATTTTGATTTCTACACACTAATAATGTCTGTTAAACGTTAGAAGAATTGCTGTGAAGTTATTTACAACGTATTCAAAATATTAACTCTGTGCGTACGTAAAACTGAACTATCAGTTCAAAATAATATTAAATCTTTTTGGAGTTTTGTTAATTCTAAGTGAAAAGCGGCTGGTTTACCAAGTAAAACGCTTTACAAAGAAAATGTTGCAACGAGTGATGACAAAATTGCGAATTTATTTACAGACAAAACGGAGAAATTAGAGATCGACGGGACAGAATTTCGTGTCCAGAGTTTATGGGAACTATGGTGCAGCCATGGAGTCGCAAAATTGGAAGATGATGGTGTTTCTTCGAGGGAATTCCGGTCGAGTTCAATCTCCGCGAGCACGATCGCGTACAAGCGGCCGGAACCGGAACAGAATTCTACGGCGGCCGTGGAACGAGATTCCGCTCGCGGAAATTGCAACTTTACGTGGCGGTGAAGTGGTTTTCTCGGGTGTGCGGCGCTGCTCGGAATCGATGGCGGATATCGCGTGCCAACCGAGGACAGAACAGAGCAGTCTGAAAATATTTCCACGCACTTTACGGCCGGCCGAAACCTCGTCCACGGCCACCTGTAGAATAAATAACGATCTTGCGGATTTGAACGGCACGTGACACGTGCTAGATCGACCGGATGTGCCGGATGGGCATATGCGGATTATTGAAACGGCCGCAGACGAATTTGATCGCTCGACCTGTGGCAATTGCGCCACCGAAAGACGCCACTTGGAAATGTAGACCTTGAAATTAACATCGTGATTAGTTGCAGAGATCCTTGAAATTTTCCGCAATTTTATAGAAGCATTTACTTATCTGTTCAGAAATTTATTCACGATACAAACAGCTGCACGTATTCGTGTAACGAATGCGCACCGTTCAGAAAATTTGAACAGTGAGAATGGAGAACCGCAATTAACATTCAATTCTGTAGGAAGTGCAGTTCTACTATAGTGTTAAAAACAGGGAGGACTGTGTAGCTGTGTTTCCATTTTGTTCGAAACCCGGCAGAACCCTCGACAAAGCGAGCACGTTTCCGCTAGATCGCCGTTACCGTAAATTACTCCATGGAAAGCCGGATTTGCATAAACATCCGCAGTCCAGTTGTTGCTACATTAATTCCAAGAGAAGGTTGCGCGTTTTGAGGTCAGAACGTCGGGGGCGAGCACGGCCAGGCTGTGTTCTGCACGAGAAATCCTATTTTCCGATTGCAAACGCGAACCGGGAAGGTAAAGTCAACTTGCAAACCACCAGGACAATGAACATCGGAAAAATCGAAAAATACTCGCAAAAGAAAGGGCGTGTGACTCGCCCTGTATATCTCCCTTAAACAATTTTAATCGATTGGATCGTCTGAAATTATCGAGGAAAGTACTGTGAAAGTATTCTGAAGAAGAGTGTCGAAAAAATTGGACGAGCAATTTTAGCTGCAATTTATAAATGGCGACGCGTAAGCGAGATTAAAAATAATTCCACTCATTGGAATCGTTGAACCCGAGGAAAGAAGGCCGAACAAAGAAGAGGTGGCCACGAATGTCCGTAATTCGTGGACTGGGGAAAAGCGGGTGCAGTTGCATTTGCAGTCGCAGCTGCAGTCACAGCGGCCAGTAGCCATTGACGTGCCGCTAACGAAACGGGCAAACGAGTACCTGCAGAACGCGATCAATACTCCGTACACGAGTGCACACTGCACACTGGTCGGAGCACGTGTTCCCGTTTGTTTTGTTCTTTGCCCCCTGCAGCTCGCGCGAGCCCGAACGAAGCTGTTGCAGTTCGTCTCTTTAACCCGGCTGCCCTTCTTTCGAAGCCCTTTTACGCTCGCCCGCATCCTCGTTTCTTCGATGATTCTCCGGAGGAACTGTTTCCAACCAAGTTTCCTCGAAAGTGCTTTTTACTCGAGAAAATCGCAAGAACGTTGTCGCCACGTTCTGATACCGAAGTCTACCCACACGTACTCAATGTTACGTACATATTGAAAGAGAGGAAGGAACAGTGTGGATAAAGACGGTGATGTGAACACCGAAGCATCATTTTCAATGATATTTGATTGAATGAAACAGACATTTCAGTTAAAAAATTTTTTTTTGTTGCCACAGCAAGTACGTGTCCTATAATTTCTTTTTTTCTGTGATATTTTTACACAGCTGTGCCGCAATATATTTTTTTTCAAATTTCATTAAAAATGTATTATTTTTTTAACTGAAAATGTTTCTCTTGAAGATGATCCATACAGGGATCGAAACGTTGAGTTAAATTAATTTGCAAACTTGCTGGTAATCTATTAATGATCGAACCGTGCGCCAAAAACACAAAATTTAATATTATTACATTTTCGATCAAGAAGAATTTCACTTTAACAGTAGTATCATGTATTATTCTCAACTTGCTAGTGCAACATGACAGTGGAGTGGGTAGGCACTGGACAATGGTCGCGTGCCCGACCGCGGACAATAAACAAAACTTTACTGTATTATTTTCAACTTGCTAAAATTATTTAACTCTCATCTCACGAACGAAAACTGCCCGTCGGTATTTTTCGAGGTATTTAAATTCAAATTGATGTGTCCCGTTTACATCTTAAGTTTCTCGGTTATGTATTTCGCATTGAAAAAATAAACGTCACGAAGTTTTTGGAAAATTTTCCTAGAAATAACGGAACGGTATAAAAACGAGGATTAAAGAGGAAATGCATATTTATGAAACTTCCCCGTGTTACAATTGACTCGGACAATTCTCATTTTGCATAAAGAACCGCAGTCCATTCATGAAGTTAAAATGTGTCGGTCACGTTACCGTGTCCAGCTGTTTTTCTTGCAATAAACAATATTAATCGCGTTCCAAGAGCGAAACAAGCCATTGTGCAGCTGTCACAATAAAGGAAAGCATTTCAGTGGATGAAAAGAGTACGCGACGCTTCACATGAGCGGCGCATGTAAACGGCACGACGTTTTGACGCTTGTACGTGGCATTTCGGTTAGTTGAACAACGGTGTATTATGATTAGGACACCGCGGAAACAATGCCTCGTGTCCATTAGCCGGTCAACTAACTCGACGTACAGTTTCATGCTAAACAGCTAATTTGCCGCGTTAATTTATGCCTCTCTATTAAACGGTTCGTATACCGGGGTCTCGAACAATCGATGTACCCGGTCTACACGGTGTCCCGCGTTGCATCGCGATGCATTTCTTCCCGCGCCGCCGTTTCCCTACGCCCGACCGTTTGTCCTCGGATCACGAGATGCACTCCCGCGCGCGGTAATCGATGCACCCGGACTGCGTTCTTAAGACTCGCATAATTGAGCGAACAAAGCTACTCAATGGTTTGAAATTGAGTAAATTTAACTCGAAGGTCACAAATTGTCCCGTGAACCGATCATCTTTTCTGAAATTAAGACCGCGAGATTACACACTCTTCACTCGCGCTCAACTGATTTCACGGCACTCTAAGGCCCAACAGGTTTCTGCCAGCAAATCCGCTTTAAAAGAGCAGTTTTAAGACACACTCGACTGGAATACGTTGAAACTCTCGCAAAACGTGCGCGTTGCACTTTGATCAGCTGCACCGATCAATAGAATAATTTCCAGGGATATTAAAGATGCATCTTCGCAGTACCCCGATTGCATCGAAATTCTTATTACCCCGTGCGCCGGCTGAGTACTGCGCGTCGCTGCGAACGCGTTTCGTTATCGTCGCGTCGGGCAAAATGAATATGTTAATTACTCAAAAACAACCGAGCTTATGACAACTCGGTGCACGCGGACCCGCAACGGAAATTGCTTTTCCTTTCTTCCCGTCGCGTCGTGTCGCGCGTCGGCTAGTGATCGATATCCGCTTCATATCCAGAAACCGATTCGTCCCCTAAATTGTCTCCCCCCCCCCCTGCATCGATATCCCTGACCATTAATATGTCAGCTACACCTGCACTCTCAACAGTTTTGTATTAATTTCACCAGTCGTTCACCGATGGGTTTTAGATTACCCTTTCCGGATGGAATTCTGTTCTACGAGAAACCGTCAAATTGCTATATATTTTCAAAGAATCTCTGTTCCGCCTATCGCGTTTAAATGCTGCTATCAATTCTGGTTAGAAAATGTCCGATCTACGAGAATAATAGAGATGCTCTGATTCGCAAACTTTGCAACAAGAGTTACTTTCCACTCTATATAATAGATTCTTTTTTGTACGGACCATCTCATAGTCTCCTATTTTATGCACATACATTTCTTAAGTCTCACGGTTTATATCTTTACTATTAGTGTTGTGCTCGAAAATGTTCATACATATTGTCTCAATCCTAGTTTATAAGTTATCTTTGTAATGTTAGCATGCACAGTAGGGTGGACCTTAGTTATACTTGGTGAAAATTATTTTGTCGAATTTTTTTCGGGACACAATTTGTCTTTTTACGCACTATAATAATGTAGAAACAAAATGTAACATTAATTTGAAAAAAAATCGTGACCTTGAAATCTCAAAAATTAACTTTTCAAAAAAAAATTTTTTGCATTATATTTAATTTAATAAACAACACAACTTTTGTCTAAGAATTTTTTTTATATTTCTATAAATAGCGAGAATATTTTGCACACATTATTTTTGCGTCAAGTGTCACAATTCTAGGGGGTGTCCCGAAAGAAATTCGGAGGTCGAAGAATAAGGTCCACCCTAATGCACAGCCATGCTGCTGATAATTCCATGTAGGGTTTTATAGGTTAATAAAAAAAAGTTTCTGGTTATAAACACCGGAAAACCGGCGGTCTACCAACGACACTCGATTATCCTTGTAATTGACACGGCAAAGTAGAAAATTAGCGTTGCATTGCACCGGCGGCGAGCGTTCATTTATCAATCGGACGTGGAAAATCAGAGAACGCGAGAACGCTGTTACGATGATGGTTTCGGCTGGTCTCCCTGGAGGAGCGTGTCATCCTTGTGCAAGAATGGGACCGTGTTACGGCCAGCAACAAATGGAATGTGTTTCCCGATGAAATTCTCCCCGGTGAAATGGAACGGTTATTCGGTGGGAACACGGACGAGAGAGAAACGAGAGAAAGACGGGAAGAGAGAAAGAGGGGAGGGAGCGGAGAGGGAAGTTTGTATCTGGAGCAACGGTATCAATGTTCGGGCAGCACTCGTGCGGGTCCAAGAGGTTAAGCCGAGTTTGCACGGCAACGTAAACTCGGGCGCGCGCCGCAGGTGGGCTACTGCACGTGCGCGGCCAGCAGAAATCCGGCGAAATTCGATCGATTCCGGCGAAAGGAGGAAGGTTCGACGTACATTCGGGTGTAATCGAGCTACCCTCTACCCGGCAACCGCTACCCCGTGCCTCTGCACTCGGCACTCTCGGCAAAACTCTCTGCAGTCTCTGCACTCTGTGCACTCGGCCCGGCCGTTCGCACCGTCCTAGAATCGAGCGCGAGCCCTAAGAAACCGAGTGGTCTCTTGACCCCGATATATCGCTGCTGGGCTGCGTTTTCTTCGCGCGATCGAAACCCGACCTTGGCTTCGAGACCGATGCGCCTGGGTTCGAGAGCAGCTCACCCTCCCTCCTGCTTCTCTTCCCACTCTTTCTCCTTCTCCTCGTTCCGCTGCCTCTTCTCCATCACTCGCAATCCCGCAAACCATCCCTGGACCCATCACCGGAGCAACGACGCCTCTTGCACCGTCACGATCATCGAACCAATCACCCCTCCGCTATCGAGAGCCAGATACAGGATGATGTGCTTCAGATTGCGAGCCCGCCTCGCGTCCGGAAATTGTGTCGGACCGGAGACCACCTCGGTCCAAATCTTCCCCAGCTATCGTAAACAGGTTCTCCGATTTTTTTTTCTTGTTTCAGAATTATTTGCTTTGTCAGTTAACGAGAGTTTCATTCCAATGTAGACATTTTTAGTTTGGTTCTCTTCAGTGCTCTCGTTGTTCGAGGAATTTCATTCCGATGAAATGTTCCACTTGAAGAATTTCTCCTGCTCAAAGTGTGAAAGCTAAGCAACGTTGAGTTTTGAAAATTCCCAGGCTGTTGATAGCGAATTGATTGAAAATAGAGGATACGAGTTTGAGTATCTCTGATGGGGTAGTATTGACCCGTACACAGGGAGTAAGCGATTCCGTGGAAAGAGTAATGGCCACCTTTGTCCTCGCCACGCTGTCTACCTCGAGCTTCGCGTTTAATTAAGAACAAACCGGCGCGGCGGCCGGGTGCAGCGAGATCTCGCTAAACCAATCTATTGGTCGCGTGAAATCGTATCATCATGGCCAATGAATCGTCCCTCTGCATTTCATAGGGCAAATCCCCATTCTACCCATTGCTATGTTATTAGCAGATTGCGGATCTATGAAATAGATTTACGCATCTATGAGAAAATTAGTTTGGTGAAATATGAAACCATAATAGATTAGAAAAATTCAAGAATATGTTAAGGGATGAAATCAATTTTTATTTTTTATTTCTTACTATGTTCATTTATGTTTATTTTTCCGAAAATGTTGTTTTAATTTTTTTCCTTTCAATTTTTTCATCTGAATTGAAAAAATCATACAGCGAAGCATTAATAATATTATTGAACCTATTTACAGATTTAAGTAATGATACAACTATCGAGCACCGGAAGCGATTAAAATATTTTAGCTGATCAAAATAACAAGGTACTATTCATCTAGGTTTCGTGCAATTTTCATTGCACTACGTGTTTGGATAAAGAAATTTATCGAATCATTTTCCATGTAAGCAACATCATAATTTCGATAATTATAAAATGAAAAATGTAAGACCGATCATCTTAGTGTTAAAATTATCGCTACCCCATTTGCTTTCTACTTCGTGCAACCGATGCGGAAAATGTTTACTTCGATATTTAATCAATAAATAGTTCCTGCTTTCTTCCAGAACAGGTTCTGATCATTTTCACGGGAAATTTAATTGGACGTGGGAAAAAGCGGCTCTTTGAGCGACCAGGCCAAATTAATCGGTTCCCTAAACGTTCGGTAATACGTGCTCCGTGAGTCGCACGATTTTTCCTGTTTTCCCCCAAGATGTAGATAGACTTTAAAAAAACGAAATTATCGAGTAGGCACACAGGTTTCACCGCGTTGCTGCATCGAGCGTGTTCGGTGGGATGCACGGGCTTCGTTACGTATAATTTCGTTAAAGTTGAAAACAGACGGCTTCTCGGGTGCCGGACAAAACAACAACATTGTTGCAAACGCTTCGATCATTGAGTAATCAAAACGTGCAATCCGCAAAGATCGCGATTCGACTTATCATTTCCGGGTAACAAACAAGAAAACTCCCGCAAATGAATACTCACAATGTGAGATCAAAGAAAATACGGCCAAGTTCGTTAGCTTGGAAATACCTCTTGCAATAATGAAAAAAGCGTTTGTAAAAATTAGTTTAAAAGAACGCTATTTAATTTTTAAAGAGTTATATGGAGGGCTAAATTACTCAAGCTTGTCCGCTACCTAACACCTTTCATGGCCATTAGTTTAAAAAGTAACGGTCAAGTTGTTATCCCTGTTTCATTAAATCCTAAACATTTTTTCACAGTTCTCGAGGTACTGCCATTTTTTTTTTAATTCAAAAGACTACTATCACATTGATTGTGCCATTATTTTTTGTGCATGTTCCTTCTTTGTTATTAGACGAGTAGTCTTTAATCTTTCTCTTTTATTTTTTATTTATTGTAAATAATACTTACGTAAAACGACTTCAGTACGTCTATAATAATAATTTTTTTTTAAAGTTCCGGGAACTTATTTAGAGATATTCATTGAGTTACCGTTTGGGAATCAAGTTCGTATAAGGCTGAATATTTTTGTTTCGCCGAGTAGTTTTCGCGTCGATACGTCGTTCCGCTCGAAAACTTCTGCGACGACTTACGCTCGCTCGCCGACGAACCTTGCAAGTTCACTGAATAAGTGATATATCGTGGGCTTCTATAGCGCGCTCGCGATCGATCAGCGTTCGTAAAAAATCACGCGTCCCTAACGAGTCCCCGTAAACGTAGAAAAAGATAACCCGAGCGGTCGACAGACCAGGAAAAACTTTGGATTCTATGTTAAACTCTACGTGTGGCCTTTCAACAATTTTCCTCGATCGTTAAAATTTTCCACGTCTCATGTGCAATATTCTTTTTCAACGTTGTATATCCGCCCAAAATGAGAAACAGAATTATTCATAGCGATTAATAGGCTACGGATCTTTATGCATTTATGAAGAAATTAGTCGGGCGAATTATAAAAGAGTAAGAGCTTAAGAAAATTCAAGAATGCTGTAACGTTGCTTTTAATGCGACAAAGTCGTTAAGGGATGAAATCAATTTTTATGTTATTTCCCGCAATCGATGCGAAACATTTTTATTTTCCAGGAAAATCCGCAGTCCAATGGGTAGACATATCATGGAATTTTGTTTCAGTTGAATTCGTTTCGATCGACAGCTAATTGTCGAAATCACAAGCGAGTACGTAACACAAGATAGAGAGGTTCGAATCTTAGACAATCTGGTTTCGCAATTAAAAACTGTTCTTGCGGCGCTCGATCTCCGCTTGTCGGCGTGCTGTTAATTCTCGCGCGATTACGTAACCAGCCTTCTAGCTCGAACATTATTGTTGTGATACGGATAATCGAACAGCCGATAAAGACCGGGCATCGAAAATTGACGCATGCTCGCTCGGAAGTTCTAACGAACGACATTACATTTTAATAAAAAGAAAAATGTTGGCTCGAGAGCCAGGCAACGAGTGATTACAAGAGGCGAGGCGAACGCTGTAATTTCAGTAGTCACAACAGATATGCCAGCTCACTCGTTTCGGGACAATGACGAAGATTGCACGCGCACCGATGTTTTTCTATTTCTTTTCGGAAGCCGTGGGAACCGGGAGCTATAATAAAACTGTACGCCAGCCAATCACTCGTTTTAACCGTGAATGTCTCAACGATTATTAACGATCGAACAATTTTATATGCGTTGTATGTTGACGACCCGATCTGTGGCGGATTAACGGATTAAGCGGCCGCTTAGGACCCCAGATGCTTCTGGGTGCCCCGCGCTTGGATTAGAAAATGTTTAGCTTGTCAAATTATGTAACAGCGCTGGCTACCATGGACAGACATATGTGCTTAAAAAAGGTCATTCATTTTGATTACTTTTCTCCAAACTTTTTTTGGGGCCACGAAATTGTTGACCGCTTAGAGCCCCCACTTGTCTCGATCCGCCACTGGATCCGGTCTAGAATGACACCTCCCAGCGAGGAACGCGAACGATCTTGGAAAACTGTTGGCCAGCCGAGTTCAACTCAACTTTCGATCCGAGTTCCGGGAAACGACACTTTCCTACTGCTTCCCAGGGATGTTCCCGAGAAAAGAAATTTTCTCGAACGATCGGCCCGGGAGAGCGCTATCCGGGAAAAAGTTAACGAAGACCGGCTCGGACAGTGTCTTCGAACTTGTGGCGCAATCGGGCGAATCCACGTTCGAGTGCAAGCCGAGAATGCGGAGAAATGTACAATGTCTCCGTTCGGGAAGAAAGCGAAAATCTCTCGACTTCAGCGATAAGTAGGAACTTACTGATGAGTTCTCTAGCGGGTCTAGGACGAAACATATTCTTTCTTTTGCTCGTATTAAAACATTTTTAATAGCGAACGTGGTTCTTGAACCGGAAGATTCAAATCTGAATCCAGCGTTTAGTATTCCTACAAAATAGCTATTTGTTGTGTAGAAAGTTCATAATATCCGAAAGATAAATTACGTAAGTAAGAACGTTCGTTAACGATCACTGAAACTCTCCCTAAAATTTAGTCGATAAAGGGACAACTGGGCTGGTAGAATACGTAAGAATAAGGACTCGATCATTTCCGTGGTTGGCACGTTCAACACGTAGGCAACACAGACAAGAAAGCGAATTAATAAAGACGTGATAAAACATTACAAAATTTCTGCGAATGTCCATTCGTTACAGGCCGATAAAATGAATTTAGTCTTCAAATGAGATATTGCGCAAACATGTTACATACAAAAGGTTTTAAACAATCTCTACATTTTGGTTGGGTAAATAGTGGTTGCTGTTAAACCTCGAACCAGGCGGTAACAATAATTTCGGCCACGAGAACCGGGCTTTCAGCCCAGTGTGCTCTTTCGAGGAGATAATTTGATGCGAAAATAATTTTGTTCCCGATAGTTTAAAGCAAAGTTATCCGTGTATTTTTCTGTGGATATCGGACACGGTCACCGGGAAAGTTTC
>CM052335.1:15881187-16078372 GCA_028455595.1 Lasioglossum vierecki | reverse complement strand
GATAAACTTGCTCCCATGTGAAGGAAGCAAACTCGCAATTTTATTTGGAACCGCACTCAAGGAATAATTATTTCGTGCTCCATAAAATTTCTGAATTCAAAAGTCAAAGTAACCTCGAGTATCTACAAGCAGCCCTCTTCGCCCAAGCGAACTCGCAATTTTAGTTGGGACCGTCCTCAAAGAATAAATGCTTTGTGTTCGCAGAAATTTCTCAATTCTAAAGTGAAAATAGCCTCGAGTGGAAAGAGTCAATTCGTAATTACTTGATAGCGAAGTGTTCACCTTACGCTGTCGTCTAGTTAATTGATTAATTGATATTCAATGGCAGTCATTCTGAAATAGATCGTTCTCTGTGGCAGCCGTGTAACGCGTCGACGAGCGAACTCTCGAGACTGCGAGCCTTTTGCAATTATTTTCCCAATAGACATTTCGCAAGCAGTATATCTAGATTCATCATTCGCCGCAAATGCGGTTCGTTACCGTTCACCTAATGTTACCAGCACGAATTTTTGTCGGAGCGAGCGAATGTTCGCTCGTTTAATCTAAACGCATCATTAGGTAACCAACGAAGTTCGTGCCGTTCGAATTCATAGAGATCAATGATACAACGATACCGCATTCGGAAACACAGTCGCCTTCGAATTCTATTATCTCAACGATCTAACGATCTTTATATTTATTCTCCGTGAATGCTTTTTTCTTTCGTGCAGTTTAAGTGTGAATATGTAAAATACAAGAACAGCTGTACAGGAAATGCTATTTTTACTTGATAGTTTACGAGCAAAGATTTTCCGATTGGAAACAAGACTCTTTTTCTGTTACTTCCACCAGTGTTTATTTTCACCGTAGTCGTTAGTTCGGTTCTCCGGTAAATAAGCTTTTCACTCGAGCATACCCGAGCTCGCTCTTAATTGATACGGCGCGACGTGTACGCGTACAGTTTAGTAATGACGAAACCTAGAAGCAGCACAAACTTTCTTGTTTTTCCGATAGCTTCGATTGATTACTTCAGAGACGTTAATCCAAGTGCCTGCTACGACAGGTTTTCGCAACACGTTTATTATTTAACGTTGCTTCCCCTTTCAAAGCTTCAAAGAAAAATTCATCAAGACTGCGAGGATTCATTCATGGGAAATTGTCTACTGCTTGGAGCACAGAATGATGGGTAACTGGTGGTAAAATTGAAACACGAGTGATTTTAGTCGCTCAAATCTTTCGAGAAAATCTACACGAAGATATTTAAAGCGTCAATGGGGAACAAGAATATCGAAAGCAATTCTCGATCGGTCACACAGTTTTCTAATCGTCGCGTGTTCCTAATTAACGTATCGGAATACAAAACGGTCTGCGCCCGACGGATTCGTTCGTGACAATATCGAACCGCGTGCTCGCCCGGAAATAACGAGACGAATGCCCGGTGCGAGAGACCGGCGCGGCCGATCGATAACCGGGGGCAAGTGGATTCGAGATTAGAGGGGAACCTCTAATTGGAGCGTGTCAAGTCGAGCGGGTGCAGTTGCATCGGCACGCTGCTGTTCTTCCGGTTCTTTTGCCTTCCTTTCTCCTCCTCTCTCTGTCTCTCTCTCTCTCTTTTTCTCGTGTCCCTTTTACCGTAGTTCCTCGCTGATGTTTACCCGGCCACGAGCCGCGATAGAACGCGAGCACGAGTATCGATCGAAATTCAAATGGGCACGCGGGGAACGCGCCGTTACGTAAACTGCACCCGGAAACGTAGACACTAGCCTAGACCAGCGGGCTCGCTGCCTCGCTTTTCGTTTCTTTCATTACGAGCCCAAATCTCAAACTGCCTGACTTCCCCTTCGATCAAATTGACCGATCGATGGGCCTGTGGATCCTAAATCCTGGAAACTTCCCGTTCACCCCTTAAACATCACATCCCCAAATCAGACTGGGAACCTTCGACTTCAATACAATTTTTTGGACACTTGGAACACGACAAAAATTTTTGGAAGGTTTACTGAAATATTTTCGAACGACTAATTTGAGCCTGTAAAATTGAAATGTTCGTAGCATTGTATTTGCAACACTTGGAGGTACACTTATCCCTAACTAATTTTTCGAGGGAACTCGAGCTTTGCCAACTACCGACCTCCCAATGGTATATTATACTTTGTTTCCATCCCCCATTTCGAGTAGAACGTTTCCACCGCGGGTTCGAGAAGCTCAATGCAGGCTACGAGAGAGATCGATTGCCCTAATCGACGAGGGGACGATAAGATAATGGAAGCCGCACGATGCGACGGGTTGATCGCAAAAGAAAAATATAAAATAGCAGAAATCGGGCTCTGAAAATAGCTGGTTTCGCCCCGCAGAGTAAAGTCAAGGAGATGGCGAATGTGAACGCGCTTGTTTGCCCAGGGCAATGGTTCTCGGGCAACCGGTTATTATTTTGATTCTGTTCGTAGCCAGACTGGGTGCCACCAGAAGTCATCGACATGGTGCAGGATGACAAGGAACGGTGCATGCAGGAACACGGCACGACGGAAGGTTAGTGCCACGATTTCTAAGAACCGAAGCTCTGACACGCGTGGAAAATGATTACCGTTCTCCACAAGCTGTCGATTTGTGTAAAATAGAATGCAGTAAAGTCGCGATCTAGCTCCCTGAGGATCTCCACGATCACTTTCCATGCGCCTACCTCTTCCACTACGTTCGACATCCTTTTCAGAACAGCGATTTCGGTATTTTAAGGTCAGATAAAATCCTATTTTTTTATGCAAGCAATAAAATTTAATCGATAAAATATTTTCCATTTTGGCAAAAGATCATTGAACAAAATGGAAAATATTTTATCGATTAAAGTTTATTGCTCAAATAAAAAACTTGTCAACCTGATGCTTTCGGCGCGGTCGACGCAGTCATAAAAAACTAGTTTCCCTACACGATCTCTGTCCCCGCTCGGAACAGGCTATGGAAGCTAGATCGCGACTTTACTGTAATGAAAATGGGTCAAATTATGTACGAATATTATCTGTGACCTCGGGTTGCAGAGCAGATCCAACAGGTGGCGGCAGGAAACATACCGAACGATAAGTCAATCACGTGTTACATGTACTGTCTACTGGAGGCGTTCAGTTTGGTAAGATCACATTTTACCTTCGAAGGAACGATTCCATTTGCACCGATCTATTCACAAACGAGCCGTTCTGTTTAGGTCGACGACGAAGCTAACTTGGAAGGGGACATGTTGATGGGATTACTGCCGGAGAACCTACAGGACACGGCGCAAAAAGTCATGGCAAAATGCACCCCTGGAAGTACGCGCTTCTTATTCCTACGACCGCGAAAACTTCCACCGATTTTAACCCCTTTCCGATCCGAACTGCTTTCTCCCCTTTATTCCAAAACTTACTTCAACGTCATTCCATTTAACCCTCACAAGCTCCTGAAAAATAGCTGCATAAAAGAGACTAGGATAACAATTCACCCATCTTTGTTTTACACGTTAAATCAACACACTGTGTTTCATTCATAGCGTTACATTTTAAAGAAATACATCTCGCGACGTAAGCATAAAAGGGTCAATAATTTTACAGTTTGTGAAAATATTTAACAGGAGATTTAAGTGAATTTTTACCCTAGCCCCATATGTAGCTTCGCTAGCTGTGAACTACTACGATTGCTAAATTAAGGATTTTTATTTTCACGTAAAATCAAACGGAGGAAGGAAAAGACTTACATATTTGCCAGAAATGCATAAAGATCCGGTGTCTAGACATTGCATACCATGAAGTTGTGGCATTGCTGATAACCACACTGTAAATTATTCAAATTGTCGCGAAAGTTAATGTCGAGCTTAGCTGGACATAGAATCGGAAAGAGTTGAGGAAACGGATAGGTAAAATTCGTTCCGTTTCCATTCTAACGTGAACTGGGTTTTTTCAGCTGGCGCCGATAACTGCGAAAAGATGCACAGTATCGCTGTGTGCGTCCAACAAAGTGTACCAGAGGTGAGTCTCGTCGCATTCATGAACTTATTAGCTAGATCGAAAGGTGTCGAATAAGTTTTTTGCCAAGTTTTAACCTTCAGTTACTCGCACACCACTTTCTGCACAACTAGCTAACATTATCAGACTCCAACATAAATAAATTTTCATTCAATACAATAACTACTTTAATGCAAATTGAATATTTGCTAGTCTGCATAACTGGTTAGATTGAACTTGATGAGACTCCAATATAAATGCAAAATTTACTCAATACAATTACTTTACTGCAAAATAAATATTTGCCAGCTCTTGTCGACACCTTCGTTTACGCTTGAAGCATTGATTTGAAAGTTTGGAGATCTGAAGTACTACATGCGAGTAAATAAAAGTTAATCCCGACAGAAATGAATGTCGCTTTATGACACGCAATTAACATCGCTGCTTATCGATGCGTACCGCTAACTGTCAGTGGTTTATTGGCTATTAAATGGACCTGCAGAGCCACGTCACCGGATGTTGAATCGGACGTCGAGTCTCTTGCAAGATCGTTGCAACGATCGTTATTAGACTGCGGATATTTATGCAAAACAGATCTTGTCTCTGGTCGTGTTTGTTGCAAATGCATAAAATCCGCAGTGCAATGACGATTTTCAGAAATTCGACTGTAACGATTTCTGACTCGCTGTTTCGGCAAAAGTCACGAGATGCATCGACGATCGCAAAAAAAACTGTCGAGCACGCGTTGCGAACGTATGGCTATTGCGTCGGTGCATCTCGTACTAGAGATGTAACAGTTAGCATGCACTCGGTAGCAAACTAACAACTACACGGTCGCATATAGAAGCAGTCGCAAACGAAACTGTGCAGGGAAAGCGTGCAGAGGCCGTTCTAGAACGGTCGAAAGAAAGTTCGCTAAAGACGTGGGAGAGAAGTTGTAAGAAAAACCCGTGGTTTCGTTGCAGCTGTGGTTCATCGTCTAAATCGTTTCCACTGGACCAGCGAGAGGAGGCGGTTGAATCGTGACACGGAGAATCGAGAAACCAGAAACCGATCGGAAGGATCCTACCCTCGTCTACCGACCGGCAACGAAATCAGCGCACGCGAAGCAAACCCAATTATTTGTACAATCCGTTCTGTACAGGTACTGTAGTTCACCTAGGATAAATCATTCAAACTCCACTATCGTACTGTAAATCTGACTATCGAAAGACAAAAATATACTATCGAACGAAACAGAAACCAAATAGAGACGATGAAATCAAAACTGACACGAATCTAGCGTTTATGCTCTGGTTAACCCTCTGTCTTCATTTCTATTCAATTATAAACGATTCCCGGACGCTCCTCGGCTGAATGTTTTAGATTCCTGCTAAATTTTTTCTTGTCGCTCTGTAACTGCGTCGTTGTTTGATGCGCTCGCTAGTCCGCGTTAGAACAATGAAATTTATTCAATAGCTCGTGTGAAGACCTTGCTGCAAACCCTGGGAAGTCAACTCTTTTCGTAAAACTGTACACAAAACTGTCACAGTTCTATACGTTTTCTTATCTGTGGGCGGATAAAGAAGTATCACAGTATTTATGGAACGTGTACTTTGTAAGTCAAATAAACGAGAAATACGTCATCAACTACCGTGGCCGATATCTAATTAAATATATTACGGTTTAACCAACCTTTTCTGTTCAACTAATAATTCTATCTGATTTGCTCGTTTGTCGTTATTTTTTCTCCTAGACGCACAATTTTCAAGAAATTTGAGTTTGAAAAAACGAAACATATTTTTCAACTTTGAACAAATATTGTGATATTATTATAAAAGATATTGTACTGTTCTTTACGGTAAAAGATTCTCTAGACTTTACCGAATCCAGTGATGTGCAATAGCAATACATTATGATTGTTTAAAAATGTTTAATCAATCATTAAAGACGGAGGAGCACCACGTTTGCACCGTTTTATGATGATATTTTTTAATTTATCTGAAAAAATAAGGGTCCAGCGAAAAATCGAACTGCATCACGCGATAGAGCAGACTTTTATCTTGAGAAACCAACTTTTCAAGTTTCCAACGTCGACGTATTTTTCTAACTAGAAAACAAAATATCCGTGCCCGACACGAGTTGCCGCCAGTGACATTCAACACTAGAGCGAGCGTTCCACAAACCATCATAATGTATTACTATTGCACATCACTGGATTCGGGAAAGTCTAGAGAGTATTTTACTGTAAAGAACAATACAATATATTTTATAATAACATCACAATATTTGCTCAAAGTCGGAAAATACGTTTTGTTTTTTAAACTTAAATTTCTCGAAAACTGTGCGTCTAGGAGAAAAATTAAAAATTTGAACACAGCGCGAAAAACTATAAAAATCGCACAGTGAGAGAATCGAAACGTGAAAAAACAGTTTGAATTTGTTGAACCGTGTAATGTACAACGGATTAACCAGAATTTTCCGAGGAGCGTGCGTGGGTGCACCGAGGAAATTTATTTGGCGACGCGGCTAACAACCGAGGTTACGTAAATACGTTTCGATTAGCGAACGGCAGATCGTGGGTAGAATTTTCCGTGACAATCTAATTCGCGAGTTATCCCGGCACCGCCCGGTCCAGATTACATGTTTACAAGAGTTTCGGCCCGGTTCCCCGCGTACCGTTCTCACGGGAATGACACGCGGAGTCCTCTAACGAGGAAGCCTAAGTGGTATCCTCAATCGACAGCGACGCCTGCTCTTACGCAATACGTTCGCTATACCAACGTGTCAATTTTACTCGATCGGGGAAATCCGCTTTGGGCGACGCGAATCATCGGCGCGACCTGCTGCGTCGTCGGATCGCCACAGATCGAAACAATGTTCGAGAGTCGATCGGACTTCGATCCGAACCTCGCAGCTCGTTAAAATTCATTCGAACCGGTTGGTCGCGTCTCGAAGATGCCAGAGGCGATGTGAATCCTCGACGAAACGATAGTATGTACAGTAAATCCTTAAATACTGTCCAACATGCGTATACTGAACGGACAGCGTTTGCAAAGATGACTTTACTGTTTGATTTATGACTGTGTCTACCACGCCGAGTGAGACTTCAATAGAGAACCGAACATCACTGGCCAAAAGTCAATTTTCGAAATTCAATATCTTGAAAAACTTTTTTGGCTATAAAGTAACGAAACTTCAAACCATCACAATCCAAAATATTATCCATTTCAGGTAATTGTGTGACCGAGGGTAACATTCTAAAGACAAAATTCTGAAAATCAAAGTGAAACTAATTATTCGAAGAACACATTATAGAGCATTATACTATAACAGGTTTGACTAAATGTTTTATATTACATTATTGGCGTGTTTTCATTGTTTAATTAGTTTTCTAGAATTATTTAATCCAAGTACAAATGCTGCAATATAAACTTTGTCTATTTACATTACAATTTAAACTACAATGAAATAGACAAAGTTTAAATTACAATTCAAATTACAATTTAAACTTTGTCTATTTAATTTTGACCACGAAGAACGAGTTTCCAGACCATATGTGCTTGGTGTCGAATCCACTATTTTGAATTTTTCATTTTTCCAATGACATGTTGACTTTTGGCCAGTAAAATCGCGTTCCTGGACCGCTCTGTGCAGCGTTGACAGGCAGTGGAGTGAGTAGACACTAAACTACGACTCCGGGCAGTACATATTTAAAGTTTTACTGTACTTTTACCACATTTTTATTAGCTCGCTTTATTATCTGTCTGTCTGTTCGGTAGAAATCTTGAAATTAAATTTAAACTAACTTCCCGATGAGCTAGTAGCTTAAAACTTTCAACATAGGTCAGAACTGGATGACAATGCAACATTTAAAAAAATAACTTTTAAAAAAGACTATGTGTTTAGGATTTAATAATATTTTTTAATATTTTCCTTGAGCTATGACTGTATCTATCGTGCCGAGCGAGACTTCAATAGAGAGCTGAACATTGGGAATGTCAGAATGAAATACGACAACGATTACGTAGACGATTCCGGACAGCATTTAAAGTTTTACTGTACCTATTTTCGGTGAACGCTAGAGACACTACCTACTCCTACGCAAACGTGTCGGGGGCTGTTGCCCTAATTGATCGTCGCGCGACGATGGAATCCCGTCGATCAGAAGTTGTCGACTCGAGACGAAACCGTGGAATATGGTTCGCTCGATTCTCGTCGTGCGCGACTTCAATTAGGACGTTCTGTCATGCATGATCGTGCAGAAACATCGCAGAAAAGAAAACGGGGTGTGCTCTGGGACTTCGGTGGCTCCGAGAGAAGTTCGTTGATCGCTGTGTTTGGTGAAGCGGAGTAGTTGCGGCGGGTGAACGGTTTCGTGAAAGGAGAAGATCGTACAGGATCGGTGATAAGCGAGGTTTCTTCGTTGATTGAAAGAGACCAGATAAGCGTTTCAGTGTATCTTGAATTGTTCGAACGAGTTCGGTATAGCGAGTCTACCGTCTTCAATCGTATTATACGAAGTCTAGCGAATGAAAGAGGGTGGATAATTAAGACGTGCACCAATGAAACGATGAAAGGGTTCGAATGTAGGGAACAAAGTATACGAGTTCGGATGGAAGCGAAATTATTGAGTGTACAAATTAATCCGTGCTCCTCGAAAACAATCGATAGCAACTCGATTGTGGATCCAAATCTTTCAGCTGACAAGTTGATACGAAATAAAAATTGCCAGCATCGATTGCATCGCATAGAAACGAAATTGGAATGTTATTTCTAAATGATTTTAATGGTGCCATCATCAATTACTAAAATTTTCCAACAATTTTGCTATAACTGTCTAGTTTAATGATAATTATTTATCAGACGAAAGAAATAAGCGGAAAAATGAACTACAAATTGAAGAAGGGCTACGAATCGATTCGTACACCGAGTATATGAACGAAGACAGAGAGAGACGAAGAATGGAAGACGTCCGAGCGATTTCAGAATAAGCAGCAAGACGAACGAGTAGAAAAATAAAGGGAACAGAGAAAAGGGCTCGGTGGAAGCGTAGAAAAAGAAGAGCACGCGAGTAGAAAGATAACAATGGGTTCGGATAGTCTACCGTGATGGATATCGATCGTGTTCCGCGAGTTCCGTGAACGTGGCCGACGATGAACGGTAGATCCCGATCGCGAGACAGAGAAATCGGAAGAAGAGCGGCGCGTCCCGTGCACGGAGAAAAATCTTGAAACGTCTATTTTTACACGGCGACTGGAAATAGTCGGTTTTAATGAAAGGAGGCACGCGATCGGTGGCCCGTACGTTGCTCCAGTCATGACTCACGCTTCGAACGCGAACCCGCAACAAGTAGAGGTCCCCCATAATATCCCCCGTAATTGATCGCTCCGATCAGCACCGCCGGGATTTTAATATCACCGATTTAAGGCTTCCACCCGTGTGTTGCGAAGCTCCATCGTGTCGGGGTAGCTGCCGAGTATCGTTTTCCTGAAAAATCAGCGAAACGGAGTCCGAACGTAAAACAGAGATAACAGAAACTGCTTATCCGAGCGGAACAAAAGGATCCACAAAGGGTGGAAATAGACTTTCCACTTTGTACCCGAAAGAATGTTAACTGTAATATCGAATGCAAGGCAAACGAGAAGGAGGAGAGCGACAAATAAACGATAATGTATTCGGCCGTGAAAATTACGTTCGCCGCTGTGAGCACGATGTTTAAATAATTCAATGAAAATTTGCTGAGAGTCTTTGTGCCTCTTGCGAAGAGAAAGGGGTGAAACGATATGAATTTTTCGGGAGAGAGTACTCTGTTTGAGCCACGAACTGTGAGAAGATCGTTCGATGATCGAGCACAAAGCTGCGCTATCGGCTATGCGGAGAGACAGGCATGGTGGATATATGCAGCCGATAAGAAATCGTCGGGGACTCGCGACGGTGGCCAGCGGTGGGATCGAGTTTCATACAGATCGCCGTGGATCAATTAATTCAGTAGCGATGCTTGATTCCGTTGCATCGGTATTTCTAGAAGCTAATGTATCTTTCATGCGGCTCGACGTGTGCTTCCCCTCCGTGCACGTTGCTGCAACGATTCCGACCAAGAATCTTCGAAGAAGCGTCATCTTCGGGAAGCACAATCCTAAATGATAGTCTTTTGTCTTCGAATAGTTCCTACTCGGTATTGTTCCACCGATCGATAAATTGAATAACGTAGCAGGAAATAACTGCTCGATGAAACATTATGTCAATTATGTCAATCTCGAATTCAGCTTAGACGGTCGAATTTTTCAATTTGACGGATTTAATAATGAGCTTCGATCGCGGAGCGATGCAGAGATGGATGTAGGTTAACGCGTGAAATGGAAGCATGAGATCCGAGTGGAAATGTGACAGGAAGGAGAGAACAATCGTTGCTACTTTGTTATCGTATGCAACTGGGTCTAACGAAAGGTTAATAATCGAATGATCCAATGCGGTTGCTCAACGCAATGTGGGAAACTCGAACGATAGCATTTCGTTACCCTTTCGAGAATCTCTTTCCTTTTTATAAAACGAGCGTCATCGCGGCGAGAAATTAATATTGAAATCGAATTTGAATTCGAATATTCATCGCTCGCGTATATTGCTTTAACAGCACTCTCGGCAGACGCTTCTGTTGATTAGGCGCCGCGAAAGCTCGCCTACAAGATCGATTCTGGAAGTCGAGTTCGCAGGAAACGAATCTCCGCGCTTATCTCTCTCGACGAACGATCGATCAACTTTTTTCCTTTCTCTCTCTCTCTCTCGTACCGCGAACAAGACCACCCGGTATAGGTATCGGGGATTGGTGCGCGCACGCGAAACTGCGGTCTTCAATGGGAAAGTTCAAACGAAGCGACACTTTATCGTTAACTTCATCAATTTTATCAAAGCAATTACGATCGGGCTGCCGGTTAAGTCGTTAATGCGTTTGCGGTAAACGTTCTTTGATCAAAGAAATCCCTGCGGAGCCGTTGGTTGCTTACAGCTGCGTTACTTCCGGACCAATGATTTCCGAAGAAGTTGCTCCAACTATACATATACCCACCGATTAAATCAGAGTTTGCCGTTCGCGATTTAATGTACTTGTTCGAGTAATTAGTTCGCCGGGCAAAATCGTTTCTCGGATAGAAGGTCCCCGAGCGAGATTGCTTAAATTAATCGAGAGAGAGCGATCGATATATGAAAACGAAAGGTGAAAAAAATAGAGAAAAGAGTGTTGAACTTTGAAGGAATGCAAAGAGTATTCGATAAATTTTTCAATCGATCGAAGGGAAATCACGAAACTCTTACGCGGTTTACGTCTATTCAGATATTTATGTAAATCAGTCGGTGATCATTAGACCGCGGAAACGTAGACCGCCTATGAATTAATTTACCGCAACTGGAATCGAAACAAAAAGACAGTCTACTCTGTTAGCAGTTGCGCCGGGTTGCACATAAAACAGAGACCTCGTTAGACTTTATGATAGTTTTTACCGCGACGAACGCTAGGCGCCTCGTGTCAACCGTAAAACCCGCGGAACGATGATCACGTGTCAAATGTTCGATTGAACACCCAGGTGCGTCGGAAGAACACTGGCCCGACGAAATTAACCCTTGGACGAACTTCGGAAGCGTAAATGTTCGTTTCGCTCGTTCAATGTATTGCTTTACTAGCTCGGTAGAGGAAAATCGAGTTTGCTTCGCAGTGTTAGAAACGCTGCGAGGTAATGGAAGATTAAAATCATCTGAACACTCTGCTGGCGGGAGATTTTCACTGGAAACCGTGCGCTCCGTTTGTAACGTGCACGAACCTGGAGGAAAAAGCTCAAGAAATATATTTTTTGGGTCGCATTGTGAAATGTCCTAATATTTTCTCATCTTTAGTTAATAAAGACGTAACTGACATCCTAGGAGGTCTCGCAAAAGTTCTCGCAGGAACATGAACAAATTTTTCAAAGAACTATAGGAACCACTGAGCAACCTACTAAAAGCGATTCGAATTTTTTAGCTTACGGGAATGACAAGATTTCGATTTCGTGCAATTTGTATTACAATATGTAGTCTGGAAATAGTTCGTGGGTTTTGCCTGAGAAGCATCAGACTACCCGTATTACAATATGTATTCAATTCCCATAGAAGCAACTTGGTCGTTTCAATAATTGCAAGATGAAAAATATAAAACCGGCAGCGGTAGGTTCACTGTTAACGCTCGGACGGGTTCCAGTGATTACTTCGAATTGAAGGCTGTTTAATTTCTAGATGAAGTATGTTTAACCCCCCCTTTGCACTCGGAACTATTTTAACTCGAATATTAAACTTCTTCCAACAAAATCATTCTATTTCACATGATCTTTATCTTTTCATGGATATAAACTTGATATAATAACTGATATATAAATGCTAAATAGTTGATTAGTAAACTGTGGATCTTTATGTATTCACGCCTTCCGAAAATTTTCCCAAATGCTTAGAACATAAAATTCGACAGGAATCAATACAATTTTTACTTCCACTTTACGAATTTATGATTTCGGCGCAAGGTCCGAACAATTTTACACAAGGCAGCAAATGTGCAAGTATTTATAAATGTATCTTGCCGTTTCGATTCCTATTTGGATAATTTTCATAAAGAACATATATTGCGTCTAAAAATAATGTAAAAGAATTATAATACGGCAAATAAATTTAAAACTCAGCCAGATCAATCAACAGGATCAACAAAATTAATGTACTTACTCGCTGCGTAATAAAAAGAGAAAAGAAAAACATATAAAACAAACACTAAGAAATACCACTTTCTAACAAATTCATCTAAAAAAATTGCATAAACATCCGCAGATTAGATACCAACATATTTTCGAATAATGTAAATGTGACTCGTTCGATCGAGTGCCAAGGGTTGAAAGAACAACCGTTCGGTTTGCGAATGCGAAGACGACGAAGTGATACGAAGGAAGATGTCCCCGTCGCTGGCCACTTGTGAAAGGTAGCGAGACAGTGTGTGGGTGTGTTGATGGGGTTGTGTGCGCAGAGGGAGAGCAAAAGGTGCGCAACTAAAGAAGACGAAAGGATATACTATAGAACAGCTACTAGACACAGCGAACTAGACTCGGTGTTAGATGGGCAAGTTGTACCTTAAGGTCGATCGAGTGTAGAGCGGCGGTGTGCGTCGATGCGTGCTCTTTCGCGTCGTTCCCGCAATTCGCGTTGTTGTTTACGTTCGGCAGAGAGCCGCCCGGCCTGAACTGATTCACCAGGTTAATGTGCAGGTGTTTCCCGCTGGACTGCGGTGGGCTGGCGCCGGCACTCTGCACGGACAGCGGGGTCTCCAGAACCCCGGATGATCCCGTGGGACTGGCGCCCACCGAGCTGCTCGCCGAGGCGACCTAAGCAGGTCCATTGTTCATACCGTTCATGCTGCCGTAGATCGCCGCTTCCTCCTTGCACAACATGCACCTTAGGGTGCTTCTAAGTTATACTCGGAGGAAAATGTTCGAGATACAATGCACGCCATCCTCCGAAATTGTTCCTTTAGGTGAGAAAAAAATTTCTGCAAAGTTCGAGATCGATCGGATAAAAGGATTGCGTGGCACATTTTGAAAATTTTCAATTTCACCTTAACTAGGGACTGTGGCACATCGTTGGATTTGTCTTTTTTTCGGAATAGGAATATGGAAAAATGATATGACCTCCTTTAAATAAAAATCATAATGACCCTGAAAAAAATGTTTATTCTGTCATATTTGCACTGTTCGATAAGGTAAATATAACGACGGAATAAAACATTTTTTGGATACCATATTTTCACGACTTCAAGGTCAACGTTACTTTTAACCCCATAACCTACGATTTACGTTCCAACAACCTGGGTCCAAAACATAATATTTACATTTGGCCCGACCGATATGCTATGGGCCAGGCCCGTGATAATCAGTTTTGGTCCGAATACAAGACCACGTGTTTCACCCGTATTTGTAGGTTAAGGGGTTAATCGAAGAAGATCATATAATTTTTCCATATTCCTATTCAGAAAAAAAGACAAATCCAACGATGTGCCATAGTGCCTAGTTATGGCGAAATTGAAAACTTCCAATTGAAATTCGCCACGCGAACCTTTTATCCGATCGATCTCAAACTTTCCACAAATTTTTTTCTCGCCTAAAGGAACAATTCTGGAGAGTGGCGTGCATTGTACTCGTTGGTGAAAAATTAAGAAGCACCCTAATGCACCTAGATCGTCAAACGATCCGTATCTCGCTTTGACGATCCACGGCAACCTTCTCGTCCTCGCACCCTGTGTACGCGCGATAACGCTCGAGTCATTTCTCTCTCTCTCACACACACACACATACACACATTCATTCTTTCTGTCTCTCTTTCTTTCTCTTTGTTTGTTCTTTGATCCGCGCACACAGTGGCGCAGAAGACGAACAAGACCGTCAAGAAAACAATAGTCAGCGGTCGGGCTTGAATCGGTTCTGAAAATAACAGTTCAACCCTAGAACTCCTGAACCTACGGAGTTCCTCCTCATGCTCGACAAAATTTCGTCAAATTATTCACTGCCGCTTCGACATTGCCAATTTCGGTTTGACAAAGACATATCATTAACAAATATGTTTTTTCTATCGATCGTATTTGTTGTTAATAATAAATGGGTATGTTATCAGCGCACAGCCCTGGGTATTACCCCATTATAAATTTTTAATCTCTTACCTAGTGTTCCTTCTATTTGGTTTTTTCTTAGAAAAATTGGAAATGATAGAATTGGCTTCCCACGATCGAACCGTGCGCCGATAACATTAACCATTCTTTCTACATATATCGTTAACCCCTTGCGCTGCGATTCAGTTCACGATGCGAGCAAACTTCTAAAATGGATAATTATCGGTGACAGGATGATAGAATTTGCGGTTTAAAAGAATTAAGAGTTGTCCGTATCAATAATTTTGTACAGCCAAGAATTTTTGTGGCAACCACGCGTGTTCAATTCGTGCGTTACAAGGCAAGGGGTTAAGAATACGGATTGCAGAGTCTCGGAGAGCTAACCCGACCGTTCAAGAAGTGAATAGTAAATTTCGAAGCGTTCGAACGATCGCGCACGGCGAGACCGTTTCTCTTGTGAACGCGAAGAAACGATTAGCCGGCCCGCGATCGATCAGCCGACTTGTACGGGACACCGTACGCAGGTCACGATAATGGAACACGATCTGCAAGAAACTTTCCATCTCCTCGAACAACCGTTCTAATTGCTCCGGGGATTCACGGGAAGCGCTCGGCGAACTTCCACCCGGAAATCAATAATATTCAGAAGCTCGAACAATCGGTTGCGCTTCGGAGAGGCGGGTTTCCGCGTGAATCCGCGGAACGTGAACGTTCGATTACGGGATGGGGGGTGATGGCACGACGTTGTTTCTTCGGCTCCTCGGCTCACGAAGATGTCCCATGCACGGGTTGCGTTTTCTACCGCAACCTCGACATTCCTTCTCAAGAACGATTCGATAAACAGGTTCTTATCTCTGTCCTTTTCTCCTAATCTCTCTCTCTCTCTCTCTCTCTCTCTCTCTCTCTCTCTCTCTGACTCTCTGTAACTTGTTCTCTTTCCCTCACTCTGACTCTTTCATGCACACTTGGTATCTCTCTCTTTCTGTCCCGTGTCCTCATCACCGAATTCGTTCCACGGCCGGATTCCAGCGCCCGATCGATCCGGCCGCGGTCGACCACAGAAATTTCGGAGAACCGTAGACAAATTTTTCGAGGAATGTAACGGGACTCGTGTCCCGGAGGATCGTACATTGGCCTCGGAGATCGAGGAAGACCCAGTGAAATTTATAGAAATTATTATCTCTATCCGAAATCTCTGAGTATCGGAGGACGAACACGTTTCTGTCTACAGTGCTGTTTCTACTGTGTGGCGATTACGAGTCGCGTGGAATTACCGTTGTGTCGCATTGTACAGGGTGTCCGGTGGAAGTGTGTACCCCTAGTCGCCGTATAAGACATCGAAGATACCGAAAAGTTTCTCGAAGGCAGTTAAACGCCACGAGCCGGAAAACTTTCGGCCGAAAGTTTGTTTGGACAATTTTTCCGGGGAACATTGAGACGAGAGTAAACGGCACGTGTACGAGACGCGGGGTCCTAGCACGTTCGCCAGTTCTTTCAAATTGTAAACTCTCTGTTGTAATTGTTCATCCTGGATTGTTAACCCTCTGCACTCGAATGGGCTTTTGTTTGTCGGAAGTGGTACTGGCAAGAGCTACAGTTTTCATCTTACAATATCTTGCATTATATTTTTTTTTTAAATGATCCATTTAGTGATCGAAACGTTGAGATTAATTAAATTGCAAATTTGCTGTTGTCTCTTAATGATCGAACCGTGCTCCAAAAACACAGAATTTATTATATATTACATTTTCGATCGAGAAGAATTTTACTTTATTATGGTTTTCTTTGAATAAATAGAGTTTTTTCATTATCGCAAGCTAAAATATTCTAATCGCTTTTAGAGCTTTTAGTGAAATGATGAAAGAGTTTTAATTAAGGGAGCAAGCTGTACGAGTCCGGATAGAAACGAATTTATCAGGTGTACCAATTAATCCGCTAGCAAGTTGATGCAACATATAAAATTGTCTACATCGATTGCAAGACATAGAAACGAAATTAGAGGAGAAGTCATAAATTGACGGATTCGATTTTGAAAATTTTCCAACAGCATACTTTTTTTATATTAAATTACATTTTTCATGTTACAATTAATGATATTATAAAATAGATATTACATAAATAGAGTCTTGTCATTTTTGTAAGCTAAAACATTTTAATCGCTTCAGAGCTCGGTAGGGTTTGGTGTTAATCATCCAAATAAAGTAATTCTACCTCACGTCTAATATTTCTAACCTAAAGTATGACAAAGATAATCTAAAAGAAGTCTCCAGTCTCAGTGCAAAGGGTTAACATAGTTTTTAAAATACGAATTTCAATTCGGTGGAAAGGATTTGCGATCACCGTGCGCCACCTGGAGTTCCAAACAATTCCGGTTGCCAAGCATAACGGCACGCGCTGCGCGATAAACGCAGAATGGTCTGCGTGTCTGCACGAATTGCATCACTTCTGCGGTGAAAGTACCCGGTTTTTCCCGCTCGGATACAACTTGTCCGCCAGTTCCGACCCACGATATCGGTCTCGCGAGTTGGCCCGTTCAACGTCGTCGTTTTCCAAATTGGGGAGTCGACCTAGAAATCGTCGACCCGATCGAACGTTCAAATCGAATCGGTCGATCGTTCACCGTTCAAAGGAGACTCGATCGAACAAATCGGCTGATAAAAAATTGCAGACTAGTTAGCAAACACCGTGGCCTTTGGTTTCGGTTCGGTTGAACGGGGGAAAAGCGGATTTTTGCGTACTGCGTCGCCGTTTCTGTTTCGCGCACGCGCCACGCTCCGTTCCTTGCACCGGTCGTTGTCCCATTTCACCCGAACACGCTCTGAGAAATTGTGTTTCTCCATATTTTTTAATCTCGCGGAGTGTTTCGCTTCGCCGCGGTCAACGCTGCATGGGTTCACATCTTTACGTCCTGCCCGGCAACGTTTAAATTAACAAGGAACATCGCCCGGTTCCGATGAAACTTCGCGTTCGCGGTTTAGCCGAAATTATTCGTCCGGGCTTACGGGGTGAAACTACCCCTGGAAAGTCCAATCACCCGTATATCCTCGGATTCGAGACGTTCACGAGCGAAATCCCTGCTCCAGGCTAGGTTCTCTCGCAATTTCTTAACACTAAACCGTTTCACGATGGCTTCATATTATACAATTATTGGATTCGCGAATATTAATGGATGAAATGTCTCGTTTCCATGATGTCGAGGAAACGACGCTGTGTATCTTTATTATTCATACGAAGTGTTTTATCTTTGAGACGTTTCATCGCTGGCGGACGGTGCTCAAATATGATAAATATAAAACATTCCATATTTTATACGGTTATAAAAAAATTTAGATAATCTAATACACAAAAATCCAAATCACAGTATAAATATGTAGTTTTCAAAAACAAAAATGGCCGACGGAAGGAAATTGGATATTCTTGTAAAAATTGTTCTGTCACGTTGCCAAGTCAAACTGACATTTCACATTTCTTCCGACCTAGAATAGCTTTTTTGTGATCATCAAATTGAGATAATACCTCATACAATACTTAAACGTTTAGCAATCGATTATGCACCAACATTTTTTATAATGTAAACAATATTTTGAATAACGGTACAGCAATTTCTACTGGTGACTCTGAGTCGCCACTCTAGTGCTAAAATAAGGAATATTTTGTATTTATCATCTTTAAACACCTTCCACGAATGATGAGATGTCTTAGAGATAGATTACTTGTGTAAAATTTGCAAAGAAAAACACTTTTCGAACACAACAATTTACCAGATACTTTTAACGATTGAAAAATTCTAAATACAAAAAGTTTCAGCAGAATTGACGCTCGGACGATGATCCCCGTAAGTCGCTCGTAACTTCGCTACATCCACTGTTTTTGATTCATCTCTCGTTTCCATTGGAGAGACGAACGTGCGCGCGCTAGCGTGTTAAGGATCGGTCGATTCGAGTGATTAATCGCCGCATCCGTAATCGTTATCGAGGCCGTTAACGGTGCAGTGATTCAGAGGCCTGCAGTTTGTCCGTTCGATTAAAAAATCCCGGTTCGGATCAGAGATCGTGCTCGAGCCGTGTTAAGCCGCGTCCCCACGTGGCCGGCGCGTGCCGTCACGGAAAGAAAAGAAAGAAACACATTTATCGGACAAATAGTTTCGATTACAGGTATCAGCAGATATCAATTATTTCGTAGATGTTTTCGTGCTTCTATCGAGAAACCACTGGCCAGGAATGTCGAAGAAAGCGTCGGTCTACGTTTCAATCGAACAGCACGAGACAGAAATGTGTATCTTCTTTTTACCACGTGTTTCTTATTTGTCTGTTCGGTGACAAATTTTGCAATTGATTTTAAACTAACTTCCTGATGAGCTAGACACTTGAAATTGGATACATGGCTCAGAACTAGATGACAATGCATTATTAAAAAAAATTTTTTTTAAAGTCTTATTTATTTTTAGAAAACGGAAGAATTCTCTCAACGCGGTACTTCATCAGTGGTATCAGAGAGCATTTACTTTGACACTGCGTAATAGAGTTTCCAATGAAGTTCGCGCTTTCAATTTTAATGAAAATGTACGCGAACGGGATTTGCTCGGATTACGCGAATGTCCGAAAGATTTCTGTTTACGTTTCCCGTTATCGCCGAGAAGTCAGAAATGGCCGACTCCGAAGGAGATAAGTGAACAAAAGAAATGTTTTCTTTCGGCAAGTAGAGTGCAAAGATACGGGGAACCTCCGGGAAGATAGGATGCACAAAATTTTCGATCCTGATGTATCTCGAAACGGAGACACGCGACTCGATCGACTCGCAGCCCACGGATATATCAGTTTCCCGACGCGACGGTTCCGTGCTACGCGCGTGCGGAAATCACCAGGCACAATGTATGTATGCAGAACATTCGACGAATTCGTGACTATCCGGCGTGGCAGCCGCAGTTTTGCAGTTTCGAAATGCAAACATTCGCCGATTGTGCAAATGCAAACATTTCTCGGCTGTGATCCACGCCTCTGCCAATTCCTAAACGAGATCATTAAATGGTTCTACACTGACTTGTCTATATTTATTTATATGTACGATTCCGTGTTGCCAGGTCTCGATATCAAAAATGGACTGCGGATTTTTAAGCAAAATAAAACTTTTCCACGTTACGAACTATTTAAACCCTTAGCAAAAACTTTTTTTGTAATTCGTAATCCTTACTGCATGGTTTTTTTAATTGGGACGGTAAAATTCGAAAAAGGTAAGTTTTTCTGTATTATTTAAGGGAAAAATGTTAAAACAACATTTTCAGAAAAATAAACAGAAATAAACATGGTAAGAAAACACATTCTTAGTTTACTATATGTTAGATTTGTTAAGTGTATCGGATATGATACACTATGCAGCGAAGTTAACAAAACGAATGTAGTATTTCATTTCGATTTAAAGGAAATCAATAGCATACATATTTATTGGATTCTATTCAGAATCTTCGTCACAAGTCCGACCCGATATTGTAAGGCAATGGGTTGATAAGTAAAAGATAATACAACGATATTATGAAATATTTCTCGGCTGTGATCCACGCCTTTGCCAATTCCTAAACGAGTTCATTAAATGCTTCTGACAACGCTGACTTGTCTATTCATTTATATGCACGATCCCGAGTTCTCCGATCTGTATATTATTGATAAGTAAAAATAAAAAAATATTCTACATTACAAGCTACGTAATAAGTAAAAAGTAATATAAAGATATTACGAAAGTCTTGGAATATCCGTGCTGTGTCGAACGTCGTCGTCTACACATTTTTGTGAGAAATGCATAAAATCCTCGGTCCAATTGTTAAATAAAACCATCCAACTCGAATATGTTTTAGTTGTCACGATTTTCGTATTACCGTCCATCGTGACAACGATAAAACAACGAAAACGCGCGACGGAAAACGTTATTTTTCTTTTGGAAAAACAATGGACACATCTGGATCACGTAAAACGATTAACGTTGCAAGTGCAGGTTTTCCCGACTGCACAAATACTCCGTCCAACGAAACGCCGCGCGAAGGAATTGTTTATACACTCTTTTATGTAACGGCGTGTATCGGAATGGAGAATTATGCGTTGCACAGATAGCCGATATTTCCTGTAGAATGTAAAAAACAAAAAATTCCACGCAGTACGATGCGGCGCGGGCCATCCGATTCGTAATGAGACTGTCATTTTAAAAAGCGGCTAACGCGCTCAAAGGATTAATTAGAAACTTTTAGTCGTGGGGATTACATCGCGTTCGCCGCGGGGGAAAATCTTGCTGGCCAAATCCAATAATTTCAAGGGAATCGGATCATTTTTCCAGAACGTTCGAAGCCTCCTCTCTAAGGTTGCGTGCTCCGTTACGGAAGGAGGCGAGACAGGTAAATTTCGGAAATGATAAAGAAACTAAATATCCGATCAAGTTCAGGCTTCCCAATTTATTTCAACACATTACAAACAGTGATAATGATTTGAACTTCATTCACGTCGTGATCGAGATTGAATTTTCTCACTGTCGTCCTAATTCTTCAGCTCGATTGACTTTCTTCTTTTATTTAAATACATCAATTAGCTTGCATGAAAATGTCTGCATGTAATGTAAATTTAAAATCAAGTTACCTTCTTTACACATAACGTAAATTTACTTAATTTCATGATAAGAATAAAAACTATTCAATTATCTTAAGAAAGAAAAAAAATTAATCCTCTCGATTTCGATATGGTAATATCTGTTTAAATAGTATGAAAGTGTAGACAATTTCTTTTATGTGTACGTATGTATATCTATGCTATGTATAAAGTTTCACAGAATACCAATGTATCACTTAACAACTATAGGAGGCGCAAATGATGGTTCGAGAAACGTCTTAGAAATCTATTAAATTTGATAAGAACGCGATGTAACCAGCAATTTTGTCAGGTTCATCGTTCAACGGTTCGATCAAGTATCACCGTAAATGAGAACGTACGTGATCGAATCACAAGTGGAACGAATAGAAACATTCGTAAAAGTTAAGAGGAAGGATCCCGTATTAACAGTGTACATTTGTTCCCTGAATCGATTGCAAATTCCGCGACAAAGCTATCTGCAAATTTTGATTGCAATCGCATCGATACAGATCGACATACGCGTACACGGTTTCGAGAGTGTCGTTCAAAGATCGACTTTGTACCTCCGAAAATAAGCGGAATCGCTTCGGGTCTTCCGTGTTTTATTCCAGAGACTCGGAACTCTCGTACGAGTAAGAAGAAACATTCGAATTTTTGATGACTGCGCGGTAATCTTTTAGCGAATCGAGCCGCTGCTCGTCGGATAATTCGGTGCGAGCCGCTGGGGGCCACGGAAGAAAAATAAAGCGAGCGATCGGACCGAGCTGACCCGAGCCGAACCGAGTCGCGAGGAATTCAACGCGGACGAAGCTGGTGCTCGTGCGATCACGCACACGCGTCGCGATAACGCGGCCACGATCGAACAATGAGTACGAAGTTACAACGTGTATCGCAGCTTCCGCGTTCAACAGAACACGCCGCCGTTACGTAATCGCGACACGGTTATCGGCGGCGGCGCGAAAAACGCGGCAATCCACGCGATTCCCGCGACGTAATAACCGAAGCGACGCGACGCGACAAAGAGGGCGCTCGATGCACGAGCCTGGCGTCCCTCTTTTGGGTCTAATTCTGGGCCCAAACGCAACAAAAACCATTCGGATACCAATTTTGAAACTTTTCTCCTTTCCAGGATTACTAGGGAGCGATATATGCACCTCCTTATTTCTCTACACCGCTATCTCCCTCGAGAATCCTACTTTTATGTTTACATGGTGTAATTTGAATTATACGGTAGAACGTAGCTGTCACAGCTTTATGAAAGTAGCTTGCAATCCTGGAAAGAGAATATCCCCTTAACTCGAAAATTAAACGTTTGTTCGATATTTCCATTCTCTATGATATTTTAAATTTCGTGGATATGAAATCGATATAGTAGCTCATATAATTACTCAATACTTGAACGTTCAGTAATTGATTAGATAACAACATATTTAACAATGTCAACACTATTTTGAATAATCGAGAGTTAAGGTTCTTGTTGGACTACTATGAAAGTCTCCTAAAGGAATTTCAAGAAATAGGAATCGAATGTAAATTTACTACTTCGTATATACTCAAGCAAATGCAAAGAAAATCGTGATGCTTAAGGGGTTAAGTGTTTCGAAGACCTAACAAAATGGTCGGAGGCCCGATGTAGCGCAGAAGGCGTGCCACGAAAGGTTTCGTAACTCGAGTTTGCCCTCGGTCTCGCGTGCGGCCTTTAAAGACACGTGGCGTCGTCCACGTGGGCTTCCGGCGACGGCGACGCGCCTACCGAAAGGTAAACACCGGAAGAAGTCCCGGGTACATTAACAATTGGAAACGAAAGCTACATTTTTATTCGCAAACGGGTTTCGAAAATAGCGCCCGGCCACATCGGTCGTGGCGATAGGTCTGGGTTAGGTCACGCTGCCGTGAAAATAGAAACGCAATTGAATTCGGACCGATTCGGTGAGCAAACACACGCGCCGCGGCCGGTTCGACATGCCGGACCGCTTGAAACAACAACGAATGGGAAAACAATTAGACGGTGAGAGATCTAACCCCTTAAATGATCCGCGAAAATCAAGAGATTTGTCCAAAAGTAAAAATAAAGTAAAAAGTGGCGTACAAAATAAAGTGATCTAAGTGAAAATTAAAAGAAAAATTAGTCGAATAATGATAGAATGGATTTTATTCATTCATCGCGAGAATGAGTATAATTTAAAACAGTAAAAACATTGGAAGTATTTAAAACCACTCTCGTATAATTCTCAATTTATTAAACATATTAAGAAAGCAAATAAATTTCTATTTCACTCCAGTTTGTCGCTATGCAGGTAAACAAATTTTATTTCGCATAAAGATCGGTCGACTATACATCACATTATTTCAAACTAAATTAATTTAACGTAATCAACATCATATGAAATTCATTTATGCGAAAAATATAAATGTTGTTTATTATATTTCTTAGACGACGCTTATAAAATTCGGCGACGTAGTCGCTTCGCAATTAGCGCGATCCCGTTCCCACGGCGATTTTGCATTTCCCGCCAAAAATGAAAATTACCAAATACCGTATAAACTTGAAAGAAAAACGGGTCTAAAATCGACACGACGAAACTCTTTCGTACTTGGCGCGAGAAATTCAAGCTCGTATCGCCTGTTATCCGGAATGAAAATTCTAATTCGACCGAGCTCGTGACGCAGTCCGATCGTGGCTAGCTAGATCTACTAGCGCGTGTTCGTACGAAGTGATTTGACACGACGTGTTTCGCTTATGTTTCGCAAAGAACCGGCTGCGATACAATGACAGGAAAACTGGGACACGCGGTACATGTACCGTTGATTTGATCCTAAAGTTTAAATCCGTTGCCATATAAGAGTCGCCTAATAACGAATCGGTTAACGGGCCCGTGGAGCGATCCGGCGCAGTGGCGCGGCGTGTAAATGAAACGCGTAAAAGTCGCGCGGCAACCTGTTCCTTTCTCGCGCGAGTAAATCCATTTCGAACGGACTCTGTCCCGAATGGAAACGCAGACACGTGATCCCGAAAGACGCAGTTTAAACGTTTTCGTGGCAGCGCGTTTCGTGGTACGCGGAACATATGTACGTGTACTATGTATATCCGCGGTAACCCAACCTGACCGACAGTGGCAATCAGTGGAAATACCTCGAGGGCCGGTGAACGATAGGGCATAACTGGTCGAGAAGAATCGAACGGGAACGCGCACATTTTCGACGAGCAACAGTTCAACTGGATCGATCGCGAACGGCGAAGTATGTCGCGGCCGTTAGAAAAACACGAACGCCCCGTGGGCATCGTTTCCTATAATTTCGCATGATTCGATATCGTACAGTGAAACTGTTTTCTCGCGCACGACACTCGGGGCAACCTCTGTCGCACGATTTCGATCGGCAGTAGCCACGTCGTCGTAGGAATTCGATCGAGGTATCGAGGCGATTCGTGTGCAGGGAAAATGTATCGCGCCGTTGCGGTCGATTCTCGAACGTGTCAGCAGGATGGACGCGATCGACGATCGTGTGTATGCACACGTCTGCATTTATTAGGAACTTGCAGGACGGACGACCACGGCGGACAAACGCACAACACGTTCGGCGTAGAGTACACTCGATAGATTGTAGAACCGTTTCCATGCATATACGCACCCTCTCGCACGCATCGCGACCCGAGAGAGACACGTAGACGCACACATGTACAAGGCGACAACGACGGATAAGAAAGAGAGAGAGAGAAACAGTGTGGCAGCGCGAGCGAGTACACCTATGTGGTCGTGTGTAACCCAGCCACGCACTCATGTATACGCACGTTCGTACACCGAGGATACGAACACCACAGTCGCATAGAGACATAGGTATGTACACATAGCCGGACAACTGCGGCGCAACGAGGAGGGAGAAGAAGATAGATAGAGAACTAGAGAGAGAGTGAGAGTGAGAGAGAGAGAGAGAGAGAGAGAGAGAGAGAAAGAGAGCACTCGTTGTTGTTTACGTTCTTAACATCTGAGCCGAGGATAGTGCACAGAGCAGCATACCACGACGTGTCCCCCTCAATGGCAAGGACCTACTGGGATTTCCTTACTCTGCTTGTGACGTCCGAAACCTCTCGCATGATCGCCTCGAACGCTGCCCTCTCCTGCGCCTCCTTCTGATTGTGCAGCGCGATCTTGTCACTGAATTTTCGTGGATTCGCCATGATGGCTCGGGCCACTAGATTACTCTGACACACTCGCGAATATTTCTATACGTGCACCCACTCGACCCGTGGCGCGCCTCAGGCTGGTCGCGCGCGCGTCTACCTTTTTCCCACCGATCGCACCAATAAGGGCTCCGATAATTTACAACACACCGCACGTTAGAACCCGTAACCCACTGCCTTCTGGATGGCACTGCCGATCACTGATACGCAAGATTATGCGGCGCAGCGCGCCACGCGCATCGCGCAGGAGCCGCTTTTCGCGGGCCCATTGGTTGCATCGTACCCCCACCACTCTGTCGCACCCGCAATAAAAAACCAACGACACTTTTCCGGGGTGTTCCGAAATCTTAGCTTCTGCCGCCTGCTTGCCCCAGCCGTTTCGCGCGCGGTCGGTAAAACAGATCGAACAACCGCGAAGCATGCTGTATTCTAGAGGCGAAACTACCGTCGATTAATTACTACTTAGTTGCTACATACTATCGAATATTTAGTCGATAATTTTAATCGCCTGAAATTTTGTTTTAGTGGTTACGTCTAGATTGCGGGCTATAGTCTGTGCCTACGTCTACACGTCTCATCTCTCACAAATTATAATTTATCCTGAAATTTATAATTTAACCAAATTATAATAATACAATATAAAGGCAAAGTGTTGATGAACCTTTTAGAAAAATATCTGTTATTGACAGATATAATTATAAAATACTTTAGGTTATGATTAAAATTTTATTCCCATAAATATAATATTTAAATATTGTTATTGAGTGATTAATGAGTGAACGTATTTGACAAGAAATCTTATAAAATCTATTCAAAATTCCCGCCCGTTAAACTTCAACCAATTTAGTCGATAGTTTAAATCGATGGTACCCATCATTAGCCTTCGACCATTTACACTTGTAGATCTTGTTCCAAGATTACATCGTCTACCAGATGATGGTTGTGGGCATAGTGCTCATTTTATTACTCGTACATTTTTACTTTACTCTTATTACTTTAAATAGTGCTAACTCGTTTCTCACTTATCGAAATGGATGTTGTAACAGTTTCAAAAACCTGTTTGATGTCTCTAGATGTCAGCGGGATGAAGAGACAGAGTACGAAAAGTTTGGAACGCCAGCAAACGCGACAATTTTTGAAATGTAATATTGCAGAACACGGTGATTCGGAAATACAGGTAGTTTCATAAAATAAATATTACTCGAACTGTTATTTCTATCGATTCTGGATATTCGTATACATTCGAAACGAATTTTATGTTCATTTTTACCACGTTCTTGAAACGTACTTACAAACGCATACGCGCTAGTGATTGTTCTTGAAAATTGCCAGAGTTTCTCATCTATAAAAAGGCTCTCTGACTTTTACGGGGTGTTCCTAAAAGCTAGCTTGTTTCGCCTATTTATCAGCTGTTCTCTGTTCCACGCGGTGGATAGAAAACAGGTTCTAAAAGCGATGATGCTTTCTTTGTTTTATATCTAAGCTTTAGAAACATTGAAGATCTACTTCTTTTTCAATAAAATATGATTATTTCCCAACCATCCTTATCAGAAACTAACTCTAAGTTTGATTTATGAAACGTAGAATTATTACGTAACTTTCACAATTAGTCTGCACCCGTCTATTCACGTCCTGATTTTTTAAAAATAAAACTTAGAGAGAATGTTTCATAATGTTAAATATAAGAACATAAATTCACTGCTGTAGGCTGTATATACATATAAAAAAATAATTTAGTTGTTATTGATACTTTATTCTATCGTACGCATCTACTGTATCGATCGAGGAAAATATATTATTGACACATATTTCTGAATCATGCCAACGGAGACTATGCTTATTTTATACCTTCCTTGTATTACGCGACGAGAAAAGTTGAAACGATGACCACAGAATATTCTCTGAGAGAACTTTCAGAGAAGTAGTAGTCTTTCAATTAAATTGCGCAATTTAACAATGTTAACAATGACACGGTTCGACCAAAACGCGACTATTGATTGTTTACCTACGAATATATATAAAGACTTAATTATCGCACTCAACAAAGATGCAGCATGGATAACATTAGCAAACCATGTAGCCGAACAACTTCAATATTCATGGTAATAATTATTATTGTAGTTCACAGGTAAAACTTCATAAGTCATATTTCAAAAAATTTCTATCTATCTTTTAACCGAGGAATATGACCTGTGTCGTTTCACATTTCACAGCAATAAAACTTTGTGGAATAGCAATAGTCAATAATTTCAATGTTTCCTATAATTTTGGATCTACAGTATATTGTGGGTACAGTCCTTGAAGGACACAAGAGTACCGCAGCAGACTCCAGGAGAAAGACTGCTTTTCGAATTAAATATTAAAATGTGCACTATCGAGATGTTGGGTATATTATTAGATGATTGCGGACTCCATAACATCCTATCTATTATATCTGATCCAGGTATAATTTCAGCAGTTTAAATTTTCTTTAACATTAGAAATGAATGTTGTACATTTTCAGAACCTCTGCAAATTACTATGCACCCAATGGACCAGACAGGAACCAATATATTAAATATACCATTTGGACGTCACCTTAGATTATTTTGTAAAGCAGTAGGAATGCCACCTCCGAGTTACTCGTGGTATCATCAAAATATGCCCTTGCAACACTGCACTACCGCAGAGCTAGACATTGCCATTGTTAGGTATGTCATCTTCGTGTTCTTACGGCTTAGACCCTAAGTAGTCTTCGATTGCATAGAAAATCTGATTCCATATATTTCAAAGTGTTTCCCAAGCAGGAGAATATAAATGTAAAGTGTCCCAGATTAGACACGACGGAATTCTTGTATCTACTTTGACTTCGAACTCTGTGTATGTGCAAATCTGTTCTGTACCTGTTACAATAGAGGAACAACCACACCCAGTCTTGGAAGTTAAAGAGGGAGAAGATTTTACGATATATTGTAAAGCTGGTGGAAATCCTGATCCACAATATCAATGGTTCCATGATAATACTAAATTAGAAGGAGCAACTACCAACGTACTGCATGTAAAGAAGCTGATATGTTCATTTGTTTACTGTATTATACTTGAACTGCATTAGCTCGCATATTTAACCACCAATAATTTCAGATAGAAAACTTTAGCTCCAAATATGAAGGGAAATATTACTGTCACGTTTATAACGATGTCAGTGAAGTTTACACAGATAAAACTCTTATTATGGTAATAGTTATAGATACGTGTCAAGACTTCTTAGTATATTTCAATATATTAATAATTCAGTATCGTCATTTAACAGACGCATCTTCCGAAATTGAAAGCAGTTGGAAAAAGAGCTTTAATTATCGTAAATGGGGACTATCATAGACAAGAATGTCTTCTAACTCCAGCAAATGACGGTGCTTATATTGCTAAGCTGCTCAAAGAAATCGGTTTTGAGGTGATTTGCCTGAAAGATTTAACGATAACTCAAATGAAAAAGGCAATACAATTATTTAGCAAACACTTAGTCGGCGGTGTCTATGGTAAGACGAATAGATTTCCAAATACAAGAAAGGCAACATGAAACATTTGTTTGGTTCTGACAGGTTTATTCTATTTTGCCGGTCATGGCTTCAAGATGCAAGAGAGTTATATGCTTGCAGTAGACGCTCCGGAAATATATCTCAGGAAAGATGCTATATGCGAAAGTGAACTACTAGCGTCATTTCTTCAAAACGAACCGGAATTATTGATTGTTATATTAGACATGTGCCAAATATTACCTTCCAAGTAAGTTATTTGCCCTCGTTTCAATCTGTTTTATTGTTTCGACGTTTCTTTAATAATGTATATTTGTAGGGAATTCAATACTGAAATTTATAACGAAGTGCCGACTGTAACCGAATACAAAAGTAAGAAGAATCTTCGAAATTTACTTCAAGCATATTCAACGTCTGGTCACAGACCTAGTTATGAAAGAGTAAACAGTAAATATGGTTTATATATGGCTCATCTCAGTAAATATATTACCAAGGATATACCAGTTACAAAATTATTTGAAGAAGTAGGAAAATGTATGTCGATATGCAATTACACATGATGCATACATCATGCGCTTTGTATCTAACGATTATCTTTATAATTCTAGCTTTATGATTATCTTTATAATTCTAGCTATCGATAGTTGTTTCAAAGACGAGGAACGAAATCAAATTCCAATGTTTGCATCCTCCATTACGAAACCATTTCGATTAACTGACGCCGTTCATAACAGTAATTCGAACTCTGTTTATATTACGTACAGATCTCTCTCATTACTTTTATTTTTACATAATAAAATGTTGCAGATAATTATCTGGTTAGTATTAGTGATTACGGTAAACAAACGGTCCAAGTCAACTTCAAAAAAGCAAATATATGTGTGCCAGTTACTATATCGATTATGGAACCTTATTCGAATATAATCAAAATTGAAGTAGCTAACTCTGAACATTTGCAAATACGCTTTTTCAATTCTGTTCCTATAGAACGGAACAATTTGAATCAAAATCCAAATAAAAACGAATGTTGGATTCACAATCCTCAAACCAACAAGGTAAATTTGTGCTTCTCTCTTAAATCTTAAGTAATGGCATTCTTTTGATAACGTTGAAACATTATAGGGGCCGCTAATCCTTTCTGTATCGAAACATGGAACAATTCTGGGTGCAACGGAATTGCACATACAAAATTTCACATCTCCTTTACTAAAGTTAATAGGCTGTTAAGTATACATACAATTACGTTTTTATTGTGTATCTTTTAAGAAAGAAAACAATATATGCGGCTATCATATAGAAATGCAGTTAAATAAAAAGTGTTAAATTTCTTAATAAATACGTACATTTCTAACTCCACATTTCTCATGCGATTGCAGTAAAACACTAATCGACTTGAATCGAGAGGCAGGTCATGACTGAAAAAGAAAAAGGAAAGAGTAATTCTGCACTTTCGAATGTCAAATCGACAATATTTGCTGTACCGTAATTGAAAAATGATTGACTACTGTTGCTATCCATGGTCCTCCTATTCCATCTTTATAATTCCTTTGAAACGTGTAGTTACACGCCATCAAACGCAGCAACATCTCTCCATTGTTATTTATAAACAATCTTTTATTTAAATCTTCGGGCGCCTCCGCACCTGGCATAGTAGGCACATAATAGCCCAATTGTGAAATCTCGAGAATAAAATCGCAATCTACAATAAACTCACATAAAATTAAACGTATTAAAATCTGATACAGCAGAGTCCCTCCTATCCGGTTTGTTGCAGTATTATTTAGGAAAAATGGGTCTTCGCTTCTCCCAATATTTCACAGACTAAAATTGTTGTCAGTAAAATTATTGTAAGTCAAATCTGGAGTCGGTGAAAACCTGTGCGATTGATTTTCATGGAACATAGAGATATTAAGAGGGAGTCTACTGTACTATCATTCTTTTTCGGCATGGATTTAGAAAAGCAATATTTTTTATAACTTAATCGTATTACCTGAAACTCTACCATCTTTGAAAGTCATATTATAATTGGCATACCACGTCAAAGTTTTATCACATATTGTAATTAATCTCCTCTGTGCACTTGTCAAGCTTTCAACTTTCTTCTTTACTATTTCTATTGTCATTTCGTCTACTAGACCGTGCAGGTTTTCATAATTACGTAAAGCTAACGCCAAGGATATTATCTTAATCGCCTATAACAAATACAATTTCCTTTACTCGTATGATTTATTATAAAATAAAAATTTGGATAATCGTTACTCATTTAAATTGGTCCTTCTCCGATCCTTAACTTTGTATTAAATTGTACTACCTTCATTCCACATTATGACACACATATTTAAATATCCTTGTTATTAGCCTTTGTTTATAATCAATATAACTGATTAGGTGGCTGACCTAATTACAGATTGGTACATATGTACGAATAAAGAAAAGCTTAGTTGCAATGAGAGTTTACTTGTGTTGTTCGAATGTAGTAAACACATCCTACAATGGTTTAAATTATGTAGAATTCAATAAAGAAATGAAGTGTGTATAATAATATGGGACAGAGGTGATATAATAAATTAATTAAAGTACCATACATGCTGTGCTCCAGCCGAAAACTCCTGAATGTTAAACGTTTTGTCGATAGTCTGTCGAACGTACAGGTTAAATACGAATTCTTTATACCAATAAAAGAGCGATGGAAACTTAATAAGCGGAATATTCATTAATGGTGGTAGAAAACAGCTTTCGTTGGTCGCATTACTGAATGGCCGGTTATACGCTCTATAATTCTGGTTTATTAAGTCGCTATAATTTACATTCGCAGAATGTTGTATTACTTTTCTGTCGATTCGAGTTCTACTACTGACAAGAAAGCTCGCGAATTGACGTGCTTGCGAGCGAAGTGCTCGTTTTGTGAATATCAAAGCGAACATTTTGTATAAAATTTCATTTCAGTACGAACCAAGAACCCACGTAGATTTTGGTTACCTAACCTATACGATTTGTATACTTAATGTGATTGTCTGCTCACTATAACTTAACGTATAAACCTATTATTAATTCTAAATATAGAATATTTCAATCAAAAGACTTGTATTTTCAAATAAATATATTTGTATATATACACGATACTTTTAACCAATATTTTTTCAATGTGAAACCATTGAGCATATATATGGTTGCAGAGTTACATACAATCACGAAGATCTTGAACCTGTGCTATTTATATATAGAAAGAGTTCGCTGTTTTGACACAAACACAGATGCAGATATAAAAGAAATTCATTGTCTTTCGTGCAGAGTGTTATTATTTACTTCTAGAGGTGTCGTTGAACGCAGTGTTTCCTTAGTATAATTGAAAGTAACACCCGTTTACCTGTTCTGAGAATTACTAATAAAAACACGACGTCTCCAGAAGTAAATAATAAGAGATAATAACTATATTACGGATGTTTATGCAATTTTGCAAGTGGAATCAAATAGAATGTTATCTTCGGTGACAATAGCCTTTGTAGATAAAAAATTAATAAAAATCGTACAAAATTCTATTGAACTTTCTATTCTAATATTTTTTAAAAACTTTCTTACCCCATAAATGCATAAAGATTCTAATAATAACAGTCTGTATGAAAGACGATTAAGTTCTTTCATATAACACATAATTATTTCGTTTACCGACTAGCCTTTCTCCTCCATAATTCAAATCCCCTGCCATGATATCGATACGCGGTGCGATCTACGATCGACCTATCACAACAAAGCGTCAAACAATTTGAAATTGATCGGAAGGACTAGCCTAAACATAAACAACATGGCAGACAAGACAAACGCAATAATATGCGTAAAAAATAGAAGCTAATGAATCGATAATTCAACTATGCGCCGTCGCAATATTCTTCTATGCGACTAGGTGTTCAGCCTTCACGATTGCACCGATAAAAATTTCTATCCACAAAAGTATGTCGACCGAGAAGGTAGGTTATGTGTTATTCAAACTTTCGCAGCGCAACTATTGTTTTATCTTCTTAATTGTCGCAAGTGACATATGAGATTATTATTATCACGAGATCGATCTCTATGTCGACATATTTCAAATCGAAAATGAAAGGAGGATAAACTCGTTTGATCCAATGGTACATTCAGTTGTCAAATTGTTGTATGCAGGTATTGTACCAACTGTATCAACCTCACGGTTCTGGTACAGTGTTCATCTCTTGGCGACCCGGTAATAGTACTCATTTAGCAACCACTGGCTATGATTCCTCGGTTGCTATTTTCGATAGGCAAGGTGACCTACAAGAACGCATTCACATTTCTGGTTTGTGCACCGGATTCGGATGGGACTCCGACGGAGATCTGTTGGCTGTTATATCGCAAAATTCTTCTACTATCGTATTATGGGATGCAACGACTGGAAAGAAATCTCAAATAGATGCTGGTGTCAGGGATAACTTGACGTGCATAATGTGGGCAAAGAGAACCTGTTTATTAGCTGTAGGAACGCAAAAGGGAAATCTAGTTCTTTACGATCATATAAATGCCAAGTATGTACACCTTTCTCACAATTAAGTGCATTATTGTACATTTTCCAGGCAATAGACTCATTGATTTATCAATTAATAGAAGGACACCAATCCTGGGGAAACATAAAAGACGTATAACGTGTGGTGCTTGGTCTTATGAGGGACTTTTGGCTCTTGCCAGCGAAGACAAAGCTTTAACTATTAGCACAAGCGACGGAGACACACGCCGTGAAATCCCTCTCCAAGGTGATCCATCTGATATTCAGTTCAATGAAATGAAAATGGATCACAGAATTGGGGGTGAAAATACAGTACGACTCTTTTTAAAATTACTTTGCTAAATGTAGCTGGCCGCAAGATGCTATTAATTTACTATCATTCATTAGGTATCTCTTGTTATTAATAAAACCACTTTATTCTTGTACAATATTTTGGATCCAGAGAACCCTATTGAATTAGCTTTCCAAAAACGCTATGGCTCTATTGTTACGTACAAATGGTAAGATCATGCAGTATGGTATTGAAACAAATGAGACTGGATTTTCTTTTAAAATCAACTTTTTCAGGTACGGAGATGGTTATATCTTAGTAGGTTTCGAAACCGGGTATTTTACTGCAATTTCGACGCACATAAAGGAAGTAGGGCAAGAGCTATTTCAAGTTAAAAACCACAAAGATTCGTTGACCGACTTGGCTATAAGTCAAACGATAGGAAAGATTGCGACGTGCGGTAGTAATACCATAAAAATACACAATCTACAGACTCTCGAAGAAACTGAAAAATTGATCACAGTCAGTAACGAAACAGGAATCAGCAAGTTAGAATGGTCCATGGATGGAACCATGATAGCAGCTGTAACTTACTCTGGAAATGTGTTAGTCTATCTGATACAGATTCCAAAACTATCCAGTGTTTCTGGAAATAAAATTGCATTGCTTACTAGTTTAACAGAGGTAGCGGTACATCTTTACACTTTGGACAAGGTACGAACACTGTCATTGTTAGAAAATATAATCTACAGACAGTAGACGTGTATATGTATGTGGAACTACTCAACAGGAGAAGTCAGAGCCCATAATGATTAATACCATCATAGAACCTTCAGTATTGGCAATAGGCCCGATGCATGTAGCAGTGGGTTTAAATAATAGGGCGTTGCTCTGGGACATGTCTCAAAATCCGTACGACACAACATCGCATTTCGAAAGAGACTATCTTGCAACAATAGATAGCATACGATTGAATGAAACCTACGTTTCGGTTTTGTTCGATGGGAAATTGCAGTTACACTCGGTAACAAGTACATTTAATTTAGACTTAGTACTATAAACCGTTGTTAGATCGACAGTTAACTCGTTGCTATTACAGGTGAAGCCAAACCCATCGCTAACCAAAGAAGGAAAAGACACGAAAATGTTTCCAGATTTAAATGCCTCGGATTGCAGAATAACGTGCCATGCCCTTAGCACAGACTTTTTAGTCTACGGCAATGATGTGAGTCGCTTAACATTCGAATCCCGTATACTGTAATTTCGACTTGCTTAACGAACATGACTTAACAGAACAGTGTTGAATAGCATTGTCTGTTAAAGTTATACATAAAATCAAATCGTTTGCAATCGAAATGCGCAGTCTAAGTAGGATGGGTTTCCGGAAATGTATAGTGAAAGTACATAATGACCGAATCGTGTATCAGAAACACTAATTTGCATTAATTGTATATTTAGATGGGTCACATAATCTACTTTTGCCTAGAACTTTTCAATCAGTGTACAGAGCACACGCACAACAACGGTATAAAGGAGATCTATTTAGATGCGAATGGGACACAAATGTGTTTTATGGATAATAAATCGGACGCTTACATGTATAATCCTATGCAAGAGTCTGTTTTACAAATTCCCGATTGTCCGGACTTTATACAAGGAATAATATGGGATCAGAATATTCTGGAACGCAATATATTTGCCGTGTACAACAAGAGCATTCTCATTACATACATATTCGTCAAATATTTCGTCGAAGGTGAGATTTAATGAAATTGTAAGTGCTTTGAGATGTTAAAACACGTTTCGCAAATAGGTACGAAAATCGAGAAGATAAGTACAACGAAGCTGCCATCCGAAACGTTACCATTATTATTGTACTCTGGCGAGTTAACGTTAAGTTCGATAAGTAATAAATTAATTCAAATCACGTTATCTTCTCACGAGGACGCAGGAAACATCGTAGAACTGGTGAAATTGAAAGAAGTTCTAGAAAATCAAATTTTATGCAGACGGTAAATATGCTTTTTGCCAGTCGATAAATCAAATAAAATCAAATAAAAACTAACATTTTAGATTCGAACAAGCGTGGAACACTTGCGAGAAGATTAACGAAAGAGAATCGTGGCTAAAATTGGGGGAAAGCTCGATTGCAAATTTAAATGTCGATTTTGGTAAGTATTACTACAGTTCGTATAACTCGTATAAATATATTTAGTACTGAACAATTATTCCGAACTGCAGCGATACGCGTTTATCGAAACATAGAAGATGCCTCGATGGTGTGGGCGTTACAAAGTATGGAGAACATAGACGAATTGCCATTGCTATCTGGTCACGCGTGCATCTTACTCGGTGACTATAATCAAGCGGAAAAGTTTTTCCTACAGTCCTCGGAACCGGTGCAAGCATTATACCTAAGAAGAGATTTGATGCAATGGGAACAAGCATTGAATCTAGCGCAAAAGTTGAAGCCCGATGAAATTCCTTACATCGCTAGGGAATACGCTCAACAATTGGAATTCACGTAAGAGCTTCGTATCCAACACGTACATGTACACGTACACGTATCACGTAATTCTATTAAAAACGTGATTACTTTAGGGGAAATTATCCTAAAGCATTATCGAACTACGAACGCGGATTGGTGGAGACAAATAGTTCATCAACTACGACTGTTCATAATCCGCATCATCGCAATTTGTGTCTTGCTGGAATTGCTAGAATGTCTATCCGATGCGGTGATAGTAGAAAGGGTGTGAGCATAGCTGTAGACAATGAGAGTACAAGACAGTTGCGAAAGGAATGCGCGGAAATACTCGAATCGATGAAGGTACATGTACAATGAAACTATATGCACACAATATTTATACGTGTACACCTGTTCTGCTTGCATATAAATGTTTTTGCTTTTGTAGCAATTCAACGAAGCCGCACTATTGTATGAGAAAGCCGAGTACTTTGACAAAGCAGCGTCCGCATATATAAAACTGAAGAATTGGCAGAAGGTGGGGCACCTGTTGCCACAGATATCGTCTGCCAAAATTAACGTACAGTATGCTAAAGCGAAAGAAGCTGAGGGTAAATACGAAGAAGCGGCCAGAGCATACGAAACCGCGAAAGATTTTGAGAATATCATTAGGATTAATCTGGAACACTTGAACAACCCAGGTAATTCGATTGTCGGCGTGTTCTCCAGCGAGAAATCATTCTTGAAACATTTACAGCGCGTAGCGTGGAGGTGGTACAACAAACGAAAAGTGTGGAGGGCGCGAAAATGGTGGCAAAATATTTCCAGAAAATGAACGACTACAATTCGGCGATTAAATTTTTAATTCTATCGAATTGCCATGACGAGGCTTTCCAACTGGCAAATCAACACGGAAAAATGGAATTGTATGGAGAAATTTTGATTAATACGATCGACGATGACAATTCACGAAAAGAAGATTTCACGAGTTTAGCCATGCACTTTGAGTCTCAGAAGAACAATCACTTAGCGGGAAAGTATTATTTTCACGCGAAAGAATACCAGAAGGCATTGCGGCATTTGTTAAAAGCTGCGCAATTAATGGCAGACGAGAACGAAGTTCTGTCATTAGCTATTGACACAGTTGCTTCCTCGAAGGATGATAAATTAGCTACTCAAATGATAGATTTCTTATTGGGTGGAGATGGATTACCAAAGGTAGTTGGATCATTTTTAATCTCTCCTGTGCAGAGATGTAACAATTGTTAAATGTACTTGTATAATTCGATAGGACCCTAAATATCTGTTCCGATTGTATATGGCCAGAAAACAATACAGAGATGCTGCAAAGACAGCAATTATAATTGCAAACGAAGAACAAATTAATGGTATGTTTCTAATTTACACGTATCTGGTATAAAGTCTAATATGACAAACATTTTTTAACAGGAAATTACAGGAACGCGCACGACGTACTGTTCAGTATGTACCAAGAGTTGAAAAGGAATAAGATTACTATACCGCTAGAGATGCAAAATAATTTAAGACTTTTACATTCGTATATTCTGGTCAGATTGCATGTAAAGAAAAGCGACCACTTGCGCGGCGCTCGTATGTTGATAAGAGTAGCCAACAACATTTCAAAGTTTCCGTCACGTTAGTAGAAACGTATGAAATAGTTTGCAACGGGAAAGCTGCTAGAAAATAATATAAATCATGATTTTAGATATTGTTCCAATCTTAACATCGACCGTGATAGAGTGTCAAAGAGCAGGACTAAAGAACGCAGCGTTCAATTTTGCTGCCATGCTAATGCGTCCCGAGTATAGGAATCAAATCGACGCTAAGTATAGTAAAAAAATTGAAGCTATCGTTAGGAAACCACCGAGAGCGAAGGACAACGAGGACGAAGAAGAGCCTCTAACTCCGTGTCCATATTGCAAAAGTAAACTTCTCGAGACTGAGATCACCTGTGATAAATGCAAAAACACGATACCCTTTTGTATAGCTACGGTTAGTCTTATCGCCAAGTAGTCCATTGCTAGACTGCGGATCTTTATGCATTTATGGTTTCTGAAAATGTTCAAGAAATGGTAGAACATAAAATTCGGCAGAGTTCAGTACGATTCTTATTTATTTCAGATCTACAAAGGCTAAAACTTTCAAATTGCATAAACATCCCCAGTCTACCCATGAAATAAGTTGTGCGCGTGTCTGTATTTAATCACGGTATTAATTATAGGGACGACATATCGTTGAACATGACTTCACAACGTGTCCTCAATGTGATTTCCCTGCCATAAAAAGCGAATTTTTAAGGTACGTATATTTGACTTTATACATATATGTGTGTATATATATGATAGTCTTAAAATCGCTAAATCAATTTGTTTGATCGCATTAGAATAATCGAGACCGAAGGGGTATGTCCGATGTGTTCGGAAAAAGTAGACGTGAACATGGTCTCCTCCTCTTTAAACATTCATCCCTACCTGGACTTTCAAGACGAGAAAGCTCCGTTGTAAGCTTTATCGCTTGCATGTCTACAACGAACTCGAAGCAACGCTTCTAGTTTGATGTGTTTTCTTTTTCATGAGAGTATATCATGCATTTTCTATGAACTAGGTAGGTGTAACTCAGTACAAGTGTCTACAATTGTAAGTATTGAATTAGCCTTACGAAACGGTGCCGTCCAATATGAGTACAACGCAATTAAGTACAAGTAGACTATTACATATACTCTACACGGAGTTGAGCATTAATTGATTAAAATTTGTAATATTTACCATTCAAAAGAAATTGATTGTGATCAAATCAGCGATTAAACAACTTATTTAATCACCAACCTAATTGATCAGTACACGCCTACTCAATTGTAATTGTAAATCGTTAATCGTGTTAATTGTTGCTCAACTCCAGTTTGCAAATTAACTCTGCAGATCATGTACAAGTCAACTAGTGCACGCATATAGGAGTGTAATATGTTGATCGTGTCTTCAATAAACTAGTCTGAAGCAATTATTTATTGACTTAATACCACCAATGCTACCGCATCTGAATTAATCAATTTATTATCGTCGGGTGTGTTGTTGACATAACGTACTCCGTAGCGAGGGAGGGGGAGGGAGAGAGAAAGAGATCTGTTTCGTAACCTCGATATAACATTTATACATTTTATAATTAACTTTCTCTCTGACCGTGCAAGGTGCGTGTGAATATCGGACTACGATAACTACTAGATTGTGCGAATCCACAATTTCGTGATAGTTCACAGTACGAACCGTTATCCGAGAGATAAAAGCGACATCTATATGACAAACTACAATTGTACCCTATCTCCACTAAACTTATCAAGATTCCTGCACACAAACTTACGCTACATGTACGCAAAGAATGACAGCATGGCATGACTTTGAAAAATTGGAATTAAGTGATGACATGCTCGAATTTATTACCGCAGAAGCAAAAAAGCCGATGGACTGCGTAAAATCCAATTTGTAACAGTCTCCACGCGACTGTGAAAATCATTAATTCGATTAGATTGATTTGGTTAAATCACTACAATATCTTGCGGACACAAAATAATAGCTACAATAGTATCGCATGGATTACTATACGAAAATCCTTAAATTTGTAATTTTTTATTCATCACATTTTATGCCGAAAATATTAAGAACATGATCAAATTTTGGTCACGCACAAATTGATAAATAGCAATATTAGTATCAAACTTCAGTATCTGCGACGCAGGTATAATATATAACACTTCCTGCAACGGTTACATGGAAAACATTTAACCTTATATAATGTAATGCAAAAAAATGCGAAATGTCACAATAGTTTTCGAATGATACAGCTTTTTACTTGTAGAGTACCCCACCGAGGACGTAAAAGAATTACAGATAGATTTGTGCGAGTAGTACTGTCGCGAAGTAGTGTGCGTCAAAACATACAGTGCCCTCCAAAAGAGAATGCCTTTTAGCAAAATAGCCGGTGCTTCGTCTTCAGCGCTTTTTTCAAGCGCGTCGTATTGAAATTCAGCTTGAATAGACTGTGATTTCGAAAATTTCTGAATGTTTGATCTTTTTTATAGAATCCGATTTACACTCCGATGCTTTTAACTACCGCTTGTAACTACAGTCAAGACAAATTTAACGATCTTTTATACCGCGACCTTTGAGTGACCTTAGAAAACCCGAAATTTCTGAAGTCAAGGTGATCCGAAGGTCAAAGTACACATCGGGGGTTAAATTCTGCAGAGAACAGAATATTTATACGTCGCAGTATTGAATATAAGTCAAGAAATCTTGATTTTGTTCTCGAAAAAACCATTTCTAAGTATTATTTTGAATATGAACGATATATCGGAGACACCTGAAAAATAATGAAATCTTAGTTGACACTGAATGAGACAATAAATGTGACATCCTTTTAAACCAGTGTTTGATCGTGTTACACGGGAATCTAGATCTGGAATGTTACATCGAGGTTGTAGCTGCGATGTTTAGCCGATTCACTTCGCTTGTTTTGCGACTTGCCACTTCTTCTCGGCGCCACCGGGAATTTTAAACAGCCTATATAATCGCATCGCTTTGAGTATCAGCGCGGCCAGTGCCGGTACGTCAGTAGTCCATGATTGAGGTTGCGCGCGAGTCGTATCTTCGTAGATCTCGGAAAGTATTGTTTCGCTGGTTCAAGGGATCGTTTCGAGATTCTTGTCGGAGTTTTGATCGCGTTTCGAGAACCCGGTTGACTTTGTTCGAGCCGTAAAAAGCATCGTGTTTCCCAGCGAGGCACGTAAACTGGTGGTCAAAATGGCGGAGAAGAATGACTCGCCGGGTTCCGCATCTACTACCATCGACCAGGAGGGTCACCAGCTTATATCAAGTTTTATTGCGGAGATCATAAAAAGCCCGATAAATCTTGTCCTTGTCAGCGTGATCACCTTACTGGTATACAAAATTGTTAAAAGCAAGACGAAGACTGAGATGACCGTGCAGGCAACGAAGCCGTTGCCAAAGCTGCGTCGCGATTTTACCGTGCAAGAATTGAAGCAATACGGGGGTACCGGACCAGACGGACGAATATTGGTCGCTGTCAACGGAAATGTTTACGATTGCACCCGTGGTGGACATTTCTATGGTCCCGGTAAGATTTCCGTTGGTTTCTTTTCTTACATCGCAGGACTCGCCCAATAATCTTTCTTCGTCTTATACGTTCGCATCTGACCAAGTAATTGCGACTTCTTTTTTGCTACCAACTTGCCAACCGATTTTTAATTAGCTCACGTTGCAATCGTTGTCGGGCGCCGCGCCGCTTATCGGCCAATCCGATGATAATGTAGAAATAAATTTACAAGCACCACGAGATCATGATAATCGGTCTCAATACTACTGATTAGATTCCGTAGGTGTTTATGCAATCATGTATATCTTTACAAAGAAGTTCACAGAAACCGAACACATCAACTCGGCACAATAGTAGACGCGTAGCTCTGTCGGTAGCTACTTAGATTGAAGAACTGATTAAATCTTTGTTCACGTTCAGGGGGTTAGGATCGTGCGACATTTCAGAAGTCGAAGAATACTCTTTGAACGTAGTTTGAACCATTGAAAGTAAAATACGAAAAGGTCTAATCTTTTGGTACATGATCATTTTTGAAGTACAGATTCCAAAATTTGGTGTTTTCTGTTTATCCAATCGTTTTCAAATTTCGGATTTATCTTTTCCACATATTTTCTGTGTTGGTAATATAGATTTTTTTTAAAATTTCGATTTCCGGTTTACAACCTGGAAGGTACAGAAATCTTTTAATAAAACATCAGTTTTTAATAGTTTTTAAAGTGTGTCTATATTTTTATATCTATTAAAAATATAAGAAAGAAGGGAGACATGTAAAATAATTTTTTTTCAAGTTTGAAACCACTGGTTTAGATGCAAACTTATTATTATTGTATGTTATATTGTTACATTAGGTGGTCCGTATCATACGTTTGGTGGACACGATGCCAGTAGAGGATTGGCAAAATTTTCGTTAATGGTAAGCGACGAATATGATGATCTCAGTGACTTGAACACCACGGAGATGAATTCCGTTAAGGAATGGGAAGAGCAATTTAAAGGTAACTTTTAGTTCTAAGGATACGATATTGTAAATGTTACTTAACAGTTCAATTTCTTTTTTAATGTACTACTTGTTATTTTAGAAAGGTACGATTACGTTGGTAAACTGTTGAAACCTGGTGAAGCACCTACAAATTACTCTGACGAAGAGGATGAAGTTAGTCAACAAGAAGCTGAATCAAAATCAGAACAACAAGAAAGCGAAACAAAGTCTGATAATCAGGGTAGTGAAACAAAGTCCAAGAGTGATTGACCACTTGACGATACATTGATCGCAAAACAATTTCAGAAAGATATTGCGCACACACCGTTGCTGAAGAATCTATAAAAAAAAATGTGGCTCATGAATATATTTTAGAACACTCAACCGAATATTTTATTACATGATAACGATATTGAAATAAAGGACAAAGTGTTCTCTTTCGATCGAGTTAAAAGTATGTACTTGTTCAAAAGCGGTGTTGCACAAGAAGACTTTCTTTGAATATCCAATTTCTCCAGACAGTACGGATACTTCTATGGTATAATGTTCTTATATGTGTACAAAAGATTTCTAACAAATCCTAAAACTGGCATTAGGCTTAAGACAGATTTCACCTGTTTCCATTCGTTCAAAAATTTTCGTTTTCGTCCATTATTCGCGTTATGTCACAATAATTTTCGGTACATACATATATATTTATATATGTACCTGTAATATAGAATGGAGTTATATTTTACATGCATTTGAAGTTCAATGTTCAGTTGATGCAGTATTTCACGTATTTATTAACGTGATAACAGCATTCAACAACAATTGTTTGTATAAAGACATTAAGCTTGTGAACAACAAAACAGTCTCACCTATTGAAAACTCCAATCCGTTTTTATGTAAGTTCTATTTTTGGAAGAAATTCATTGATAATAATACTTCTTAAAAACATATACAGATATAGATTAAGCCTGAAAGACCCAATTATACGAAACATTCTTTTTATACAAGATTACATTGAAATTCAATTAAAAAAGTTTGTAAAGTATCACACAGTTTTACTAGTCTTTTTTACACAAATAGAAGGGGTGGTATATTCTGTAAGTCTTACTCTTACATATTAATACGATATTATAAAAATGTTATTATTTGAACGTTGGGGGCTTCTTAAAAATGACTAATGTTCGCGATATTGTTTGTAACAGAACAGATCATTTACGGTGAAACTATTTATGAAAAGCGTTTTAAATCTGTACAAAGTAACAAGCTTGCATTTATTTGAAAGCATATGAACGTATGTTATGTAATTTTAAAACGCTTGCATTCTTCGAGTATCTTAATTATTTTCTGTAATTAAACATATTTCAACAATAATTTAATTAGGTATCGTTTTTGTAATAAACTAATGTATAATTCGTATTCGTTCGGATAAATATATTAATTTGATTTTTCTTGAAATGCGTTTTTAAATTGTGTTATTAGAGAAAGAGCGAGAGAGAGAGGATATTATTTATTCATTGTATAATAAAAGCGTTTTTAATACAAAACTATACAGATTATATACACATATTTATTACACCATCGATTTATACGAGAAAAAATTTGTTCGCATTAAAACAATGATTGTATGTTTTATTCAAAATTAAAAACTTTACTTCGCATGTATCATCTCGAGAAAGTATGGGGTAACAAGAATCTTTTGTAAAATCTTTTTTGAACATTGTTATGTAATGTTTGTCTTTGTACTTTTATTTTGTTATAGTTTTTATTATTACAGAAGAGTGAGTGGACAGTTTCTGAGGTACAGGTTTGGGTACATTGCTCCATATTATATACTATATATAATAGCAAACGATAATATTAATCATTGTTAAACTATTGTTCCTTTCAAACCAGTTAATTTGTCCTATTTCTTTCGTAATGTAATTCAATATTTTACTTATTAAATACGAAATATCGATATATAAATATTAAACATTGTTAGCGATCTATAGAATATTATATTATTAATGTATGATGATTCTGCTTTTTTATGTGTTGTTAAAAATGAATTATTATTCTTGTTATAAACTTGATTCTGCTTATTTGTATGCTATAAAACGATATTGTTGCAGAGTAATGATAATAAGAATTTGTAACAATCCTGAATTCAAATACATAAGCGTAGTTCTATTCAGACATAGTTTAAATGGACTGGAAAAAAAGAAACGTTTTTGTACAATAAAAATGGTTTTGTACAGTATTGTTAAATTTACTTTTTATATGCCATGTTACAGAAATATTTATCTAAATAAACGAAAGTATTTCAATCGTGCTACATATTACAGAAGCGCCCTTGGACTATGTTGCACTATAGCTCAATTTACAAAATTATATATAAAATTACCCTGCAATTTTATATAAATTGTGGCAAATTAACTTCGATAAAAAAAGAATAACGTAAGCACACGAGTATGTCTTAACTCGTGCATAAGTTAACTAATTAATTGTCCCAATTTTCGGTACAGAAATATACCTACACGTTTGAAATTATTGTTCGCGTACGCCGGAAAATAGAAAGTAGAGCGCTCCTTTTAAGCGCATAGTCTAATAAATAGAGTTACCTTTGATTTATCATAAAAAAATCAATGGAATCTTTATCTCAGTCAGAGGGTAGGCTTGTTTTTTAAAAATAATTAAAGCTCTGAACGATTGAACGCATTCGAACTTGTCGTATACTATCGTATACGTTGAAGTAATTTTAGATGAAATATGAAAGTCCTCATCTGTTATTCAGTCTAAAGTCATTGCCACTAAATATTACGTATAATTACAGAAATAAACAGTTTTAAATAGTGTTACGAACAAGATTAACGTTATCCACAACTCTTAAATTGCGAAATCGTAATTCAAGATATGACGTTGCTTCTTTATCCGATTATAAATTGATAAAAGGACATTAAATAACCACGGTCCACCGTTTCGTTCGTTTATCCTGAAATAAAACGGCGCTTCTGTTTCGAAGCAATTTAAATCTATCGCTCGCGATACATCATATATTTTTCTATTTATAAATCCTGTGAGACCGTAGAAATCGAAATTGTAATAATTACAAATAATACGGGGCGGGATTGTAAGCATCGTATCGACCAGAGCGAGATTACGAAAACTGCGTTCGTTATCGTGACAGACGACAACCGTGATATCAGTGACTCAAAGAATGCGTGAAAATAGCTCACTCGGTGTTGTAACGATCAAAATGCAGAACAAAACGCGCGCCGACGCGAGTTTCTTCTTTCGAGCAGATTTTTAAACAGATTAAAACGTATTGGCCTGTGTTCGAGATCGGTCAATGCACCCTTCACGGATATTTTTATTTCCACTCTCGGTCATAGAAGTATACGGCGATCGGTGCGCAGTTTTCTTAGATACCGTAATCTCGTAGTTACCGACTATTTTCTCCCGATATGGAACAACAACGAAAAGATATCTGCCGACATTCCAGTCGTTTCTCAGTGTCAAATCTCCGCGACATGAAATCAGAAACGAGAAAGCACAATAGGAGAGTAAAACGCGGTGTCGTAGCACTTGAGCATTTTGGTCAGCGAGCAGTTACGTAACACTCGGATAAAGAGTACCAAAACAGATTTTTGCGATTCCCACCGTAAATACATCTACTGTGACGTTTTCATTCGTTTCGGTTCACTATAGCGACGATACGTTTGACAGTTGTACACAGACCGAGAATGAATGGTATACTTTAAAGAGAGAGAGAGAGAAAAAAAAAATGATAACGATACGAAGAAGTTTACGAGAGAATCGAAGGTTGCGTCTAGCGCGTTCATCTCGAGTTTGAAGATTCGTGGTCGAAATCGCAAGGCGATCGTATAAATAGATCCTATAAAGAAGCATACATTAGCCGTGAACGATAGTTAGGTCCTCGAAGAAGTCGAGATTACATTGTTGCAAGGAAACAACGCGGGACAAGTAACACTCGACAAAGAATCGCTGTCACTGACATGGCTAGGTGGCTGCTGCCACGCCGTCATCCAGTTCCCGTCCCATTTCCAATACTCCCTCTCTCCTCTCGCGTTCACCTCTTTCTTCACACAATTCCCTGTATCTGACACCATAGTATACTATAGTGGATTCATCGCGCTCGCGCGCGCTCGCCAACTCGCGACGACGAGACAGAGAGAAAGAAAGAGAGAGGAGAGACGATCGTGAAGAGTAACGAAGAAAACTGTAGGAAAAGGGAGATGGAAGCAAGTTCACGCACAATATATGCGTGTGATGGGTCGCGTGCCGTTCGCACCTATCCACACGAGTTGGATTCTCTTTCTCGAGGAGAGGACGTTCTGCGCAACGCATTCTCCCCACCTTGCGTGCATTTTTCCTTTTAACCTGTCGATCGAGAGAATCCCTGGCCATCTTGTAACAACATCCCCCTTTTGACACTCTGAACTCCGCGAACGTATCGGCGAACTCGACCTGTCGCGATTTTTGGTCCCGTCTTTATTCGGGGAATATGTATCAACTAATTACGAACGCCAATCGGGCAATAATGATTCACCCTGATCGAAAAGAGAAAGCGCTCGTTGATACGGCAAACGTGTACATTTCAAATATGAATTTTAGCCGAGAAACAAGCGGCGCGGCCACGCCAGGAGAATAAAATTGCTTTAGACCGACTCGACTATCGCGACGCGTAAGCCATTTTGGTAACATTCAATTAGTTAACTGTGCTCATTCACGTCTTTAATCAATTTGCTAACCGCACAGCGAAATGTTTCTCGGAGAACTGCATTTGTCTCTGTATTCCTAAAAGCTTGCTAGATCGGAACAGAAGAACTTCGAGATACCATTCGTGATTTCAATTCGAAAAATCGAATAGATCGAAATCGATATGCGAGTATGAATGGAAGTAAAAGTATTTCGCAGGATTTTCGTGATTAAAATAATAATTCGGTGGCATTACATAATAGAAGACATTTTATCGACCATTTTCACCAAGTTCATGTATAGTCCGTGCACAACATAATGCAAATAAATAATACACCCTAAAATTCTGAACATAACGATACCACTGTTTACAGAAATGTTAGTAAAAAATCTGGTGCATTGTTTGTCAATGAGAATGAGATAAAGTAAAGTAGAATATATGCACGTAGAACGAGTCAATACACCAAATCTCTAACCCCAAAAATGAAACGATAAATAATATCATATGAAATACCGTTTCAACAATTTCCGTAATACTAAACGAACGAAAATACGGTATTTTCGCGGTATCCCTCAACTTACGAAAACCACTGTCACCAGACAGCACTGCGAGTACTTGAAACAAAAACTTGATTTGCTGCATACCGTAAAATTAAAAAAAAGTTGAATACTACTTTTTAACGTTGGCCTGATACAAGAAAATTTCTGTTTATCCGATATAGCTTAGAAATTTGAAAGTGATCGTTGTCACAATACCATTTTGTCGTGAAGTTGTAGAAAATGTAAATTATAAAATGTGAATGATCTTCGTTTACAACATATATGAGACAACAACAAGCACACATTAGCATGAGCCGCACTGGACACGAATTCGATATAAAAAGAGACACCTTCGTTTGGTTGACAAAATTTACAGGTGTCGGAAAGACGAGAAAGACAATAGTGGCAATTGACGGAGAATTTTCTAAATTTGAACTTCGATCAAATTCGGACCATTCGATCGACGATTTGAACGATCGAGCTGTATTGTACAAGAGGTGATAGATCCACGAGAACGAGCTGGACTTTTGAAGAAAAAAAAAAACGTATAGAACTTTGGATATAGTTAAAGAAATAAAACTCACATGAATCGCGTGTCTAGTTTTGTATGTAATTTTTCATAGGAAAACAGGCTTAGTTTTCTGGCATTTCACAGTGTCCTAATCCCTGAAACAAAGAAATATCGCGTACCGAATAATAACGACTTCGCCTTTAAAGAGCGTCTCGTGCAACCACCGTACGAGACCGGCCATCATCAAATGGCGGCATCGAAATAAGCCAAGTCCTCGGTTGCTGTTGGGCCGGCGGCGTGACTTCAACGACGGCGTTCGTGGCCTCGCGACGTCTGGTCGAATCAGCGTCGAGCTAACGGTCACGTGAACGTTCGGGCCAATCGGTGTGCCGGACTAGGGTCACGGCGAGTATACCGAGCCAGTCGGACATTTTCTGACAAGCGTAGAAAAACTTCTCGTCAACAGCAGCCGCCATTTTACGTTAGCCGATACTCGTGCGGTGCGGAACTCTCGCGATCGCTTCTCTCGAGCGAATTTCTGTGGCGCGCGGTGGCCGCCCCGGAGCCGACTCATCTCGTTGTCCTCGCCTCCTGGCGTCCGTGATTGCCTCGAACGGTCGGGGAAAGCGAGCCGCGTCCGCGGTGATCGTTCGCGCGCCCCGTGTCGCAGTGTGCCAAGGCGAGAGAAGAGGAGAGGAAGATGGTGCCAGCGGGCCTCGAGACCGATATCGTTGCTGCGAGATAGCGCCGTGCGCGCAGCCAGTCCGCCACACTCGAGTGTTTGACGAGTCGTGCGCGACCGACTGCTAAGAACACCGATATCAAACGCGTTCGGATCTCGTTCGGCTGGCGTTGTGCATTTAATTAATTACGGTGCGGTGATCCTCGCGATCACCGAGTATACTACTACTCTCGATAGTCCTGGTTACTTCCTCTCGGCCTGTCCAGTTTGTGCCTCGCCGCGAGTGGCCCGTGCGCCTGTCGAGGGACAAAATTCACCGTGTGTGCGTGTGTGGGCTTTAGCGCGGGGTTCGACGTACCCCCCGACGATGCCCAATGGTTGATCGTGTAACGAAGCGTGCTCGGGGACGCTCTACGCGCCGCGGTTCTCATTGTTATTGTCATGCCTGCGAGTACGCTGAGAGATTGGTGAATATTCGCGGCTTCGACGAGGAAGCAACACCAGCTACAGTAACCAGCATCATCGGCAGCGGTCTTCTAGTGGCGTAGTGCAGCGTTTCGCTCACTCGCTCGCTCGCTCGCTCGTTCGCTCGTCTCTGTGTCTGTGTCTGTGTGTTATACCCGTGTATACGTGCCTGCCTGCTGCCTGCCTGCCTGCCTGCGTGCTGCGTGCGTCCGTGCGGTCGACTCCGACGACTCGCTAACGCTGCCGCCGCCGCTGCTGACTGCTACCAAGAGTAAACAGCCTGAAACAAGAAATAATTAACCCTGAAAAGGAACCATGGCCGACCACCTGGTGGACAACGGTGGACCACCACCGAACAAGCGGCCGAGGCTCGCAGATCCTTTTCAAGGAACCTCCGACTCCGCGGGTAAGTTTAACGCCTTCGAATCTATTCCGCGATTCCTCTGCGATAACGTTTTACGATATACAAACCCGAGTCGCATCATCCAGCGGCTAACCTTTCAGGGGGATAGATCGCAGTCGCACGATCCTAAGAGCGTTACTCTCTTGGATGTCGTGCTGCTGTGCGCGGCGTGTATGTATGTCCGTGTATGTATGCTATGCATATGTGATATATCGTGTGCGTGCGTGCGTGCGTGTTTGTGTATGTGCGATACACGCACTTTTCTAATTACTTTGTCGAACGATTTGATCAACGCCGATGTTACACCTCGAAGGCGTACTGTCAGCTTGTTGACGGTTCAGACCTTTGAGCAAAATTACCTCGTGACCGATGCTTCGGTTTTTCTTCAGGATAACACCACACTCCTTTTCTCTGTCCAATCACATATAGATTCACCATGTATCGGTTTGTCCAACACTTGCTCATCCTATTCACGATTATTTTGTGATACATTTGGGAATAGTAGGAAAACGTTGTGGTTGTAGATCGTCGAATTTTCTGTTACGTGTGTCACTCGTGTTGACAGGGATCTGTCTCTTTTTCTCTGTCTCTCTCCGTCTAGTCAATGTGTTTCGAGATTGTCGAAAGTTTGTTCCCCCGTTTCTCGGTTCGATTCAGATAGTTTTCGGAATTTGTTAGTTAACAAAAACTAACCTAAAGTGTTGAAGAAATACCGTCGACGAAGGTTATGCTATATTGCAAATTGTGGTATGTTTTCGTTTGATACGAACGGTGCACGTCGTTGCTAGCGTGTAAGAAATGATGTTTTCTTACAGAAACTCAGAAAGTTGCGATTCAGAATCGTCGAGGTGCTGTGGTTACAGCATGGTAATGTCACTTCAGTGACAACCAGTTAGGGTATTACAGCCGATTAATCGTAGGTTATATAGTTTGTCCATTGTTTTATGATAATCCATTGTCGGCGAACCATTGTTTGGATTGCTCGACGGTAAACAATTTGCACATGTAGTATAAAGAAATTTTGCTCAGAGGTTATAGAAACAGACAGTGTTTTAAAAAGTGATGATCTGTATTTTAAAACAATTTATAACTTCTGTCTTGTTGCACGTTCTTTCGATTATCTCGATTTTTAATGTTTAAGAGATAATAGTATTTTGTAAGGTTTTTTTTTAGTTCTTCTTAGATTTAGTTCTTATTTTACTTTCGTAGTGCATGGCAAATGCATGGAAATTTTCAATAATAATTAAAAAGACATTATTGCTGGCATGATTGACGCGCTAACCGTTCTCCTTATTCTTACATTCTTTAAGCGCTACTCTTACCACCTTAACAGTTTCTGAACTCAATAATATTTCATGTAATCCCATGTCGAATCAAAAACAACCATGTCACTTGAATATTCAATGTATAAAGTGCAAGACATAGTCAGGTTACGCAAAATAAGTAGCAGACATAGTCTCCATTGTTCGCAATGATACTCATTGTTAACACATTTGGGTCCAATGTCCCCAATATCATTTTCTCCGCTATGATCAAATAATAACTATTTTATTTGTGTTTTAGTAAGATCAGCATATTTTCGAACCAACCGTGTTGTACCGTGTTTTAAATTGATTCTGTAATAGTCTTTGTTGCATCCTTGGTTTTGAATGTGTTAAGGTAACAGGTATCAATGTTATAAAACAGAAAAAAAACCAATATGACTGAGGCTGTTTCTGCTACTTGAAAGATACGATTCAGAGCATAGGCAATTTTCCACAGTCTGAAATAAAAACTATAATATATGTAGTGGGTATGGCGCCTGTAATGATGCACCATGCTTATGCAAACTACGGGGGAGGTGGCAGTGGTAACATGCAACAAATGCAGGGCCCGCCACAACAGCTACATCTGCAACAGCATCAGCTGCAGCCACATTGGAACAACCATACCGTCCAGAAAAGAAGTAAATATTAATAAATAAACCCAGCAGAAAGTTCAAAAATATTCAATCCAGCACTACAAAACTTGTTTGTCCATTCATCTCATTTATTAATACCATAAAGTTTGTAGAGTCATTCGATTACTTTCAATTTTGTCAAAGAGTTCATTACCTTCTGTACTATTGAAAAGAAGCGTGTACAGCTTTAGCATATTGTCACTATGGTTGAATAAAGAAAAATTCTTACTAGACACAAAAACGATCAAGTACATTCTTTATCAAGTAGAAAAGCCGTACAGTCAAATCTTGGTAAATCGAATCTACAGGGAAGCTGAAGTTCTAGAGATTCTAAAGTCTTTAGGGGGAAGAGAGGTGTAACAAACAATGGTAGTTTCTGTAATCTTTCGTATTGAATTGTCTCCTTGCGATTGAGACACTCATAATTTCTAAGGGGCAGTGATAAAACTTTGATTGACAGAAGTCAATTTAGATTAACAGAGTTAAAGTTTCAAAGGTAAACAACATACTAAATGTGTGACAATCGATTCAAGTTAAAGTAACTTTTATACTTGTATTTGTAGAGGTTTTTACAGTGAAGCAGAAGAGAACGAATATAGTTTCCTTATAGAAGTTTTCGTGTAATAAAGGTTTGAATTACAAAGATCTGGCTGTAGTAATCAGAATACTTTAGTACTGAGATGCATTGATTTGTTACACAAGATACTGGAGAAAAATTGGATCAGGTTTAGTATTATAGAAGAAACGTGTATCAAGGGATATTTTGCTTTAAGACGCAACATAAAAGTTTGGATACATATGCTGTTAGATTGAAATGCATTTAAGGGTAACAAATATAATATGGACATGCGACACACATGCACAGAGCTCTAAAATTAGGATGGAACTACGTTAAATAATAAGTCAATTTTAAAGCAAGAAAAGAGCAATATGATCATTAAGCTAAAGTCTAGGTTTTGTAGGTAGGTAGATCGAATCTTTTCTACTTATGTACTTTCATACTTTCAGGTAATTGGCTTTGAAAATTTTAATACGATCAAAGAATGTTTTACATTACGTTGTGAGTTTCAGAAACTTTTTTTTTATAACTTTTTTTTTTGTTTTTACTTAATGTTATAGCATCGAAAAACATATTCCATGTGCAAACAGTTGTAAATACTCTTTAGAGTGACTATAATTTCTTCGCATGACTGTCTACTCTAAAGTTTGCCATCGGTAGCTTTGCTGCTTCAGTAGTTTAGCACGACATTATTGTGAATAAATTTTGTATTCGCTGTAGTACGAACTCCTTTAAGTTATGCTCATGCAGTGTATGTCTCATGTCTTATTTATTTACATATTTGTTTGTTTATATTTACGTGTAGTTTGTTGTAGTATCTTTTCATTGTTTTATTTTCTATTTTTTTTTTAAATTTTTAATCTTTTTAATATTGCATTCGACCCCTTTTTTCTCCGTTGATGTATCGTCTATCATGGATATATAATCAAGTAAGTTGAAAAGTGCATTCACACAACAAATGTATTTCAATACTTTAGGTTGGTTCTATTCAAGATATTATTATTTGTTCTGTAATTTATAAAATATGTACATATTTGTTAGAAAGTGTGCATGTGTGCATATATATGTGCATGTAGATTTACATGCAGGTATATTATACAACATGTGAAAAATGTTACAGTGTAAGAGTTATATTGTGGTAGTACATAAAAGATCCTACTATTGAAACTTTGGATAAAAGCTATGGTGACGGTGCTGAATCTTATCTTCATAATATTACTAATGGTTTTTTGGTCTCTATGGTACATGTTACATCTAATATCATAATCTGATCTCCTTTTTTTAAACTGGTTGTCTAGAAAAGTAATTTTTTCAACCTTGTATATTAGATTTCCTACGGATTATACAATGTAAAATGAATTTCTTACTAAACCATTTATTATCGTGTTGATGTACAGTGCGACGATCACATGTCTTAAAACGTTACTTTTCTAGTAACTAGGACTTTTTTTTACAGCTGTTCGACTATTCGGCTGTTGTTACTAATACGAATGTCTATTCTCAGATTACATAACAAACACAGATATGTTTGATCTTGAAAATGATCTACCCGACGATCTGTTGTCATCCGGTTCCTGGGGATCTGCAACTGACAGTGCTAAACCGCCAGCTACAGGGCCAGGACCAGGGCAGCAAAACGGTGCACTTGATTCAGAGCTTCGACAGCACGTACAACAACAACAGCAACAACTGTCGCATCAGCATTTAATACAACAACAAGTTAGTACCCATAATACTTAATTCTGTCAAAGACAAAGATTTGATTTCATGTAACATGAGCATAACGATTATTTCTTTTTATCAGGGTAACAAGATGGTTACTAATTCTCTGGTAATGGCTGCTGGAACTCTGGGTAACAAAAGTCCGAACATGCAATCTCCACCAAATGTTTCTGTGTCTAAAGTAGTTGATCCACAAATGGTTGTGAGTCTGGGAAACTTACCGAGTAGCATAGCCAGTTCTTTGGCAAACAATCAAATGTCTATCGCAAATTCTATGGGAAGTCTTCAATCGTCGATGAGCATGGCTGGCAGTAGCAATCCTGCCATGTCAATGACAGGTGGAATGAACTCTGGCCTTGTTATGACCAGCAGTGCTAGTGGAAATAATAATATGGGTGGTATGGCAGGTGGAAGTTTAATCGTGACCAACAGTTTGAACAAACAACCATTAAATACTGTAAGTTTTCCTTGAATGCAAAGATTGTTCAGCATGTGGGTACGAGCTTTACAAAATCTACAATCTGAGGCTTTCTTGTTTAGGGTACTATGATGGGTCCAAGTACTCAAGGAATTCATCATCCTAGCGGACCACACGGAGTTGGTCAAATGCAAAATGGTCCTGGAATAATGAACACCAGAGCCGTTGCGATGCAACAACAACAGCAGGCTCATATGGTTGCCGCGACTAGGGGGCAGAGTCCTCATCAACAAGTACATCAAGTCGGTATCGTTGGTACTGGTCAGGGTGGACCTCGGATGCAGGGTCCTCCGAACATGGCGAATATGCCGAACATGGGACAAATTAGCGCATCCAGTCCTTACGGTTATGGTAAATATTTTACACGTTCGTATATCTTCATTATACACGTTCGAGATATAAAAATATACAATTGTTTAACAGCACCTCCGAGTAGTGGGCCCGGACCTGGTGTCACAGTATGTACGAATAGTCCTGTTGGGGTTGTCACGCCTCAACAAAAAGGGGTAGGAACAAATATGACTGCCATGCAAGCTGCAAATAGATTCGGTGGAACCACGGGCCCCATTGGTTCCGCCACTGTTGTGGGCGGCCAAGAAGGTACTATGGCGCAGCAAACTCAACCACCTGCTCCGAGTCCAGCTCAAACTCAAGCTGGCGCGCCAACCGGTGTACAACTTGGTTCGCAACAACCAACTCAGGGCCAAATATCCGGTACTGGTGCTCCAACTGGTACGTGTACTATTTTCGAGAGCCGATTCTTGTCCGAACGGTGTACCGTTTAAACAGAATGTTTATCTTGTCAGGTGCTACAAAGTCAACCGCCGATCCCGAAAAGCGGAAACTGATTCAACAGCAATTGGTTCTTCTGCTTCACGCGCACAAGTGTCAACGGCGCGAAAACCAACCGAACAACGGCAATGTTCGGAACTGTACATTGCCAGACTGCAAAACAATGAAGAACGTTCTGAACCACATGACTGCTTGCCAAGCAGGAAAAACTTGCTTGGTGCCGCACTGTAGCTCCTCCAGACAGATCATCAGTCATTGGAAACACTGTAACCGTAACGATTGTCCGGTGTGTTTGCCATTGAAACAAGCGAACAAGAATAAAACAACAAACGCCGCTGCCGCGTCCACATCGCAACCAAATAGCCAACCAAATCCAAGTCCGACAGAGGTGAAAAGAGCATATGATGCTCTGGGTATACAGTGCCCTACCACGACACCTGGTTTGGTGCCTGGTCCGTGTGTTACGAGGAGAATACCGGCGCCAGGTATGCAAGGGCCGACGGGCACAATGGGAAACGTTCGTTTGGTTCAACCTCCGAGTCAATCTGCTCCTGGCCAATCGGTGGTCGGTGCTGGGCAGCAAGTGGTCGCACCAAATGTGTCTCTTCCTTTGAATTCGAATCCGAATACGGTCGGTGTCGCCGGTAATCAGGCTACGTCAACCAGTGGAGCTACGCCTATTGCGGCGGCGGCGCCCGCGAACATACCACAATCCGTAAACGTGCATCAGCTGTTCGGCTTGAACGATTCCGGACAGCTGAGTGTCGCAGCCGAGAATAGACTAGCTAGTCCTCAGCTTCCGGTCGGAGCTCAACAGAGTCAAGTGACGGCGACACCGATGCAGGAGACGAAAGATTGGCATTTAACCGTGACCCCAGATCTTCGGAATCACCTCGTTCACAAATTGGTGCAAGCCATATTTCCCACCCCGGATCCGAACGCTATGCTCGACAAGAGAATGCACAATCTGGTCTCGTACGCGAGGAAAGTTGAAGGCGACATGTACGAGATGGCCAATTCCCGGTCGGAGTATTATCATTTGCTTGCCGAGAAGATCTACAAGATTCAAAAGGAATTGGAGGAGAAACGACAGAAGCGGAAAGAACAGCAACAGCAACAGTTACAGGCGCAACAGCAGCAGCAACAGCAGCAACCTCAACCGGGACCTGGAGCAGCTGGACCGAGTTTGAGGCCGTGTGCTCCACCTGGTGTCGGGACCGTTCCTCCCTCGCGACCAGTCGGAACTGTTACGCCTAGCTTACGTAGTCAATCGCCGAGCATGGCTAACCTTGGGGCTTTGCCTGCGATAAATATTTCACACAACAGAATGCCGTTCTCCCAACAGCAACAGGTGCAACAGCAACAAGCGCAACAACAGCAACAACAACAACAACAACAACAGCAGCAGCAGGCACAAGTACAAGCCCAAACCAAAGTCCAGGCTCAGGCTCAAGCACAAGCTCAGGCGCAAGCCCAGGCCCAGGTCCAAGCTCAGGTGCAACAGCAAATGCAACAACAGCAGCAACAACAACAACAGCAACAACAACAACAGCAACAACAGCAGCAGCAACAACAGCAACAAGGAATTTTAGTCGGTCCTCCAGGTCCTAGTCCAAACGGACAGTCCACCTCGAACCCTAATGTCGTCCCGAATCCTGGTTTGAGTCCCTTTGGGCAACCGCAACTGTCACAAACGAATCTAACAACCACTACCACATCCGCAACAACTAGTCAATTTCCAACCTCGAACGGTACTTCCGGTTTGCCTAACAGTTCTCCTGTACAGAATCAGCACCAGTTCTCCGACATTATGAAAGTCCGGCTGAGTCAGGCGCAGGTGATCGCGCACCAGCATCAACAACAGCAGCAACAATTGCAGCAGTCGCAACAGCAATCGTCTCAGCCACAACCGCAGCAACAGCAGAGTCAACAGTCGCAGCCGCAGCAACCGACAAGCACTTCGAATCAGAGCGGTGCGTCGACACCGATGCCGCAAGCACCATCGCCGTTCAGCGTGACCATGCAGCCGCAAAGTAACCAATCGCAGAACCAACAACAGTTCAGCAACAATCGGCCTCTGTCGGTGCCGACGCCCAGCGACAGCGGTATCAGCACTTCGACTCCTCAAACGATACCACCTCCCGTGTCTAGTGGGCCTAGTCCCGGTCCGGCGACGACATCGAACGGACCCCAGTCTACAACTTCCACGCCCAACACACCGTTAGTTCCTTCGTTGATGACACCGAACCAAACAGTCTCTTCCGCTAACCAAACACCGCCTCATCCCGGCACCACGCCGTCTCCGGCCGGCCTGGCAAGTCTCGGGAAAGGCATGACGTCCCAGGAACGTGCCGCCTTGAACGCACCGAGAGCCTCCTCCAGATCCTCTCAGATGGCCGCCATCGCGTCCGCTATAGACCGTGATAATTCTCCTAGTCCGCCAATGAATAACAATAAGGGAAAACTAGACTCGATTAAGGAGGAGAACATGAAGATGGAGATCGAGCAGGAGGACGGTTCCGATGGCCACCGGATGGACGGTGGGAAGAGTGTGAACAACGAGGTGTCGATCAAGACGGAAATCAAAACTGAACCGATGGAAGAGGGGTCTAGCGAGGGTATTGTCAAGGAGGAGACTTCCGGCATCAAAGAGGAACCAGTAACGCCGATGGATCAGGATGGAACCACACCGGACATCAAGCCCATGGTTCCCGAGCCGATACAGCCGAGCGGTACATCCACCGATAAGAAACGATTGTGCTTGTTCAAGCCGGACGAACTGCGGCAAGCATTGATGCCTACCTTGGAAAAACTGTACCGTCAGGATCCAGAGTCCATACCGTTTAGACAGCCAGTTGATCCGCAAGCACTCGGGATTCCGGATTATTTCGATATCGTCAAGAAACCCATGGATTTGTCGACGATCAAGAGGAAACTGGACACGGGTCAGTACAGCGACCCCTGGGAGTACGTCGATGACGTGTGGATGATGTTCGACAACGCGTGGCTGTACAATCGTAAGACGTCGCGAGTGTATAGATATTGTACAAAGGTATGAATCAAATAATCTCCGAAAACCTGCGGATCTTTATACCGCGAGCGAGTTACGAGTAGACTGCAGATCTTGATGCATATTCAAAATTTTTGAAGCAAATATTATATCGATGTTTTTTCATTATTCCAGTCGTTCTATATTTTTTGAAATATACAAGATAAAATTTGAAGTTACCGTGAAGATCCGCAGTGTACCGATAGCTACACCGACCGTTGAGCACGGGATCTTGAATATTCATATGTTGCTTTCAGCTATCAGAAGTTTTCGAGCAGGAGATAGACCCTGTGATGCAGGCCCTGGGCTATTGTTGCGGAAGAAAGTATACGTTCAATCCACAGGTTTTATGTTGTTACGGGAAACAACTCTGTACGATACCCAGGGACGCGAAGTACTACTCCTACCAGAATAGGTCAGTATACGGAAGAGTTTTTTTGCAGGGACCGTTGTCCCAGTATCACGCGTCGATTTTAATGAAACTGTACACGCAATTCCATCAAAATCGACGTGTCGCGTAACGAATAAGTTTACTCGATGATACTCGTCGACAAATAGTCTGTACGATGGGATGATCTTGCCCCTTCAACAATTTTTCTGCTTGCAAGAGTACATAACAATCGGCGAGTCTCAACGAAATTTTTGTGGAATTAGTGTTTTTGTTCTGTTTCGCGGTTCAAATTGTACAGTAAAAGCGCATTCGATTCGCACAGTGCATTTTTTGTCAAGAGAAAATGTTCTATAACCGAATACGCCAGATTAACTTGGCAGGCTAATTAACCTGTTTCGGTCGTATCTGTCGATGCAGGCCAGTCTCCTGACCTACATGTTTCTTTTATTTCCGTTTCTCTCTTCATTTTAAACTCCCTCTGCCCCATATTATGGCACACGTTGAAGATTCAGCGTAGCAGCTCTAAAGGGATCACAGAATACTTTCGATAATGTAATATTAAATCGGGGGTAAAAGTAAGAGTGAAGTGTATACCATAGAATGGGACAGGGAGAGCAATTTCGATACTGTAACAATACCGTTTACGGACTAACGAATTTTTACGCGAACACCTCGCACATATGAAAGTTAAGATTTTTTATTACGCATATACTTAAGGGATATGTAGAGGCTCCACATTGTTAGTTAGCGTTCGAGAGAGGTAGATGCTTTCAAAGACGATTAGTTCGGTTGACTCGGATCATTTTATCAGAGCGGTGAATGCTTGTCGGCAACGCGGGAAAGAGAGAACACGTTTGTAACCCTTGGGTATATGCAATTAAGTAATTTATGTATATAATATACATATGTATGTATATCGTGTCTAACATTGACACTCTTCTCTTCTTTGTATGTTACCTTCGCTCTACCCATGGGTTACGCACGCACACACAAAATCCTTGTTTGCTGCTTGCTCCTTGTGTTGCCCGCGCCCCTCGCCTCTTTCCAACTCTACCGCTTCGTATCACGAAAATTGCTACTTGGAAAATATGGGACGATCGAAATTGGATACCTGATGTCGTGACTTCGAAATCGAACTAAAAACAAAAATTGTATATCTGCGATAAACACGATAAATAATCATGAAAAAAAACATGATGACTCTGTGCAACTTTTGGAATCGAAACTGTTAAATGAAACGGACTCGAACGCATACGTATATGTAAATGTACAATTGGCAAACAAACAAAAAATATTACTATTTGCATGTGTATAATCGGACAAAAAATAAATGCTTATCGAAATTGGACTCTCGACATATATATATTTATATATATGACGTTCGGCGAATTGACAATTTGGATATAAACACTAATGGAACACGTTAGTCTAAAAGCATATGGTCTTGTTTCCGACAGATACACCTTCTGTCAGAAATGTTTCAACGACATTCCTGGCGACACTGTGACGTTGGGAGATGATCCAACGCAACCTCAGACGTGAGTATTCACTGTGTACGATAGAACGACTTGTTACACGATCAGCAACGCAGCTAAATGATCAATTTTTTCTTTCAGTGCAATTAAAAAGGAACAGTTCCAGGAAATGAAGAACGATCACTTGGAATTGGAGCCTTTTGTCGTGTGCACAGATTGCGGTAGAAAAGTACATCAGATCTGCGTACTACAGATGGAATCTATCTGGCCTTTAGGGTAATCACGAACTCACTATGCTGCACAGTGATCTGGAAATTTGATTTTAACCCTTTGCTCGCGAAACTACTTTAACGGGAAAGTTGAACATTTCTCATGCAATACTTAAATGTTTAATAATTCATTAGATACCTACATGTCTAATAATGTAATAATATAGATGTTGAAAAAGTGTTCAAATCACTGTGCACAGGCGATCGTACTCGGTTACGTGGTACAAGATTTTCTAATGCGAAGTGTATTGTCGATGCAGGTTCACTTGTGATAATTGTCTGAAGAAGAAAGGACAGAAGCGTAAAGAGAACAAGTTCAACGCGAAACGTTTGCCGGTGACGAAATTGGGCACTTACATAGAGACGCGAGTGAACAACTTCCTGAAGAAGAAGGAGGCTGGCGCTGGCGAAGTTGCCATCAGAGTCGTGGCGTCCAGCGATAAAGTGGTGGAAGTCAAGCCGGGAATGAGAAGCAGATTCGTGGAGAACGGTGACATGCCCGGCGAGTTTCCGTACCGAGCGAAAGCGTTGTTTGCATTTGAAGAGGTTGACGGCACGGATGTCTGTTTTTTCGGCATGCACGTGCAGGAATACGGCAGCGAGTGCACGCCGCCTAACACCAGAAGAGTTTATATCGCGTATTTGGATTCCGTACACTTTTTCCGGCCTAGACAGTTTCGTACAGCGGTCTACCACGAGATACTTCTTGGGTACTTGGACTACGCGAAACAACTTGGGTACGTGCCACAATAAATGTCTGATCGTAGCGTACTCGTGAGAAAATTTTCATAATGTTTCTACTTGTTCAATGCAGATACACCATGGCTCATATTTGGGCTTGTCCACCTTCCGAAGGAGATGATTACATCTTTCACTGCCATCCTCAAGAGCAAAAGATTCCGAAGCCTAAAAGATTACAGGAATGGTACAAGAAAATGTTGGACAAAGGCATGGTCGAGAGAATTGTACTGGATTATAAGGTTAGTATTAGAATTTTAAAGAAATAAGTTATCGAAAGCTCGGTTAGCCTAGTGGTCAGGACAGTGGTCTGATAATCTAAAGGGCCGGTGTTCGATCCCAGGCACCGACGCTGATTTGGCTGACCCTTTTTCTTCGAGTAATTTCACATGACTCAAGTCTCAAGTGTTATCTGAGAGTGTACCCACTTACTCTTGGGTGTCAAACGAGACTAACATTAACGTCTGAATAAAAGCTAATGTTCTTACTGAATAACGTAGATTTGAACAAAGGATAAGCAGACGACACAAATACGAATTGGAAATTTTTTTTCTTTTCTATTTGCAAACGTAATTTAAGCGGATAATCATGCAATGTTGTCCCTTGATTGCAGGATATTTTAAAACAAGCGATGGAAGATAAACTGTCATCCGCGGCCGATTTACCTTATTTCGAGGGTGATTTCTGGCCGAACGTCTTGGAAGAAAGTATCAAAGAATTGGATCAGGAGGAAGAAGAGAAACGCAAACAGGCAGAAGCTGCGGAAGCTGCTGCTGCTAACGCGGTGGGTATCGTAACAATTAACGATGCATTTCTTTATGATGGTTCTTTCCAATCCCGATAGATAGCGACATTTTAGAACGACAATTTGGTGTTTCAGATTTTCTCGATGTCTGAAGACTCCGAGACTGGTCCCGATGGCAAGAAGAAGGGACAGAAGAAAGCCAAAAAGTCGAATAAATCCAAAGCGAATCAAAGGAAAAATAGTAAAAAATCTAATACTCCCCAAACAGGAAACGATCTCTCTGCGAAAATTTTTGCGACCATGGAGAAGCATAAAGAAGTATTCTTTGTTATCAGGTTGCATAGCGCTCAAAGTGCAGCCAGTTTAGCAGTAAGTATTTCGTGTTAGTTTTGTACCGCGTCGCGAGACGACCGTGCAACGCTGCAGTTGTTAATATACGTTAACATTATCTATTGTAGCCGATTCAGGATCCTGATCCCGTTATTAATTGCGACCTTATGGATGGTCGCGACGCTTTCCTCACGATGGCTAGAGAAAGACATTACGAATTCTCTTCCTTGAGACGCGCGAAGTTTAGTTCTATGTCCATGTTGTACGAACTGCACAACCAAGGCCAAGACAAATTTGTTTATACTTGTAATAATTGTAAGAGTCATGTAGAAACGAGGTACCACTGTACGGTTTGTGATGTGAGTATCGAAAGCAACGTTTCTTCCTTTCTTGTTTTTTCGTTCCTTTATTGAAAACTATTTCTTTCGTGTATGCAGGATTTTGACCTATGTATAAGTTGTAAAGAAAAGGATGGTCATCCTCATCATATGGAGAAACTTGGTTTAGATTTGGATGATGGTTCATCGCCGGCCGATGCAAAACAAGCAAATCCATTGGTAAAATACTATTCTTTTATAAAATGTATATGTAGAAAAAGGGACACATTCTTTAATTATTGCTTTTTCGATCTTTCAACAGGAGGCACGTAAACTGTCGATACAAAGATGTATTCAATCGCTGGTGCACGCGTGTCAGTGCAGAGACGCCAACTGTCGACTACCCAGTTGTCAAAAGATGAAGAGAGTAGTGACGCATACAAAGGTTTGCAAGCGAAAGACGAATGGTGGTTGTCCGATATGTAAACAATTGACCGCGTTATGCTGTTACCACGCCAAACACTGCCAGGAGACTAAATGTCTCGTTCCATTCTGTTCGAATGTCAAACATAAACTGAAGCAACAACAGCTTCAGCAAAGGCTACAGCAAGTGCAATTGTTAAGGTACGTAGAGAGGGAGACAGAGAGAGAGAGAGAGAGAGAGAGATAGATAGAGAGAGTAATTCAAGTCTTTTGAAGATTATCTGGAGACATATTTAGCATAAAATCCGTGTTTGATGATTGTAGAAGGAGAATGGCTGTGATGAATACGAGACCGACAGGCCAGGTCGGCGCGATGCAAAGTGGGCAACAAACTTCCAATGTTACTATGCCAACTGGCGTCGCCATGAAACCAGGTGTCAGTCCTACCAATTTACCTTCGCCGCATCAAGTTGGAATTGGGTTGAAGCCCGGAACGCAAACTCCGCCCGCACACGTCCTTCAGGTCGTTAAACAGGTACAAGAAGAAGCTGCGCGACAGCAAGCACCGCATGGTAATTATGGCAAGGTGACACCGGGTGGCGGTGTCGGTGTCGGGGTCGGCGTGGGAGGACAAACAGGAGGAGTTATGCCTCCGCCGCAGATGCAACGACCAATGCCCGTCCAAATGCCAAATCCCGGTGGTACTCATCTCATTCCAATGGATCAGTGGACGCCAAGGTATGGAACAACGACAGCAACGACGCAATCATCGTTGAAACAACCGCCTGAAAATCTGTACACGACAGGATACAAATCTATTTTAACGCGTAGTAGGTATCAACCGAACGCGGTGATGCAACAAAGTCAAGGTTTGAGGCAGCAAACGCCGCAGCAATTGATGCAGCAACAACAGCAACACCAAGGACAGCCGGTGATCGGAATGGGAGGACAGATGCCTAGACAGCCTGGCATAATCGGTGCGCCCGTGGGTCAGGTCGGTTCGCAGGCGCAGAACTCCGCGATGCACAAGCAAGTGTTGCAACAGTTGATGCAGACCCTGAAGAATCCCCACACGCCCGAGCAACAAAACCAAATACTGCAAATACTCAAAAGCAATCCACCGATAATGGCTGCGTTCATCAAGCAACGGGTAAGTTACCAGAAATGTTACTTTTCATCCCCTTTCCCCACAGTTCGCTATTATTTCCGCTAAAATATATTTTCTCGGTTTTTGACAATTTCTATTACCATGTAATTTTTTAAATAAAAAGGCGCTTGCCCTTCAGCAACAAAGTGGTCAATACGGCGGAGGAGTCGCCGGACCTCTGGGTCCTAATCAGCCGCAACAGCAACCAAGTTTGCAACATATGATGTCTCAACAGCAGCATCAGCAACAGCAACAACAGCAGCAGCACCAGCAGCAGCAGCAACAACAGCAGCAGCAGCAAGGTAGAATGCAGATACAAGCGATGCTGAACCAGCAACAGCAACAACAACAGGCGCAACAGCAACAACAGCAGCCTGTACAACAGCAACCGCAGTGGTACAAACAGCAGATGCTGGTGATGCAGAGACAGCAACAGGCGCAACAGCAGCAACAACAGCAGCAGCAACAACAACAACAACAACAGCAGCAGCAACCGTTCACGCAACCACCGGCGCCTCCTTACGGTCAACAACGACCAATAAGGCCGTCCCTTCTCGGTAAGAGTCACCATACGATTCCCGACAAAACGAGATTCGTCGAGCCGGTTGGTTCGTGGTCTAACGTCTGCCACGATTCCGCGTATTCTTCCTCAGGTTACGGTGGGTTTAGCGAACAAGGCTACGGTCAGCCGGGTTTAAAGCCGACGCCGCCACCGATACCCTCCCCGCAGGGCGTGATGGGGCCGCCGGGGATCTCTGTACAGCAACAGCTCATGCAGTCGGTCCGGTCTCCGCCGCCCATTCGATCTCCTCAACCGAATCCCTCGCCGCGACCAGTTCAATCCCCGCGCAACCAACCAGTTCCTTCGCCTCGATCGGGGCCGGTGCCATCACCACACCATCATCCGGCCCACGGCACGCCGACCCACTCGCCGGCCCATGAGCTCGGCGGGCCCAGCGAGATGATGCTCTCGCAGCTGAATGGCGGCACGGGGGCACCGACAGGGCATCCGGCCGCGATGCCCCATCACCCGTCCCCGGCGCCGCCGCCGACCAGTGGCGCGGACTCCAGTGAAGTGACTCCAATGACGCCGCAAGACCAACTCTCCAAGTTCGTCGAAGGATTGTAGTGACTGTTAGTGAAGTCGGCCGATGCTACGAGTGACTACGTACACAACGGACCGGGCGGCCACGATGCCGTCCACCGTTTCAAGGACGGTCGCTGTTGCAGCCTACGTCGCCATGAGGCGTCGCCGGCCGTGCAACCCCCATCCGTTCTGCGTTCCTAGCTTCGTGGAGAGAGCGAGCGAGCGAGATAGATATGTTGATCATGAGATCCAGGGGTACCGCGGATCACTGTGAGAATGATACCCTAGTGCCCCTCCCCCCGCTGTGGTGCGACCAAATTAATTCGAACGACGCGTGTTCCCTCTTTTTATCTCCGAGTTAAAGGTGCAGGAGCGAGATACAGCGTGATTGATGATTATGATGATGTATGTGGTGCTGATTTAGGAGACGCTCCGGCGATTACGCGCTACAGCTGGCTCAATGGACACTTTGAACTTCTTACGTTAACTCTGTACTGTTCGTACCTCATCGACATCTTCCCTCAACCCCACCCCAACCCTCTTACTACTATTGCTACTACTATTACTACTATTACTACTACTCTGTAATCGAGAACCGGTGGAAATTGATTCGAAAATTAAGACGCAAAGAGAGACTATTGATTACGTCCTCCACCTTAGATACAAACAGATATACACACAAGGAATTCTTGAAAACAACCTGGAACTCGTGCGCGTACACGAAGAGATCATCTCGAGTCCTGTTCCTACATCTCCTACGAGTACATGTACACATACAGAGAGCGAGAGACAAAGAAAGAAAGAGTGAGAGCGAGAGAGAGAGAGAGAGAGAGAGAGAGAGAGAGATACATCCAAACACACGATCTTTTTCATCTTTACCACCTTCCCTCTGCTGTTGCTCGTGCAGGCTGAGTGAAATCGTACAAATGTGTTGTGTATACTTAACGTTAATTAATAATTAATAGTTCAAATACTATTAGCGTAGCGATTATATGCAGTTATTATATACCACTATTATTATTATCGTGACGAGATGCAAAAGTATATATATAAACGAGAAAAAGTGAAGATGCCGTGGACTACTGTATGAAAGAGCACACAGAGAGAAAGAGAGAGAATGAGCGTACGTACATGCGTCATTGCGAGAGTGAGAGAGAAAGCGAGTGATGGGAAACGATATAATTGAAAATGGGGCGAGAAATAACAAAAATGATAAATAACCCGAAACACAACGTTGTAATGTAAGGAAGGGAGAACAGAGAGATTTAGTAGGGGATGAAAAGAAGTTAAGTAATGTTAACTTAGGCTAATTTGTTAAGAGATCGCTACGGCTGGTCCCCGGAGATGGTCGGCATCCTCGGGCTGGCGTTTAAATTTTATGGATACACATTCTGACGAAGAGTACGGCGAACCGATGCGAGAAAAAAGATTCCGATCCTCGATTGATACCGTAGGACAAACACCCAGGGAATCGCTTCGCTACGAGTAGAGACCCGGAGAGGGAAAACAAGATGCGAACTGGATAGATTCTCTCTCCTCTTGACAAAAGGACGGGGGGCGGGACTAGCGCGCGAATTAACGGTATCGCAACCAAAAATGAGTAGAAGAGATTGTCGACGAGCTGCTGTATCGCTGGATACGGGAGGATTTATAGATTAAAACGGAGAAAAGAATCGTGTTAATTTTTGAAAGACGAAAGGATAAAGGAAGCAAACCACAAATATTTCTTTCGCAACAAAAATCGATCGGGGCGGGCCCGACATGTACAGTTCAATCAAAATGTAGCTACGAAAGCGTAAACCTAAAACTTTAGGGTCCGTCCCTAACCCATGAAAAGCGTTCTGTACATACTATACTATTATTACGATAATAATAACGATTATTATTAATTTCCCTGTCTCTTATAAATTTATTATTATATTATTATTGATTCTTATTAATTATCATTATTATTATCATGATTGCTATTATTAATATTATTGAAAAGAAATTCAAAACGTATAGATATAGTGTAATGTTCGGGGAAAAAACAAAAGCGAGAAAGGGGATCCACATTCGTACACGTACTCGTACACGTACATATATGTTCACACGTATACACGATACAGATACATTACTATACATGATCAACACGGCGACAAACGTATAAACGCGCGCGAAAAATGACACGTACTGTTGCCACACTACGTGATTATGCCAGTGCTGTATCATAGTAAATTGTAAGTGTAACATTTCCTCACTCTTTTTCCTTCGATACCTATTTAAGACGTCTAGACGATAGAGAGGACACACAAGATCGGATGATCGACGCGGTGCGTGTGAGCTGTTGAGGGTTCGAGGAGAATCCGTTTCGTTTGTTTTATCACTTTTCTTCTTCTTCTTCTTTTTTTATTTTGTTTTTACCTTTGTCCACGGTCGTGTCGAACACGGTGTAGTTCGTCATTGTAATGAGAACTGTAGCCAATCTAACAGAAACTCTTGGCCGGACGAAGCGCGATACTTACACCGGTGGTCCTAGAAATTGCGTCGCTTTCACATCGGCACAATTTCTGTTTACGTTGTTATAATATTACTGATTCCTACTCGGTACACGTGGAACCAGAGTTCGACAAAAATTTTATTCAAATCAGAATTTTTGCCCCACTCTGCGTGGAACTATTAATGAAATTATGTTAGAACAAATTAGTACTAGAGATGCTATGATTTGATGCAATTTCATTGACTACTCGTGCACGTTTCGGTGTAGATTCGGAGTTGTTTCTGTTGATGGAGGAGAGAGTGAGTGCGTGAGAGAAGGAGAGAGAGAGAAAATAACACGTGATTTGTAGACATTAATATATTAGTAAACGAGATGGTATTCACCAGAGGTGATCGCGAAATTTCAAGCGTGTTATGCCAATGTATTCGATGTCGTTCGGCAACTATACACGCGACATCGTACATCGTCATTATAATTATTATTATTGTTGTTATTATAATATTATTATTATTATTATTATTATTATTATTATCGTACGCTGGTACATCGATGCCCTTCGAATTCGATCCAAGAACAAACATTGTTTCTTTCGCGGTGAGACCGGTTCACCCCTGCAACGGCACATTGTTTTCTCAGACTGTGAATTGTTCTAAAAATTCTGAAAGAATTCATACGTTTCGAGCAGTTAAAAATCGGTATACAGAAAATGCTGTTGGGTGTCATTGCAGGGTTCCGAAAGGAAGCAGTTGACGCTTCACCTACCGAGACGATAGGCTAAATAGTCATTTAAAAATCAAAGATTAATAATTACGGAGTACTCTTGTAATTGTTCGACAGTGACAACAATTTTAAGGTTCTGTGTTATTTCGAATAGCATAGGCCATGGTCATTAGAAAAACAATTAGTTGACCTCCGGTATGCGAAGCGTTAATTCGACGATTGCGTAGAATCGACATTCATATCTCTCTCGCGTGGAAAACTAACTCGTATCCAGTATTAATTGTCCGATGAAATCGCGTCGCGTTTCCACCCTTGTTTCGTTCATTTCCTTTCGCGTTTACACGTGCGGCGTACGGGATCGTCACGGAATGCAAACGACACAACGATATCTATATGTAATTGCATGTGATTTTAGTATTCTTCGAGTAACGGAGCTGATTTTTAATTTTTTTAAACGGAATGCTACATATTTATATATCATACAAGAAGCAACAGTAAAGGCAACATTTTTTTAAATAGATAAACAACAATATTTCTTTCGTTCCTGACCTGGCGTAACCCTCGAACATCTTGCGTCATATATAGTACTAACTATTTTTACACGCGTCTTCGTACAATATCCATAAATACGTAGCATTCTATTTGCAATTTGAAGGATTGCACGTTGCAACTGCATAACCAACTTGTGCTCGAATTTTCAACGCTATATCGACATTCCTTCTTCATTTGTGCGTTCTCTCTCTCTCTCTCTCACTCTCACTCTCATTCATTACTTTCTGTTTTTGGCCGCGTCGTTGTGCGTTTCGTCGCCGTCTTCGGTTCGAGCTTCCAAAGATAACGGACGAACGACTTAATTTGCAGCGGCGACGACTAAGACGACGGTGACTAGACCGCGGATCTTGATGAATTTATAGTAAAATCGAGTAGATGAAATTCAAGATTGTTGGAGAATTTAAAAAAAATTGAACATGTCAATATATGATTTCTCATCTAAGAAAATCATTAAGGGAAGAAATAACATTCTATTTAGTTCCTCTTTCTTGCAATCGATGCAGCAGATTTTGCATAAAAATCCGCGGTCCATTCATGACGTTTCAAATTCGGTGACAAAAGGGGGATCGAAAGGAGGAGTTTTCACTGAACGAAAGGACCGTGTGTAAACCGAAACGAAGGTTCCCTAGGTCAGAAGGAGGATTAATCATTAACGACAAAAAACCCAAAAGTATTTGGCTTAGCATGGCTGTGTTTAGGGCGGTGTTGTAAATCTGAAAGTGGTATACCCGTTGCGGTAGTAAACTCTTTTAAGTGCGGACGTTCGAACGCTGCGCCGCGATGGTCGTCGTGCCAGCGAGGATTTTAATCGATCGAGGGATTTTCATTAAATTCGTTAACAACGGTCGTGTGTTCACCGGGAACACCCGATTGTCGTGTCTCTTCGTCCACGTCTGTCTTTTTACATTTCTCTCGATCGCGTCACGTTCGGAGCGTTCTCGACGTGTGTATAAATGGATCTTGAGCAGAGAAGCTACATCGCGGCGCGATAGAGAAATAAAGAGACGGTCGGAGACGAAGCGGAAATTCCCGTGAAATTCACTTTCGACGAGGGGAAAGGAAAACTCGAACCGGAAGCAGCTTCGGTTGTGTTCCCCCTCGTCGGAGCTAGGTTGGCTCGCCGACGTTTGCGGCAATTTATTATTATAACGAGAAGCGAACGATAACGACCCTATATATACATAGAAATATATATTATACGATTTTGTTTTCTTTTTTTTATATTAACGGAACACGATACATAGGCCCCGCGGCTCTATCGCGAGACGCGAAGTAAACGTTAATTAAACGAATCAGTGGATTATCAGATGGACGATAATCGCAGACACAGAACTACGAAGCGTAATAATAATAACGAAAATTATTATTATTATACTATTATTATTCTTATGATTATTATCGAACTACCAACTATAGAATACTACTTTTTATTATGACATTTCGTAATAGCGAATCGATTATGATGATGATGATAATGATGATGATTATGATGATGATGATGATAACGACGACGATGATGATGATTGTCTAATTAAACGACTACTGAGACGCAACATGTAACATTTATCCCCTCTCAGGTGGAAAAATGAACGAAAGCACACGCAGAGCCACATACATATACACACGTATACATACAGAAACACGCATACGCAGAGAGATAGATACCAATTTCTCGATCCCGATCTCTCCTTTTTGTTTGTTCTCCCAACAAAGAAGGGAAACAGATGAGCGTCGAGAGGGACAGAGAGAAACGTCGTTAGAGTCTCTCTCATTCTCTCTCGATCCGATCTCTACGCGTCCTCCACGATACATACGAAACCGAAAAAAAACAGACTGCATCGGTCACGATAAACCTTGTAAAATAGTTCTATTTCCAACGATACCCGTTCCTTTATTTATTTTCTATATCGGTGGAGCTTTTTTGTCGTTCTCGCCGCACGAGAGAAACATAAAAACACGTATATCGGCAACTAAATGTCATTCTTACATTCTCGATACGCGAACACACGTATACATACACATGCTCACTCATTCACACGAACCGTATTTTCTTTTCCTCTTGTAATAAATATCGTCCTGTTGTAAAGACCGCTCCGCAGAGTGACTTAGGAAAAACTTTAGTTGACACGAACTCGTCCTCGTTTACTTACGCAGTACCTCTCTTCTTCTTCTTCTTCTTCTTACTTCTTTTTGGACTGCCGCCGTCGCTGCTGCTACTACTTCTATCACTACCCACATTTTTGTTTTTGTAAAATGGCGTTTTTTTGTAACATACGTAAGATTCAGTTTTGTAAAACACGCACGAGAAGCTGCTAGCCGGTCGCGGTATCCGCTCGGAGAGAGGGGGCGAACACACAGAATGAATTTAGGTTTTTTGCTACGGTTTTTATACTCTTAGACAAAAGTGAACGAGATGAAAACGGAAGAACAAAGAACAAAAAGACCGTTTTTCCCCTCTGAACGATTTGTAAACGTAGATAAGGACACCTGTATGTTGATGTTCAATGAATATTTAACCCGACTATTGTTACATTATTATTAAAAAACAAGTTTTAAAAATACATTCCACAATTTTTATTTTTTTTTCTCTCAAAGCTCAGGGCGACTTGCTGTCGAGAGACACACCGTGTACATACAATTCATTCTTATACGCTAGAACGCGTATTCTCTCTCCCTCTCTGAAGAGAGAGAGAGAGAGAGCAAGATCATCAGAATGAGAAAGATGAAACCGAACAGAACGCAAAACCAAAAAAAAGAGGAAAGACGATGTATCCCCCTAATTGTCGATAGTATTTATATAAACACGCGAGGAGAGAGTTTAATAACAGAAAGAAACGAATTATTTTTTATCCCATCTATTGGGAAAAAAATCACACTCACACAAGCAAAGAAAGAGAGAGAGAGAGAGAGAGAGAGAGAGAGAGAGAGAGAGAACGCGAGTATGAAAGAGAGGGAGTGAACGAGATAAAGAGAGAGAGAGAGAGAGAGAGAGAGAGAGAGAAAGAGTGCGATCTCTAGTTAGATCCGTGTACAGTCGACGCGCGCTTCGATTCTACGCGATCAGCATTCTTGTACACCCCGTAAAAAGAAAAGAAATGAATCATTTCCGGATCGACAGCGTGAAAACGATAGATTAAAGTTTTTTTGTTGACTCTGTTGTACCACGATTCGACGCCTCGATTTGCTCGCTCGCTGATTTCGCCCGGTGAGTCTCGGTGTTCTTTCAGCGATCTCGTCCGCAAGAAAAGAAAAATCGTATTTCAGTGTGGTCTCCCTTTCTTCCCGTTCTACTATTTGTTACGTGCTGCGCGAGCGCGAGCAAGCGCCTGCATACTTTGTATGATATTTGTACATGAACCGCGACGATCATTAGTTTTCCTCCATGTTGGGTCCGTACGGAGCGTCGCGATTACCGAGATCTTCGGGCCTGGATCGATAACGGGTCCCGAATCCACAGCGAGGTTCGTTGACATTTTGGTTCCCGTTCCGTCCCCTCTGTTTTATACGAACTCGTTTACTTCATCCCCTCAACGACAACGACGAGACAAACGCTAACGAACTAACCCCCTCGATCTTCGAACCACCACGATCGAGATCCAACGGGTTTTGCTCGAGGTCTCTCGCTAACGTTCTCGTCGTCGACACGCATAAAAGAACACACGACAACCGAATAAAAAAATCTGGGCTGGAACCGAAATATCCAACGAACGCTGTTACGACGCCTCTCGCTTCCGTTCTCCGCCACACCCCCCGCCCCTCCATCTATTTATTCCGATTGTGTTCGCCGTGTCTCCTTTCCCTAGTCGTAAGCAAACAAAAAAAACTAATCTCTTAACCGATTGCAGCTTGTAATGTAACAACGTAAACGAAAGAAAGAAAGAAGGAAAGAAAGAAAAAACAAAAAACACTGCGACACGTAAGAGTTATACATATATGTGTATATATTTATACATACCGTACTATTAACGCAACATGAGAAATCTGACGAAATAAAGTTTACGTATGAACATTTGAATACCCAGACGTTGTATCTATGCGTTCTCTATCAGACACCTATCAAACTATGTATAGTGTGTTCCGTTTGTCGCGGATTTTCAGTGTTTTTCAACCTACCCTTGTCGTTTACCTCCACCCTCTGGTCAACAGTGTCGTCTTTAATCCCTTGTATTATGAGTTATTTTACTAAAAAGTTTCTAGAAGAAAAAGGAAATTGATCTTTCTCGTGTGTCGCGGATTTTCAATGTTTTTCAACCCACCCTCCTTGTTTACCTCCACCCCCGCCCTAAACGGTACCGTCGTTAATCCCGTGTACTATGAGTTATTTTACTAAAAAGTTTCTAAAAGAAAAAGGAAATTGATATGGCTAAATGTTTTTTTATTTGAAATAACAATGTTTCTATATTTTTTAATTATCATCCGCAGTCTACTAAGAACTTACAGTGGACACACACACATTCACTGGAACATTAACAACAGAGTGGATTTTTATTTGAATTCCTCGTTTAACAACCAGTGGCGCGTCGCCTCATGGACAATATGGGCATATGCCCGGGGCCCCAAGCAAAAGGGGGCCCGAACACAAACCAAGATCCAAATTCTACGTTTTGGAGTCTACCGCGCCGACCAAATGTTGAGGTAAATCTAACAATATTTCGAACAATTCCAGCTTACAACTTACAATTATTTTATTTTTTCCAAAGTTAAAGTAATTTAGTTTGGTCTAGGGGCCCCGAAATTCTACTTTGCCCAAGGCCCCAACTAGTTCTAACGCGCCACTGTTTACAAATATGAGACCGGGTCGTTTCCGACCCGCGGGAACCAATCCTTTTCATTGTACAGCGAGGCTTCATGGTCCGAGCCAGAAACGAGAAGATTTCCACGGAATTTCCGGGTGGTCCCAGCTCTCCTCGCCATTGTCCAAAGTCCGCGAGATTGTCTTATCAGTTTTATCTGTCGCGACGACAAATCCTTGGGTGTGATACACACGGGACGGATGACTAAAAGGAGGAAGTTCAGAGTCCCCGTTGATCCACACGCTCGTTCATACGACCACACAATTCCACATGTTACTCCGTAAAGCACATTGTACACACGTGCGACACACGTGCATTCGGAAACAATGCCGAGCGTTTGAACGATCGTCGCACGGCTCGACAAGGGATGCGATTCCCTCTGAAGTTTGTTCAGCCAACCAGCTGTTTCGCATCCAGCTGAAACATTCCTAGGCGTAACCCTTGGCATAGCTACGGTGGGACGATCGACGTTCTCACACCTAATGTTTTCCTGTTCCTACATCCCCTACGAGTACATATACACGTATAGAGAGTGAGAGACAAAGAAAGAAAGAGAGAGAGAGAGATACATCCAAGACCACGACTTTTTTCATCTTTACCACCTTCCCTCTGCTGTTGCACGAAATTGTACCCAGCTGAAACATTCCTAGGCGCTTCTCACACCTAATTATTTCCAAAAATCAAAAAACAAAATGCGCTCTCGACGGTAGGGGCACAGATATAGTGGAGGTATGAAGATTGAAACCAGAGTTGGGCAAAAATTTAATCAACGATTGGCGAATAAATTTCTACTTCAATCGTTAATGACAATCAACAATTAAACTCCTAGTTTAGTCGTTAATTGCGATTCACGATTACATTCTTTTCCATTGTAATCGTCAATCGGGTAACTGATTAATGATTAACTGCTAAAATTTCGAAGCGGAGTTTCGCCAGCACGGATTTCAAATTACCACTGAGATCGACATAACCACGTTAATAACTGGAGAATAATCGTAAACACTATGTGGCCGGTGCGAGTTTCGCCCGAGGGTTGGTTTCGCAGGAGCGATCGACCCCGGGCGGCGTTGAATGTATAATTAACGACCGCACCTTTGCACCACCTCGAGGAAAGCTCAATGTATACATAGACGTGTATAGATTCGTTGTAGCAAATGTAGCGAGTAGTAAGCGGAGCAAATTCTTTTTCAAAAAAGCGATGAGAGGGTGGCGCGCGCCCCTTGCTGCTTCGCAATGATATTTCGTCCAAAGATCAAATTAACGAGTGTTCCCGCGACGATCTCGTGATTCTCCAGCCGAAAATAAAGCCGAGCAAGCATTTCCACCGGCATCAACGGTTTTCCCGCTTATTTTCGATCGAGGTATCAACCTCTTCCGCAGCCTTCACCCCCTGGAATCGCTCTTTGCATATCGATCTAACGGATGTTTTACATTCTACGTTCCGTAGAAAGTTTGTACCATATCGACGCGGGACCACCGACACATTCCATTGTTCGGACCGTGTCGAATCACCCCTGTGAAACGAACATGCCGCAATCGAATTTCTACCGAGAAACCCCTTTGACACGCATCCCATTCTACCCAGCGATACATTGCCCTCATAACGAAATTGTGTAGAAAACAAACGATAAATATCTAATAAACGATTTATGGATTATTTGACCAGCGGCTGTGTTTGTTTGTAACTATATTCTCTGTTTGTGATCCGACGATATTCAACCACTTGCATTATTACATCGAATCGGATACGTGATCAGCATTTCGAACATAACGCGATATATATGTATATTTATGAATTTCCTTCAAACTGGAACAAGATTTTAGTTTGTTGTTATCTTTTCTTCTCCCTCTAGAAAATTATGAACGATACAAAAGCTCGACCATCCGTAATCATAAAATTAATTGTACTGCAAGAGGTTGCACTCGGAACTATTTCAACTGGAGAATTAAACGTTTCCAACCTAGCATAATTCCATTTTATATGATTCTTATCTTTTCATGGGAATGAAATTGATATAATACCTCGTACATAAATGTTTATAGCAATTGATTAGGTACCAACATGTTTTTAATTATGTAGACAATATTTTGTATGATGGTACTGAGTCACCACTCGAGTGCTAAGGGTTAATATATTAGAACAGTTGCTGGTGTAGCTGAAACTACTCCAAACTTGTTCCGTCTTCAGTCAAGAGGGATACGAAGTCATTTCCAGTTTGGTAAATCCGCAGATGAGGAAGGGTGAAATTGCTATAGGTTTACGAAAGTTTATGATGCGGAGGAGATTGAACGAAATCGTGAGTGATTTAATTACGAACGTAAAACAGTTGGGAAGGCCGCGCCGTGAAAGAACATCGCTAATCGCGAGTGAAGGCTAGGTTTAAATATCGATCGGCGTCTACCGCGTTAAGCATTGAATTGCAAATTAACCACGGTATATTCCGGGCTTTGTCTGTCCTTCGTTTAACCGTCGGCCGTCATGCGATTGTTCAGGGTTGCGCGAGGTTGAACAGTGATTGCCGATCTTTGGCAGCGCAACGACCTTGCTGACCCAGCCAGATAGATGATCGTTGCGAGAATAATGAAATGAGACGGGGCAGTTTGTAAGTATGGGATTGTGGACGTAAATAACAACAATCGACGCGCTTTGTCTTCCATATCGCATTTTTTTGTTTTCATGGACGAGATTCTCTAGGCGCAAAGAAGAATCTCCTCGAGCTTCGTCTGATGTCGGTAAAATGGATAACTAATATACATTTATAAAATAGGAATTCACCTTATCGACATCTTGATAATATAGAAACCTACATTATCGAAAACGCTAGGTCATTGCGCGGTAAATTTTAAAATGATATTTTGTATGTGTAAAGTATAAACTGACTTTAGTCTTATACGTTAAATTGTTTTTTAATGTTATAATAAATAAGAAAAAGTCCGTTTACAATGTAATTCAGGGTACTGAGACATTACGTCGTTATAAATAAACGTTGTTATAACCAAAGTAAACACATGGAGGTTTTGTACGTATTAATACTCTAATTGAGATGTTACCATTAATAAAATCTAGTATAATATATTCGAATAATCTTATCTTTATTGATTATAAGAAAGAGTCAAGTGCTGTTGGTAATTATTAGACATTGATGGGAAGCAGGAATCATGAAAAAATGTGAACATTTCATCATATCGATGCTTACAGGGAAATACCAAAATAATTAAAAGAGGATCATCGATCAAACATATATCAATGTATCGATGTGCATTACTCAGTTTGATTGGCTTTCACAGACAATAATGAAATTGTGTATGATCTTTTATTGAATAAGAATAAAAAGAAAGAAGTTTCCTTAAATTATTCAGAGATACAAAGCGAACAGCATGTATCAAAGGTTTTGTGACTGTGTCAATTATGGTTCTGACGCTACCCAAATTTTCATCGTTGGACTGTTTTAAGTGCAAGCCATTCTAGATCTAGATTTCTTGTTACTTAAAAAAGAGATACTTCATAGAAGATCTTGTATAGACAGAAGTAATATTAAAGAATAAAGTGCAATTGCATCTGACGGGTGAATCGGTGCGTCCACATAAAAAATAAGGTCATAGAAAGTTGGGACGTATTATGACACATGATTTCTTCCTCTATCATTTTTATCTATTATTACTCAAAAATCACCAAGATCAAGATCTTATACTACAAGATCTGTATACACATATTTCAGATTTATCAGTGGATACATGGAACTTTTGACTGTTGTATGCATGGAAACTATTCATTCGTGCCGAAGATTATAAAGAAATTACCGGAACAGTGCCTGCATATCTGAACACAAACATCGTTCGGGCAGAGCCCTAGAGTGAGAGTGAGAGTGAGAGAGAGAGAGAGAGAGAGAGAGAGAGAGAGAGAAGCATGTGTCATCCACAGTCATCGACGATTTGACATGGCTTGGCACGCGTGGCCAAGATGGTGGTGGTAATGGTGGCAGGCACGGTAGTCAGTCTTTCTCTCTTGCGTACTTGTATCTCTCGCTTCAGTGTTCCTCTCTAATTCCTTGCTGACTCTTTCGGAGGGTATTTTCTCTCGTCATTGATGATGTCGAGTCAGTGATGGGAGCTGGACTGAGTTGTGTTGGTGCTCGTGCATCGTCTTCGTGTTGTGAGATCTCTGTGCACGATCGATGTGTTTGTGGGATCGCTGGTGCGCCGTCCAAAAATAGATAAATGAACGAGCAGCAGTGTGCCATCCTTGTTGTCGGTGGTTCCACGCACTCCGTAACAATGCGCGATTATTAAAAGAGGTTCGTGGCCGACCGCGGACAGGAATGGAGGAGCTGAAAACCAGTCAGGAGATAGTGCACGAAGGGTGGCTCATTAAATCGCCACCCACAAAACTTTGGCGAGCGGTCAGTATCCCATGGAACCGTGACGAACGGGGAATTCCGTTCGTTCCCGAACCCTTCCATTGTTTACGTTCTCGAACGGTTGTCAAAACCACCGTGTTCGATTTACCTTCCGTTCAGGATCCTACGAATTCTAACCTTGAATCTTGCGTGCCTTCGTCAGCCGTGCGAACGATAATATTATCTACTCGAGATCTTTCGAATTCAAAGATCTTGTCGCGCTTTCTTCGACTCTGCTAAAAATACACCGATGTCATGGCACAAAGATTCCTGATTGTTCTCAATTGTTTATCTACTTTCAGCGATGGAGGAAAAGGTGGTTTGCCCTTCGACATAGCGGAGAATTGCCAGGACAATACTTTCTAGAATACTTTACGGACAAACGGTGTAGGAAACTGAAAGGTCGTATCGATCTCGACCAGTGCGAACAGGTAATTACTGCCCGAAGCTTATTAGATTTTGTCCATTAGCTCTGCTTATCAATAGTCTGTAGTTTGCATTGATTGCTAGACCCAGAAGTCAAATAAACATTTCGTTCTTCTTTTGAATATCTTGTTAAGGTGAAACTAATACACTGGTGGTCTTAAATCTTTCTAATACCTTCATTGTTTTAAATTGTACGTATCTATTCTTATCGTAAATGCATAAAATTAATTTCATTTCTTAATGATTTTGTTGCATTGGAAACAATGTTACAACATTTTTAAATTTTTCTAATCTGTTATTGTTCTATATTTCATCCAACTAATTTCTTTATAATCATATCTCTATGCGTAGGTGGATGCAGGACTGAGGTTCGAAAATAGGAAACAAAAATACCAGTACATGTTCAATGTTAAAACGCCGAAAAGAACGTATTATTTAGTGGCCGAAAGCGAAGCTGACATGAACAAGTGGGTGGACGCGGTATGTCAAGTATGTGGTTTGAAAGCTTACACACAGGATGAAGAGCAGCCATGTCAAAGTATATACTTTTACCGTTATCAAGTACAGAGGAATCGTTAGCTGCTGTATTTAAATATTTGTTTGAGATGGCAATATTGCTTTCAGTGTTCCAGTTTGAGACACAAGAATCCCCGCCTATTTCACCTACTAGTACCATCTCTGGCCCTTACATTCCCATCAGCGAGTGCATTTCCGGTCGTCGTCTCAACGATACTAGTTCTCTGAATTCGGCTCTTAGTCATGGACCCGAACATTACGATGCTCCAAGACGACTGGCTCCTTCGCCTCCTAGATCTCCTACGACGACTGATGCGGAAAGTGTGTTCACCGATGATGAGTGGACTGCCCCTGTGCCTAGCGTTAATTGGGAAACGTTTCCTTCCCCAGGTAATTATTCATTTTTATATTCTATGTGCTGTTTTATGAATATGAATTTGTATAATATCTCGTACATTACTTAAATGTTTGTAACAATTCGACTGCAGATTTTTATGCATTTATAAAAACTTGAACATACCAAAATGCTACCTCCTCTATTGAAATCATTAAGAGAAGAAATAACATTCAATTTGGTTTCTATTTCTTGCAATTGATGTAGACAATTTTTACATCGCATAAAGATCTGCAATCTATTAATAATGTAAAGAATATTTTAAATAATGGTACAGCAATTTTAGTGGTGACTCTGAGCTGCCATTCGAGTGATTCCTTCAAAAACCCTCCAAACGACCAAACGTTGTTCCAGGCGAGTCGAAACAGCTGCAGGGTTCAAGCGACGCCGAGATTGGATCGTGGAGCGTGCGGAAACGATTCGGTAAGCTGAGAATCGTCGATTCCGCCGTGCCTCCGGCCGTCGAGAAATTACCAGCGCCTCCAAGACCGCCGAAACCTCCGCACATGTTACCTGAGAACCCTGGTCATAATTATTTAAACCTGGACGGTGCTACAGAAAGCTCAAAACCAACAACACCGGCTACCCCGGCGCCGTCGACGCCAGCGACCGCGATAATCACCGACGAGTCCTACGATTTCCCACGATCTCACCAGCCTGGGCAACCGCTCGACCAGGCTGCGATCGATCAATCGTCGAAACATTTTTATTCGAACGCCGCGCCTAGCAGCGTCGAAGAGACCCGCGTGTTCCGCTACGACTTCCAAGAGGAGGAACCGTCGAGTCCCCGATCCGAGAGCTCTGCGACCGCTACCTACTCGAATCTGCCGAGTCCTCTTGTCCGTGAGAACTCTGCGCCGACTACTACAGGCCCACCACCGCCGGTCGTCTACCGTGAACTGAAGCCGGGTAGGAAAACCAGCGACTCTACGTCAATTATTAGCAACGAACCTTCTCCAGGACCAACGAGTGTACCCGCCTTGGAAACAAGCTCCGCCGAACACTCGCCCGCAGAACCGCCGAGTATCAACAGAAAACTCAAACCGCCTTTAAATAAATCTCCTGTGGAAGGTATGCACGTGGTTTCATTCTACAGTAAAATCGCGATCTAGTTCTTATCGCCTGTTCCGAGCAGGGACAGAGATTCGACCGCGTCGAATGTACAGAGTGTCACAAAATAATGTATCGCGGATACCATAGCACGATTCTACACTCCCGATTTAGTCGAAATTGACATAAGAAACCCTCGCAAAATTGAGTTTGAACGTGAAAACAGGGGAAGTGGAAGGGGTAGGGACAGGGATCGTGGAGATCCTCAGGGAGCTAGATTACGTCTTTACTGTAATTTCCTCGGTAAAGTAGAGAGTATTTCAGACTGCATAAATGATTAATTTTTCAGGACCTCTGCAACTGGCATCTCCGCCTGGAAGAGGAAGAATTCGAGCAGCCCCTAGTCCAACGCCGCCGAGTCATGTGCACTCGAACAGACATCAGTCAACATCGGATGAAGATAACAACGCTTTCGACGATAAAGAAGAGGTACGCGGTGTACATTGATATATCGTAGATATATCGGATCTGTTTGGTGAAATAGTTTTATCTACACCAGTTGATTTTAATCTTACAGATATATTACTATCAGGATCAGAATACGTTCATTCCTGCCTCGAACCGGCGTCTCGTCGTTCTACAATATTTGGATCTTGATCTGGAAGCGACGGAGAGCTTCACATCCTCGAGTTTACCGCCGGCTCAATCACCGCCGAACACGACGGTGTATAAAACTGTGGATTTCTTAAAAACTGAAGCATTTAATCGCACTCGGCAGCGGGTCGAGGAGGAGAGGAAACAGTGTACGGACGAGCTTGCTTAACGTGAGCTATCGACTTTGTTGAATGTTTAACGCGACAAAGATAAAGAAGACAGAAAGTCGGGAAAATGTTTTTTACACAGTGTCTAGTACTGTTACTATTTGTCTAGCACACGACGACCTTGAGAATTACTGCGACGCTTACACGCAGTACTTAGCGACTCTTCAGACGCTTTTTTAAATTTTTATGTTTGTTACGAAATCGAAGATGCTTTCGGATCTTCGTTGTCGCTGATATACGACTAGTTGGAAACCGAAGAGATAGCAATATTCAATGGACCAAAAATGTAACGTTATAGTTAAGGGAACATGACCGCGAGAGAGGGAGGGAGGGAGACGGAAGTGCACTTTTCGCGAAGGGAGTCGTTGCATCGGAATTTGTTGAAGATTTTTTAATTAGACGAGTAAGTATTATTAAATTTAGATACAATCACTGTTTTACATAGGTTTTAACGAGATACGACGAGAAATGAGGCATTTTTATTGTCGACCATGCAACGAAATAATAAAAGCGTTTAATGGTGTCGCTGAAATTGTCTAGATACCCTAAGTTTAAGTATTGAACAAATAATATGTAATATATTTTCAATGTGCCTGAATTTATTGTTTTCACGAGGCGGATGAGTTGTTTGTTATCGCATATCACGAACGGAATTATATCTATCTATTGACTGTGTGTGTTCCCTGACAGTAGTTACTAACTACGTGGTAACGGAAATCCTGGCCATAAATTTTTAAGGAAGACGAAAGTTACGCACATTTTTTCTTTTTTAACGGCTATTGAAACACAACATCGCATGCCATAGTTAGATGTAGACGCATATATACGCACTAAAAGTACATAGAAATATATTTTACGTATTTAAAGAATGTATACGTACACGATGGTGTTGCGTATACAGTTTTATTTTTATAATAGCTGCATTGTAATTTCTTTACCAATGAAAATTTATACATTATCGGGACCTTGTTCCATTGATCGTTTTTATAAGATGAAAGGAGAAATATTTACAATATTTTTTCATTGCTGGGGGTATCAAGGTGTCCTGAATTAGTAATAAAATCAAAGACAAAGAGTGTGAATCGAGTAGTTTCAGAACGTAACTTATAATTTTACATATGTGTATGTGATTTGACAAACAAAGTACGTACGTTTACACGTTAATACATATGTTACTTATAATATAGTAACGTACCACACGTTGTGAGTCATATCATTGAGAATGTGAAGAAAAAAAAAGAAATGCACAAAACACGTCATTATATGTCTATATTTCAAAGATTCGCGTGCGCGCGCGTATATCGTTCAAATTAAGTCTAAATAATTTTTTATCTATTAGAGCGATTTAATTGTAGTACAACGATCGAGCGTTATCTAATCAACGTGTTATATAACGATCGAAGCGATGATATATAATGATTATTTAATCGCTCGAGCGATTGAATAAACCTGACTTTTCATACAAATAACTTTTAAGTATCGTATACTGCAATTCCGTGTTCTCAATTTTTTAGTTTTATCGAATATCGCTCAAATTCATATTTTTTAAACGGTAGTTGATACAAATCTGCTAATGTCTTAGCGAAGAATGTGGAATAAGAGTTTTTCAAAGCACAGAAATTCTGTCTTCATTTACTGCCGCCATTAGTTATTGTCGTCTTTCTTCGAAAAATAGTTGTACAAGAGATTATGGAAGGGTAAATGGATTGGGAAATGACTTTTACGAACTGAATTTGTCCCTCGGTGTCAAATTTACACAGTGGTAAAAGATCGATGAAGTGACAAAGTAAACAGTTACTTTTTGATATTTTTTATTCAAATTGATGACTTAACATCTAGATCTTCGGTTTTTCGCTTATATATTTCGTATTAAAAAAAATATAAATGTCACTGAGTACCGGGTAACTTTACCTACAAAGAACAGGACAGTATTATTTCGGAAAAACTGTTAAAGGAGTTGAAGAACGATGCTGGGAAAGGGGAGTGGTAGGGTCAACGGAATGGAGAGGTCAAGGACAAGGGAAAGTCAAGAGAAAGCAAAGGTCAAGGGGGTATCCGTTGAAGGGCAAGGTTCAGCGGAGGGGAATGGAAGGGAATAGAGTTATTCCGTCCTCACTGAATCCTCTACTCAATAGAGAATGGGGATTAGGGATGGAAGGGAAGGTCCATCAGGGCCCTGCAATCAACCCTTGGAGCTCCCGGCGAGGTCCGTCCATCTTAGTAGTTCCAGGGCATTTCAGGGAGACTGACGACTGACCATTTTTGACAGTGAGGCTCGACTAATAAAATTTATTGTATATACAGGGTGTTCAGACTATTACTAGCCAGCCTTTTTTGTAAATAGAAAATATTTGAAAAAAAGCGTTAACCTTCGTATGTCCTAAACCTAATAGTTAACTTAACGAGATATTATCCAAAAGAAGAAAGAAAATTATTTCGATAATATCTCGTTAACAGTTAGATTTAGGACATATGGAGCAGGGCTGCCAGCGAACTCGAAAATGCGAGACGAGTTCGAGTCGAGTCGAACCGAGTCGAGTACTCGCACGAAGCGAGCTCATCGGCTCGATTCATTTTTTATTTATATCATTACCGATATTTATATTAACTCGTTGCTAACCCTGTCAACAACGCGTTGCTAGGGGTTGAGAAGGTTGAGATGCGAGTCGATGACGTCGTGCGAGTACTCGACTCGGATCGACCGATCGAGTCGAGCTTAGCTCGGCTCGCATTTTGCGGGTACTCGCACAGCCCTGCTGCCAGCCTTACGGGACTACGTAAAAGAGTATGCCTCTCGGTGTCAAATGGACACAGTGGCAAAAGATAGAGGAATTAACATTTACAACGTAAATGTAAATTTTAAATCTTCGGTTTATCGTTGAAGCGTTTCGCCTTGAAAAAAAATAGAAGTCACGAAGAAGCTACAAAAATAACAGAACGACGTTACTTACTTCGGGGGAAGTGTGTCAAATTGACAACGATTAAATAAACTGAACATCTTGAGTTTTTGATGATTTCGAACAGCATCGTCCCGCGGAGCCCTATCGGTATAAATCCGCAGCGAGTATGCGAACCTAAATCATTATTCTCTACTTGTATACACTATGCTGGTTAATGTTTTAATTAGTGTGATCTACATTCCCGATGGTCGGTAAAGAGTTTTTACTAAAGACAGAAAGTTCTACGTTACCGACCCGATCGTGTCGGAAGATCGTTAGAATGTTCGCGGGAACGCTGCTAGGTTATTGGCCTGGTTGATGGCTAGTGGTGAGCCCCGATGGAAAACAGAATCTCATTCGCTCGCTAACCGTCGAGCGTGCGTTGGATGTTTGTTTTTGCGTTTACTCGCGTTCATTGTTTTCTCTCGTCGTGGACCGTAGAGTTGCATTGTCGTGTACTGACCGTTGTCGCGAAACTACGTTGCTAGGTGGTTCGGTTTCTGTTGTGTTGAATTCTGTGAAACATTGAAATTTTGTGTTCTTTTTCTTTCCTTTGCGACCATTTCAACGAATAGTGTGTCCGCTTTGTGCATTTGGCCCGTTTCGCCACGGAACTCGAATACGAGCCAACGAACCGGAAAACCATCGAACATAATCGGGACGGCTTTTCAAAGTTCGCTTTCAAGGTAAGCTCCGGCTAAGTTTCTACGCACAAAGCGTACACACACACGCAGAGAGAGAGAGAGAGAGAGAGAGAGAGAGAGAGAGAGTGAGAAGTCGTGTTCCACGTGATGATGGATCCGCAGCCACTTGTTGGCCTCTGGGTTCCGCAGATCAAGGAACGATGACTAGCTCTTTATATCGACGTAATTCCCAGACTATGGCAACACGATTTCGTCTTTTGTTTCGGTCTTCCGTGATCTGCTTGTACATGTTTTGCCCTCCACATTAATCTTTTCGAAATTAAATTCATCTTGCAGATTCTTGAAAAGTAAAACATCACCGTTGATCCAACAAGAACCAAGTTTATTTTATTTATACCACCATATTGCCCACTAACGAACCCCATTCACTTTTAATCTATTTAATTTGTCGCTAGATCTGTCCACGAAGCGCTGGAAGACAAAAGACAAAACAGAAATGAGACAAAAACAGAAGAGTCAAGATTTCCATCTCGGTCTCTGTACGGAACTCTCAATATTTAGTATAAAAATGATTCTTCAAAATGTAAACAGTTCACACTCCGTTCAATTCGCGCGGGTATTCGAGTGAAACAAAAGTTGGTAACGCGTTGACGCTCTTACATTCTTTTAATGTTTTCACTGTTTAAAACGGCGGCTGCTCGCCTTTTTTATAAATGAATAAAATCTTTTAGATATGTTTCAACTTGAAAATTAGACGAACTGTTCCAGTTGATTTGAATATCTTGTATAGTTAGCAGGTGGTATTTCCAGTTTTCTACACTGTATTTCCGTTTATAAAATTTGTTGACCCCATTAAGTAGAAACAATCCGGGACACTCTATAAGCGTAGATCCATCGAACCGTTCGCACGAACATGTGCAGCGTACCTGTTACGCTCGATTGTCACGCAGCGGGTACGAAAGAACAGGTCGACTTTTCGGTGGCATCGTTTGCATCGTATTAGGACCCCTCGGTTTCTTAAAAGAAACCACTACGAAAAGCCAGTCCGAACGTGAGCAAGCAGGTTTCTCGACCACTTGTGGATTTTCCAACTAACCCAACCGAATCGATGTAGCCTCGACATTCCTTTCCTCGCCCTTTTTCTCGCGGCCTGTTGTGTGTCCGAATATCCTCACGGATCGAAATCCCCACGTATTTCCGATGCTAAACAATTTTCCTTTTTGAATTCCTTCCGCTTCAAAACACATTCCGTAGAGCGGTATTCCGCAAATTCATATTATTTATTTGATTAACTCATTTACTGCATTTCTTCCAACAACTTGTTAATGCTCCTCTAAAAGTATTACCAAATCTCTCTGAACGTCCATGCTTTGCACACCAACATATCAATTTATAGCCTTAAAATGAGAATTTGTCAACAAAAGCGAGTCAAATGTTTTACCTTATAAAAATGACAAGGCTTTATTTATTTGTGCAATTTTTATCCCAATTTGTGGTCGAATAAAAAAAAACAACCTCATACTTTCAATAATTGTAAAATGAAAAATATAAAAGGTAATTATATAGAAAAGGTCTGCGTACTTCGATTTTGATGAAATTTTAATATGTTATAGATTTCGACATTTTGAAAAACTTTTTCCTTTTCCAATATAGTTCCAAAAAGTTGTTCAGAATGTGTTGCTGCATAACATATTAAAATTTCATCAAAATCGAAGTACGAAGATCTTTTATATAATTACCTTTGGTTGGCTACATAAGGGTTAAGTAACGATTAGATTTTCTTGCAATCAACGTGTACCGTGTAATATAATAAATCCCCTATAACGCGGAGTAAAAAAATGGACGATTTGATCTGCAACAAATCGAATTTAATTTGATCTGATTTGTAGCTATTCTGAGTTTCCTATAACTATAACGCGTTTCCATGTAACACGGTTCGAATTAATCGCGTTGCACGAGGGCTGACTAAAATCGTGTTGTCGGGGTCGCTAGTCTCATTGTTTCCGTTTGTAAATTGTCAACGAACAGCGAATTTCCTCCGGGTTCTTTCTCAAGAGAGCATCACCGTTTCGTCAGTCTAACAATGTTTACGGTTTCCCTTGCGCATGCAACGCCAGCTCGTTATGCATCCACATTGTTGTTGCGTTATTGGCGGCTATTGCGAAGCACGCCGGAGCAAGTGAGAAATTCTCATGCACAATAACGATCATTATCGGTAACGCTCTTCGACCGAGCATAATACGACGCGCGCATTCTTTCGCCGACTTTCGTAACATCATCGTGGAAAAATTGAACTTCGGTTGTATGTACATCCACGAGTTTCGTCTGAACCCAGGATCTATCACCTTCCTCGTTGTTAAACATTATATTAATATCAACCTCGCAGAGAACACTTGAAGAGAATTAAATAAAAATAATTTTCACAAAGTCTAACAGATATGAACGTTATGCCTTTCTTTTTAGATGAAATCAAATTTGATTCGTTTGCAATCAATGTTTAAGCATTCAAATAAATGTAGCCATACAAAACGTGTATATTGTCCTTTCTATTCTACTTTTCCCGAATATTCAAGTATTCAGATAAATGTGGCCATACAGAAAACATATACCGTCTTTCCTCTTCTACTTTTCCCTAATATTTAACCATTTAAATAAATGTGGGCATAGAAAAAATATATAATGTCTTTTCTCTTTTACGACATTTTTCGGGACAAAAATGCTTTAATCACTGTGACTGTAAAGAAAATATTACGGCAAGCGTTCTGTCGATCGGGACCGTTCGAACCTGTTACATTTCTATCGCAAACCGCGTTTTCCCATTTACACAGTCGGACTTCCATTGAAGAAGCATCGTAGAATCGTTCCTGCTATCGAAAGCGCACATATGTATTTTTTCGTTGGAAGTACAAATGGGAGCAACAGTGTAGAAAATCTGAGAGAAGATTTCCGGATGCGTGGCGACGTTATTGAACCTAATCGCAGCGTGTTCACGATCCGTGTAAGCATTTAGAAAATGAGTGGACCGCGCCCGCGGGCTTGATCTTTCGGGATCTTGCTCGTTTGATCTTCGGCAAAGCTGATTTGAAAATAACGCGCTCGGGGCGGTGCGCTGTTCGACCAAGGATCCCGTTTTAGATGCGCGCGCGTTCTTTGAACTCGATAGATGGAAGATGAAGAAATCCCTGAAAATAGATGGTCGATAACGAGGGGAGCGGCGGCGTCGCGACGGGGCGGTTGCTTCGAATCCCATTAGCAGTTCGATAACTGGCCAACGCCTCTCGTTTTCGACGAGAAGGCAACTTGTTTCGATATCGGTTTCCATTCGGCACAGCGCGACCCGTGGGCGCCTCGTTAGCTCGCGTTTCCACAGCGGGGCTTCCTTTTGTCGCCGGTTTACAGAGAGTTAGTTCAGCGTTTTCTTTCAATCCCGACGTAACCGTCGGCTGCATTATTGCAGTAGAAGAGACTCTTCGCAATAAAGAAATCGGTAGACCCTTTGTCCGCTCCGAATTTATTCCAACTTCGCGATAAAACCTCTCCGTCTCTTTCTCTCGTGCGGCATCAACTGTTACCCGGCTATTCCAATTCCAAAGAAACCAGAGACGTATAAACTGGAAACGAAAAAACCAACGACAACTCTCTCGCCAAACACTGTGCCGAGAGACCTATCTTCCAGACTGTACGGTAAACCTAATATAACTCATGTCAATAGAAGAATAGCACCGCGATCTGAATCGCGACTGAAAGGACACGAACCTTCAACGACTACGAGCCTCCACCGCCATTGAAGTTTCTGTGGAATTGAAGTTTTCCGTTGAAGCGAGGCAAAACGAAAATTTCAAAGCGGCCGCGACGAACAAAAGCCTGCAAACGGATTGATAGTCTAATCGACACTCGAAAGTATTCGTTTCCAAGCGGAGAACGTGAATAGGCGCAAGAAAGACTACCGATCATTTTAGACATTGCGACAACCTCTTCAAGTCGGCATGGTTTCATCAAACTCGAAGTATATTCTGTTGTAGACTGCATGTGCGCAGTCAAAAAACCACGATTAAACACGATTAAACGTACGTTTTATGTGTATGACGAGTTTGCGTAGTTCGGAGACAATGAGCGCAAAATATTGAAATTCAGAATTTACTTATAAAATATGTGCTTAATTCCGAGCTCTATGATTTGTTTTACGGTTTCAGTGTGATTAGGACTTCTTTTGTGATTCACGATTTTCGAAAAAAAGGAGAAAATTTATATCTACTCCAATTTATATCTACTCGAAAAAAATGTTCTCCAATAACTGTGCATTAACGAAACCAAAATAGAATTTCATCACGATTCAAAGGAAATTAATAACATATGTATTTATTAGATTTTGTTCGGAATCTTCATTACGAGTCTGACACGATATTGTAGAGCTTATCTAGGGTTAATCATGTTTAATTAATACGTTGTTATATTCTTAAAACTGTCGATGTTTTCCCTCAATTTTCAAATTTTGGGATTAATGCGCAACCGAAAGGCATCATCAATTTCGAAAAAATAACGTTTTCTAGATCTGGTCTATTGTAGATCCATGTTTATAGAATAATATTGATCCATCTTTGAAAATAATTTCTGAGCACGAAGACGTAATAATTCCAGAACATGAATCCGGACAACGATACCTGTCCATTAAAAAGATTCCAGCAGTGCCGGGAATTGTTTACAAAGGACCGATTGGGTTTTCTCGCGGTTAGTTCCGCGCCTTTATTTCCAATCCGGAAAAGAGCGATAAATTGTGGACCACCTAACGCGCGTTGCGTGCGCTGCGCCGAGACCAGTTTCCCAGAATCCTGGAGGGTTTCTTTGCTTTTCCGAGTCGTTCGTTGGGCCCGCTTAGCGTTTTCTTAGGACCGGTTTGCGCATCTTGCACTGCTGCAAGTACATCTCGTCGTAAATACCACCGCCCACACTGAAGCTAGGATTTATCTCCGCCATTACCTTCGTGGTATTCTCGAAAGAAGGATTTCTTAATTTCCGGTCGCGCTTGGAGCAGGACCCAAGTCCCTGTGGAACTATTGGTATCCTTCGTCTGCGACCGACAGCTTTGTTTATCTTGTCCAGTGGCTTGTCGAAATCCCAGTAAAGATGGGATCTCTGTGACCGATTATAAAAATGGAAATAAAAAGTAAACGAATGGAAAATATCCAAAAATTTTGCTAGGAAAACTACCTTGCTTACCGTTTAACCACTTGCGCTGGAAAGACGTGCCACGCACGTCGTTATGCTTTTGTCACAGAATCGTCCACGACGTGGTATATACGTCGTCATGCGGTTGTTACGCAGAAACTGGACCGTTCTGGTACACGCGCCAGTCATATTTTTGCCAGCGCAAGTGATTGTTTTGCATACAGGGAGGGACAATAACTATGTCCGCTTTGAATATTTTCGTTATTTGTAATAATATGAAAAAATGTTGTATACAAACCTTAAATGGTGTATAGAGGGGAGCATATTGTGTGACACAAACATTTTCTGCGAGGTTGGAGGCATAGAGGAGATTTCAAGGTCACCTTGACGTTTTAAAATGGAAAGACCTACTCTCTGTGTTATGAATCGGTAGACTATCGAATTCTGAGTAAAAATGCATTGACCTCCATATGTCCTAAATTTAACAGTTAACGAAATATTATCGAAATGATTTTCTTTCATCTTTGGATAATATCTCGTTAACTATTAGGTTTAGGACATACACGAAGGTCAACGCTTTTATACTCAGAATAAGATACTCTATCGATATATGGTATAAAAAATAGGACATTTCATTAAAAAAGATCAAGGTGACTTTGGTTTCTATCAAAATAATATCAATACAACAAAAATGCATATATCAATTTGTTGCATACATAGTTATTTCGAGTTTTCCTGTATCATCTTTTTCTAATATTTACTATTTACAAAAAAGGGCTGACTAGTAATAGTCTGAACACCTTGTATATCCTAATTATTAATATGTCCAATTAACCCTTAAATGTTAGGAACTCACCAAATGTGTGACTCTCTCTCCCTCTCTCTCTCTCTCTCTCTTGGAACCACCTTGACCCCACTCGAGGAAAATAGGTGGTTGTATTACTCATGATCAAATCCGGCCTACTGCGGCGCGCTGCCTCTTTGGAATCCAATCCGCGAGATTAATATTGTTCTTTACATGAAAAAATTAAATATAAATCAAATTACGTGAAATACAAAACATATGTAAAAATATCACTTTCTTTTAAAAAATGTTTTTTTTTTTTTTTTTTTGGAACAACTGATTTCTTGGTTCTCTATGGCCCACCAGGCATAAATATTTTACGTCTTGCCCTTTCCAAAAAAAGTTTGTCGACCCCTGGTTTTACCGATGGAGGTACCTCCCCACAATTTTTTCCTATTTTCGATTTGGTAGTGTAGTCTGCTAACCCCTATATTGCAAAGGTTCAGTATATTTTCGAGGAATGTAAGAATCTCTTCTGCTGTTTGATCTGTTATTCCTCAATTCTAGTTTATTTAAGCCTAGAACCCGCGAACTTGCCAACCGAAGCTTGCAGTTTCGTAAATATTAGAGGTGTGCCAGACCTGGACGGGAAGTATTCCGTACAGTATCATAAATCCTGAAAAAATTCACGGGAAACCAGAATTGTACCCCGGGAAATATGCTTTCCTATAGTAAATATGCTTTCCTGGGACGTTGGAGGATTTTCGAGGAATTCGATGAGGATCGTGTCGATGATTTTTGTATGTAGAGCGTTAAGCATCGAAAGCGCAGTAAACGTGTAGGATCGGTTCGAAAGGAGCCAGCTGATGGATTGGCAAACGGGACGTGTCGTAACGTTTAGCACCGATTTCACCTGGATCGCGATCAGGAACGCCACAAGGTACGCTGGACCAGCGTGTCGCCGAGGCTTCCGTCAGTGAAACCCGCGATCTCTCGAAACCGGGCATCGGTGATCGCCGTTTCCGGCGCGGCTGACTTATCGTTGGAAACTTTCTCCGATTGCGGCACCGGCGCGGCGCGGTGGAATCGTTCTAGGCTGGCGACCTCTGCGCTTCTCGGCTTTTCATTTATTTAACCCTTTTGGTACAGATTTATTTGAAGATTTTTTTTTGCATATTAATTGAATCTAAGTTTTCAATGTATAGATTAATGGAAAAATAATAGATTTTATGTAAGATTTCATATATCGTAGTGATATTATTTACATAATGTTAAACAAGATTTCTATTAAAAAATGAAAATCAATATATCAAAGTATTTTCAGCACACAACATGTGCATGACGAGTATGAGTCGTCAAATATACCCAAAGGGGGTTAAACTCCTTTTTCCAGGATCATTTATTATTCCAATGTGACGTCTTTAAAAACCAATCGCCGTCTCAGCGATACAATACTATTCGAAACATGAAACGATGTATTAATTGCTTCAGCGCTAAACACGCCGTCAAGGACTGTGCGAGCGACCACTCATGTAAACAATGTCGAAAAAGACATCACACTCTATTACGTTTCGCGAGCAATGACACGGTCTCGTCTAAAGATCAACATGACTCTTCCTCAGCTTTTTTACTTCTTGGTCAGATTGCAGCATCCTTTCCTCGACACGTAAACCTTCAACTAAGGAAAAATTTGTTTGCAACCTTCAACGATTATTTCATTACCACGTTTTTATTAGCTCGCTTTCTTGTATGTCTGTCTGTTCGGTACAAATCTTGTGCTTGATTTTAAATTAATTTCTCGATGAACTAGAGACTTGAAATTTTCAACATAGTTCAGAACTGGATGTCTGCGTTTAGGATTTAAAAAATATTTTTTTTTACGGAGTTACGACACAAATATGATCACTGTTTTAACATTTATGAGCGGGAGTGTAGCTAATTTCATAAAACTGCGACAGCTAGATGTAAAATAAGATTTTGTTAGAGCGATCGCGGTCTAGATTGATCTTTTATCTAGCGCTTTTGACTACAGAAAAGTCAACCTTAACTGGTTAAACTCGTACGTACACTCTGCCCTATTGTTCTCCTGATTTCACGGTATCATCGGCGCTTCCGTGTTTCGCGGAAAAAGCCGCTCGCCGATCCGAACAATCGGCGACAGAAGCGCGTGCCACTTTCGACGCGAACGCACGGGAAAACCCACGTTGATCCGTTATGCGTCGTTACAGAGTAAACGCCGGCAGTTTTCTTGCGGTCGAACAGAAGTGGAGGCTCGAAGAAAGACTCCTTTGTCTCTCGATCGGAGCGAGCCGCTAAATACGCTCCGGCGAAACGCTGATTAAATCGTACTCGAGCTGAACAAAGGTGTCAGATGGCCGAGGCAGACCCTGACAGAGTTTAAAAGCAAAACGTAGATCGAGATCCCGGTTTTCCCGGTCCTCGCCCCCTTTCTTCGGGAACAACATTCCAAAGCAGATCCTTAACCGTCAAAGTTATTCTACCTAGCTCTGGTACTGTACTTCTCGCTCCTTCATCGATCCGTACACGAATCTAGTTTCGCAAATCGTTCCTCTCCCATTCTGTCGTTAGCACGTCCGCTACCGTCATCCCTGACTTTCTCCCACTGAATTCTTTGAATATTACGTACACAAGATACGTTGCGTTTAATTGAACATTGCAATCACGGTCTTTACCACTACATTGTGAGATTCGTTTAACTCGCGGATGGCCAGCCGACCAGGTGACACAATCGGAGCTTCGTTCTAGGGCTGTTACATTTCGTCCAAGGTTTCGAAGTTTTGAACATCGAAATTTCGTTGCGATTGTTATATTTAACACAATTACAGACACTCCTGCAATTCAAAAACAAACACACCACCACAGCGAACGGATTGATTAAGTCCAGGAGTCTGCAAACTACTTTTGGAAAGAATCGTAAAATTTTTAGTAGAATTTTAATAGATTTAAAAAGAAGTAGATTTTTTAGTAGAAAGCGATATTTTTACACAAGTTTTGTATTTCACGTAATTTGATGTATATTTAATTTTTCCATGTAAGGAACAATGCTATCCTCGCGGATCATATTTAACACACTCTGGAAATATTCCATGTATCCATCTAATGTGGTGGCCAAGGTGATTCGGTACCCACCTTAATAAATCATTAGCAGTTGATGCGACGTAAAATAAAAAGAAAAAAACAGGTGGTGGATCGTAGTTTGCCGACCACTGGATCAGTTACAACTTCATACGAGTTGAAGCTTCGACACAAGTTCCCCTCGTTCCTTCGAATCTTTGGAAAAGTAACAAGCCCCAGTTTCTTCGGTCTCGGGGGCAAAAGTGGGAGGAGCGCGGCGCCTGTCGGGTGCGATTGCGATTGTTTTACGGCGAGCTGTAACGACACCGATGACGACCGACGACAAACGTGGCAAAGTCACGGGGACTCTCGGTCTGCTTGCCGTGGAAGATTGGCTTCATTACCTTGGTCGTTTAGCTTGTTTTTGCGGCGGCGTTCTTCCTAGACCGATCCCGACATCGAGCGACGAGGCTAGGAAGGTTAAAGACCTTATCCGCGAACCAGTTTCGATCGGAGAAAACTCGCCGCGGCCGCGGAGACGAACGTCGGGGCCTCGTGTGCACCGTACACAGTGCACCGTGCACCATGCACCATACCTCGTGCACCGGTTATGCACGTGTGGATACGACGCTCTGCCTCTCGCAGATCGTCGAATCGGCTAGGCTTCATGGCTGGATAAAACCGCTCCGAGCACACCGTACACGCTCTATTTTGCTCGGGGCTCGCGAGAGCGCACGGCATACAGCGACCGGTTAAGCTGTGCGCTTCTTCTTCTACTACCTCGCTATATACGGAACGCACCGAACATCTTTTCCGCGTCTTTGCTCGTTCGCTCGATTTCGTAACGAACCGAGAGGCCTCTCGCCGATTGCCAACCGCGGCTTCTGCTTCTGCTACCACACACCTGGACTACTAACTTTCTTTGCCGGCGGGTACGCCGAGTGTGTGGGTGATCGGTAATAGGCGTACCGTTGTGCGCCGACGCGTTTTCCTTCTACTTGTCAGCTTAAATTTTGGTATTGGTCTTGCCCTAGCTCGTTCGAAACCGAGGCATCGATTACTCGTAGCAAACAGCCGAAACTTTCGAATGTTGCTGCGAGTCTCGTGGCATGAAACCTACGATGATTATCGTTCGCTTCTGAAATGTGAGACTACATTTATTTATTTATTTATCGATTACGTCAACTATGTTTGTTTATATAGCATACATCAGTATTTACTTATTATTTAATTAAAAATTAAGACAACAGTGAAGATGGACAAGACGATTAACACTTATATTGAAATACATTATCAGAATACATTATCAGAAGTTCAAACTAATATAGATTAATTTTGTTACTGATGTATGAGATACATTTCGACATGCATTACAGAATGCTTGTCCCGAACGTACACATTCCGTGTCTGCGCGGATGGCATAAATCGAGCTTTAATCCTACGCAGCGCACAATTGGAATTACAATTGAGATATCTTATGTTCGCATCCTGTAATTGTTTCGAGCGATCCCGTCTAATGCTACGCGTGCTTAGCAGCCCGAAAATAGTCTCCGCGCACAATGATAGCCCCCGTTACGGTACACCCGGAACTTTGCGGAATCACGGTTACGTGATTAGGCACGGCATCGCGTCGTCCGCTCCCGAAACTTCCCTCGGAAAACTAATTTGCCCATTCGCGTAACTCGGGGTTTCTCGGGTTCACTGACCTCCGATGATCGTGCGCTGTTCCGAGCGCCGGAATTCCCGCACCCACGCGTTTTTCCAGTCTCGTTTTCGCCTAGCAACGGGAGTTTCCTCGGAGTTCAGCGAACAACAAGTCCGACAGAACAGATCCGAGTCGAATCGAGCGTCGCAGGTAACACCTACGTCGCGACGGTCATTAGCGACATTCCAGAACCTCGTGCGCCACCGGACTTGCGGACTTCTAACCGGCTTTAGGTCCTGCCTACCTGTCCGTGGGCCGTGCCCCGATCAATTTTTCAGAACAACCGGGCACACGATCGTCCTTAATCGTTCCGCCTCGTCGCTTTCCTGCCCTTCGATCACCGCCTTCGCCTTCCGACGTTCCACGAACGCGCGGCCACGTGTACGCAAATATTTGAACGGCCGCCGATCTACGACCATCCGGCCCTTCTTTCTTGTCCTTCTCACTTTTTTTAATAGAAAATCTCATATGAGATTTATTTCAACAGACTGTAAAAATTACAAAATAGAATGTGGTTATTAGAGATACACAAATATTTTAATACAGACATATGATTAGTTGGAACAGTACAGACAAAACTTATACTTTAAGATTTAAGAAAATGTCTCGTTTCTGTAATCATTAAGAATGTTAAAAGTGTTTTGAATAATGGTAATGCAACGAGATGTACATTTCAAGTAAAATCAATGAGAACCTACTACTGTAGATTCAGAGAGAGACGCTTGTAGCCTCCGTGCCTCACAAGAAGTCTCCTCTCAGGAATTCGAAAGGAATGCGGCAGCAAGCCATCCAATTGGGCCATTCCACTCGTACTTTCGGTTTTAGCCGAATTATTGGCTAACACGTGTGACGGCAAAGCCTTGTCCCACAAGCTTTTTGTGTGGCATGAAGAGAACCTGTACAGTAAACTCGACCGTACAACGCGACCCAAGAAATTGTTCAAAAAGACTTGCGCACACGTAAAAATTGTAAACAGTGGCGGATCAAGACAAGTGGGCTTCCCAAAAGAAGTTTGGAGAAAAACATTCCAAATGAATGATCTCTCTTTTAGAAAACGTATCTATCCATAGTAGCCAGCGGTGTTACACAATTTGACAAGCTAAACATTTTCTGATCCAACTGCAGGTCTCAAAGCGGCCGCTTAGTCCGTCACTGATTTTAGATTAATTTACATTAATTTAGATTATTTTAGATAGTCTTTTTAAACTATTTTTTCATCGCGTTCTCTAAACTTGGACCAACTCCGGTAGCATTCAGAGTCTAATTTGATCGACGAATACAGTATTTTATCCATACATGTCCCAAAAGTCTGACCTGTAAATGTCCCAGATCTATTCCCACTACTGCGGGTTGTACCCCCTTGAGGGGCCGTGAAACTCGAGAGGCCTTGGTCGCCGAGAAATATGACACCATGCGGCTCGGGTATATCGACGAGACCGCCTAATCGGAATTTCCAACTTCTTTATTTTCCATTATTTTTTATGGGACTTCAATCATGCCAAATGTGATATAATTCTGATGATATTTACTTGTGTAATAGACAATTCAAGTTTCGGTCGCAAGGAAGGACAGTTGCCGGCGAACCTTTGAAATGTGCCGGCGACTGCGACTCTCTGCGTCTCTTTCTTTCCCATACGTTCTCCTCCCTCCCGCCCGAAACTTTAATTGTCTATTACACAAGTAAATATCATTGGAGTAATCATATTTGGTATGATTTTAATTAGAAAATGCTACAAATATGGTCATCAAAGTCCCATAAAAAAAATGAAAAATAAAGAAGTTGGAAATTTGGATTAGCTTTGTTTACATTTCTCGGCGACCGAGAAAGAATACTGTCCCTGATGCATAAATGTCCTTCGGTAGTCGGCCGACTCCGCAAACCACCGTTAATTTGGCAACTCGGTAGGTATACAGCGCCGCTCGGAGAGAGTACAATCGATCCGCGTAACAAGTTTCTCTATGGCGGCGCAACGTCCCTGGCATACAGGAGTTCGTCAAAAACGAAAAGCCGAATCGAAACGCGATTCGAACGGAGTTTGCAATGTCGTCCGCGGCGGTATCCGTTCTGCGGGCCCGTGACATTTGAAAGCGGCTCGTTCGTCGGTGTCTCTCCTCTCTTTCCATCTGGATCTATACACGAGGCGCCTGTAGGGCACGCCTAAACCAGGTCGACCCGGTAGAACTAACTCTCTTCTCGGTTTCCTGTCTAACGCAATAAACCGACGAGTGGCGCGTGCACACGTAACATCGCCTGTCGGCTGCCCGAGAGGAGGAATCAACGAAAACAACACGCCATAGGTGAATCTGCCCGTGATTCCTGTTCTGTTCTCCCTTGCCCCGTGACATCGAGTCGGCCGCACGATCGAATCAATTCTACGTGTCCACTAGGGTGGCTTTTATTTATTTTTGTTAGAAATAGAAATTTTCTATTCGCCACAGCCAATTCGAAATTTGCTGAAGAACGATCGTATTTGTCGTTAATATAGAATGGTTAATGTTTTTGTAATGTTATGCACGCAATTCTAATTAATCTTAAAAATCATCTAAACGAAGATCGAAATGTCGAGTATTTAACTTGTTAATTTGCAAAATTGCTGTGTAGAATAAAGTAGCAAACGATCGAACAAAAAAAAATCTAAAAAACAAAATCTATGCAAAGTTTGTGCTCGAACGGATAACGGGGTTTTTAATTATTTGAAGCAACGATATTCGCCTCTGTGAAACAGAAATAAAATTGTACTCCTCTGTTATCGATGTTCACCAGACTTTATGCGTGACAAATTTTTATTTCTCCGAAACAATGAATAGTTTCACGGTAGGAGCAATCGAGATTTTTGAAACGGAAATGACAGGCGGCCGCGTTCCTCGATTGTGAGAATCCGTCGAGAAAAATTCCTCCCATGGAGTTAATTCTTTTTAATTGCGCTTCCTCCGCTCGACGAGCCCTCCTCTCATCTACGGTCAAACGGAACCGAGATTCCCATCTCGATCGGACTCGTTCGCGGCTCGTCCACGCAATAAGTTGCGCGATCCCCCGCGAAATTGGAGCGTGCTAACGCGAGATTAACTTTTACTCGGATTTGTAGAACGCGAGGTAGTTTGAAGAACCAGCAATTTCAACTTGTTAGTTTCGTTCGACCGAGCTACAATTTCGAAGTCGTGGGATTATTTTAATCGAGTCGACCCGCGTTAACTTTTCCCTTCGCTTTTCACGGCGCACCTGTTCGTGTCTGTATCGCCGTTGTCCGTCTTTGCAAATGGCCTTGAGTCGTTATTTATATATGTATATAAATGAACGGACAGGTTCACCGTCTCTTCTTCATCCTCTTTCTCTTTCTTTGCGCAGTGCTTACGGGCCGAGCGCATAATAAAGACGCGTTATTATCATTATATCGCGCACTTTCATGCCACCGCGCACCCGGCTCGGTCGACGCAACAGGCAGGAAGCGCGAAATTCAGAGTCCTCCAGTCACAGAGAGTACCGCAACGAGGGGAAATTTCCTTTCGACGCGACGGTTTCATTGAATTCGTTGCTTGATACAATTGCGACGCGGAAGTCATTGTTTGCAGTTCCAACGTAAATGCATTTCGGTGGACAATGGACGTATTAAACGCGCTGGAGAACGGTCTGCGCACGGAACAAGATCGCCGAGATATATCAATTCCTCCAGATAATAAGACGACAGTGAGCATTTTATACTTTGCTCGAAGACGAGAGCCTCGGAAGTGGGAACGAATAAAACGAAAAAGACGCAGCCCTGTTTTTCGAGTCCTTCGAAATCCTCTTGTTCCGAGATTTATCTCGTCCTCTGAATTCCATTTATCGAGTAACCTGCTCGCTCTCTCTTCCGACACACAATTACTCCTCCCTGGCGCGTTCTTCGTTCTTTCATGAATTATTTGCGTAAGGGAAGATCACGCGACGTTCCAGATTTCTCGAATTCTTGCGTGAGACGAAACATTTTGGTTGTCTGCGCTATTGAAATATATGAACAACAGTTTATTCGTGTAGCGTTGTCACGAATTAAAATGAAAACGTGGTAAAAAATGAAGACTTTTATTGTACTCATTTTCCCCACCATCCACGCGAAAAGTCGACCAGAATACGATTTCTCGAATCCTTACGTGAGATGAAACGTTTTCGTTGTTTAAGCTATTAGAATATATGAACAATTATTATTCATTCATCTCTTCGCCCGTTTCTGAAATATATATTTTTTTAATTTATTTTACGTCGCTCTAAACTCTTTGCTAAGGCAACTTCGCGATGGGTTTCTGAAATATAGCTCGGCTATTAGAATCGTTCATATGTGATTTCTGGTCATAATCATTCGTGAATTGTATTACCATCCAAAGAGTTTTGTAAACTCTTTAAAATAATTGGTAATCTGATTCATCTAGCTTCAATAATTTTTCATGTATTATCAAAGATGTGTGGTGCCTAGCATCATCATGATGAAACTCGTGAAAAATTATTGTATTGTATATTGAAGTAATGTAAGTGCGTTTCATATCGTCTCGAATAGGTGCAACAAACAGATTATTACTACTATCGTAATTGTTCCCACCTCGGAACCTCTCCCGTTGCGCTAGCATTGTGTACCACGGTGCTGACAAAGCGCAATTACCAAGGCGACAGGAATGCCACCGCTTTGGATAACACGATCTTCCTCGAGTGCAACAATGTGCACGCACTTCGAACCCGACATGAACGCACATCCAGCGTACAACGAACCATAAATTACTCTTGAATAAATCGGAGGCAAACATCGTCTGCCATGGTCAGTGGCGGATCTAATGGCAAGCGGACTAAGCGATCGCGTGGGGCCCCGGGATACCATTGGGCCCCTAATTTTAAAGAAATTTATTTAGAAGTTAGAGGTTAGCATTTACTTTATTTCAGTCTTACAGCTAAGAAATGAAATGCAACTTGGTTTACATTAACCTATCTGTACAAAATCTTGTTTCACACATTCGGTCCATACCTTCTCTCTTTCTTTTCTTTGACTCACTGATTCCTACTCCGTCCTACTCTTTTAGTATCCTAATTATCACTAACCTACTTATTTACTTACTTATTGCATCCTTCCCAATTCCCTAACTTTGCATTTTTGTTCGTTTGGAATGTTCAACATTTCTGTTCAAAGAAATTTATTTAATCACATTTCACCTCACTCTGTCTTATGCCGGCATGTAGCCATCACGTGTTTACAATACTGACTCTTAAATAATTTTCCACTTAGCAACTAAGTTTGCTCCATAGAACCTTTGGTTTTTTGTTTTTTCCTTCCTTTTTCTTTTTGTTTTTTTTTTTGACACGGAGGTTAACTTGAACTATACAATTTACAGTGCTTTAATTTTTAGAGACGCAATTATATATAAAAAGTTTTTTTTTATAATGGTCTTAAACTAGACCGAAATGTTGAAAAAGTTATAGTTATTTGCAAAATTGCTTAGTTATTAATTCGATCGAATTTTTGCGACGAAAATATCAATTTAACTTATTTACAAGTTATCGATCGAGATAAAGGAAACAATTTATTTAATGTGTAACGGTACGAAATATTTGCATTACTTTTTTTTCTTAATAAGTTTAGGCGAGTTATCTTCTAATTTTTATTTCTAACTTGAGTTTGAGGGCCCCAAAATTTTTACCGCTTCGGGCCTCCACTTGACTCGAGCCGCCACTGATTATGGTATATATCGAAAGTATGAGGCTGGGACCTTACTAAGCTCCGAAACGAGTCGCATAAACGTACACTCTAAACGATCATCTCGAACGAGTCGTAGCCGAGCTACGACGCGATGCACGGATAGGTACTAATGACGCTTAATTGCTCTTGTTAATGACCGAGCGAGCAGTTTTTCATAGGCCACGTGTACCGTCGAGGAAGTCCAGCTGGATAACTAAACGACTTTCCGAGTCCGAATGTCTGGACGATCGTAATCGTAGATGAGATGATGTGGATCATCATTGCTGATGATCAGCGAAACGCATACCAGAAGAAGTGAATTAAGGAACGCTACAATACTTTATTGTTATCAACGAGGAAACACTTGGAAATTCAATCAGAATCCGAAGAGGGTCGTTCGTAGTTTCATTTTTCAATATTAATTTAAAGAAAATTAGTTTATCAGATATTCCATATCACATTATTACAAACTAGATTAATTCAACGTTATTTCTACGATATTGTCAAAAATAAAGTTTTAGATAGAACCTGTTATTTCAACATTATACAGAATTCGTTTAGTGTTAATATTCTCGTCCTTTAAATAGCTGAAAATAACAAAATATATGAGTTAGACCAAATTCATAATTATGGGCATATATGACTCGCACAAAAATGGACAACACGGTCAAAATCCTCCAAGGTTCCAGTAATCGGTGCGACCACATGATGAAACCACATTCTCTTCGTTAGAGGTCGCCATAAGTTAAATATTCGCGCGCTGGTACGGAGACCAGACTGATTTTCCAGTAAATCACGGAACCCAGCCGTCGGGATCGACAGTCGTTCAGTGAAAACGTCGTTACCATCGTCGCTGGCCCAGTTTCCCTCGCCCGCTTTTCCCATTGTCGAGTTTCGAGAACCGAAGATCCCATTGAATCGCTTCCGCGAACCGAGCCTGGTTATTTTGCGCGAACCACGGAGCGCTTCAATTGGTTTTCCGTATTAATAGCTGCGGCTCTTCTTCGACGATGTGAAACGGGCGCGACACGTATCACATCGATCCCGCGAAAAACAAAGGGACGCTCCTCCGATGTCCCGCGATATGCCTTCCGACTTCCGACTTTCGCCTACGCGCGCGGCGCGCGCCTCTTTTGAATCTTGCTCCTAACGAGCAAACACCACCTTTTAAGCTCGCTCCGCGGTGTCCTCATTTTTTGGAACGTGCGAACTCCGGCAAACCAAGGTTTCTTTCGAACAAAAATGTTTTCCTTGTATGGTCAACATTGTTGCTTGGAATCTGAAAAATTCCAACACCTTATTTTTTCCAAGTAATCCAATGAGTTGACGGAAAATCTGTTCTGTTCCTTGCATTGTACGTGTCTCGAGGTACACAATACTATTTTGCATTCTAACCATCCTGAAATATTTGTCGATCAATATTGTTGCTTCGAATTTGAAAAGCAGAGCTCTTCCGAACGTTTTCGAAGAAATCCAATAAGCACATACACAGAAAATCTACGTTCTTTGCATTGTACGTGTCTCGAGGTACACAATACTATTTTGTATTCTAACCATCCTGAAATATTTGTCGATCAATATTGTTGCTTCGAATTTGAAAAGTAGAGCTCTCCGAACGTTTTCGAAGAAATTCAATGAGTACATACGCAGAAAATCTGCTACGTTCCTTGCATTGCACGTGTATCAACAGTATCAAGCTACGCAATCCTATTTTTATATTTTCCATTCGCAAGAAAATTGCGCCGCAGTGGCCGTCCTCAAGCAGTGTACAGAAAGTAATAGATATTCATAGTTTCTAATTTTTGTTATAACTTTTTCTTAAATTTGAAAATTTTATTGAATGTTATTTAAATATTGAATTTGTGTTTTTTCAAATATTGAATTCACATTTACTTTATATTTTTTAAATATCTAGCTTATATTCTCTGAATATTTAGCTTATATTTTTTAAACATTCAATTTATATTTCTTGTACATGTATACAATATTTAGGTCCAATATTTTTCTCATATGAAAAAATGTGACTTAAAAAATATATCCAATATTTGAAAAAAAAATATATCCAATATTTTTGTGCTACTAGGGGTGTTGCCTAGAATCTGAAAAAAACGGAACGCAACAAATTTCCTAATTTTTTCGGGAAATCTAACGAGTCCACAGAACATCTGTTATACTCCTTGCATTGTACTTGTATCGAGCTACGCAACCCTATTTTCCTATTTTCTATTCGCAAGAAAATGGCGCCGCAGCGACTGTTTATATCGGAGACAAACTCACTCTAACGATCCTGAAATACTTGTCGTTCAACGATCATTCCTCTAGAATGGGTGTTAGCCAGTGGGTCCCCTGGGAATTGGCAAGTTATTGTTCAAGCCTAACCCGCAACCAGAAGCCATCGTTACGGACGATGGATGGTATTCTCGAGTAGAGGATTCGCGCGACGTCCCTCGAAATCGTTGCGTTTAACAAGAGAATATTTCAGTGCGCCGGCTGGTGGGCATGGTTCCGTGACGAGCCGGTCGATCGGCCTAAATGATAATGCACCGGGTGTTCGTCTTTTTTTTTTGTTCCCTGAGCGACCACGGTCCGGCAATCTATCATCGGAACGCGAGAGGGAAACGAGCGAATGTACGTCGGATAAGATCGTTGATACGAGTTCGACGTGATTTATTATCTCGTGGTTGGCCCAATTTACCAAGCGTGCTCATCCAAAATGGCCGAGGATCTAACGGGTGAAAATGAGTCGATTTTGTTGCCTTTCATCGAGGCTAAATACTATTCAACCGTATTTAACTCTCCGTCTGTCTCTCTGTCCCCTGTTTCTTATACATACATTTCTTAAATCTCGCAGTTTATTTCTTTAATGTTAATATTGTATTCGAAAGTGTTCAACAAACTTCTTAGTTATAGTTCATAAGTTATCCTTGTAATGTTAGCATGCACAGTCATGCGCATGCTGCTAATAATCCCATGTGGTGTTTCATAGCTTAATAAAAAAAACTCTCTGTCAGTGTTCCGAGTCGTTCACGTTGACGATCAATTCGGTTTCTGGACTTTCAAATGTTTACAGTGTGGGAAAAAATGAATATTAAAGAGAAAGAAATTCCAGAGTTTGTCCAAGTTCGATATTAAACTATGTAAAAATATTTCTCCGTCAACTTCACAGTTCCGATGAAGAATATAGTGTAACAAGATCTACAAATGGAGAATGCTAAGCAATTTTCCGACGAGTTCACAAGAAGATTAAATATCGCCCTGGGAGGGATTAATGGCGGGAAAGGATCGTGTACGGGAATAAACGAGTAAACCATCGGGAGATATAAACGAATAAACAATCGGTGGGTGCAACGAAGGATTGTGACCGCTTCCGCGATTGTTGCATGGTCGTCGAGCAAGTGGATCGTTGGACAAGCCAGCCGGCAGCGGTTCAAAGAGGAAACCGCGACGACGGCCGCGGATATCGAATATTTTCCGCAGATGTCTCTCTCTGTTGTCGCGATCGGCTCCGCGACCACGATCGTGCCAGCCCCGGTGTGGCTCGAGTGTATTTCATTAGCGGATTTCATTAGGCTAATTAGGGTCTCTCGTTACCGGGCTCGTCCGTAATTACGAGCGCGGAAACGCTTCGCGGAATCCGTGCGAGCCAGAAAATCTATGTTCGCATTCTGATAGCGGCGCGCGCGCCAGTGCTCGTTCCATTTTCTTCAATTTTTTCTTGTTTTCGTGTCGTGTATCCGTTCGCGAATCACCAAGCTGCGGAATATCTGCCTGTAGAGCTGCCTCGCGATCTTTTCCGTTAACAAGGAAAACTGCCGTTGATTATTCCTCGAGACCACCGTGGAATTACGGCATTATATTTCATTCGGTATTTCTACTAGAGATAGTGGTTTTCTAGGTGTATTAATAACACGTGTATTTAAATACACGTGCCTCAGTACGTGTCCTTTTAAGTACACGGGTACACGTTGTACTATTTCATGTGTATTTCACTACACGTATTATACTTTCCTCTCGGTACGTGCCTTTTCATTACATGGTTACACGTGTACTATTTCACGTATGTATATTTGAATACACGTGTATCAATTGATCCTTATTTTAAGTCGTATAATTTTTTGAACATTGATATTAATTTATGTATACACCTATTTTGTATTCGAAAATTAGTAACTGTATTCTAAAAATTAAAAAGAATTAAAATGCGGATACGTTAATACACGTGTATTTAAATATATGTGAAATGGTATACGTGTACCCGTGTATGTATATTTGAATACACGTGTATCAATAGATCCTTATTTTAAGTCGTATAATTTTTCGAATATTGATATCAATTTATATATACCCCTATTTTGTATTCGAAAATTAGTAACTGTATTCTAAAAATTAAAAAGAATTAAAATGCGGATACTTTAATACATGTGTATTTAAATATATGTGAAATGGTACACGTGTACCCGTGTACTTAAAATGACACGTATTGAAATACGTGTACGTGGGATAGGGATCTCTAATTTCTACAAAATCTACTCCGAAACATTGTCCATTTAAAAATGTCGAGGAACGAACCGAAAAACCGTAAATAGACTACGGTCCGTAGTTTAACGGGAGAAGATGATAGGCCGGCGTCTCGGAAGAACAACGAGCGATACGCATTATTGCTTGACCCCCGATCGCACGTTGCGTTCCCACGTGGTTATTAGCACGTTCACTCGCTGTAGAACTAATAGCTTCTCCTCGTCGGAGAACAATGAGTTTTTAATGAGGAATGAGGAACCGTTTGCTTCCAGACCGGCGTAGATAAGCTAGAAGACAGTTACAGGCTAACAGTTAACCGCGATGTACAACGCGTCGAAAAATTTTCAGCAACGAGTTGGAAATTACTAATTTTTATAATTACCGGAAAAAAAATCGGTCAGCTTCTACCGGTAAAATGAATCGCAGCGGAAGAGGTTAAGCTGCGTTGGGACGGTCGGCCGCTTGGGAATACCAACGCGTAACGTCGGCGGAAAATTCTTTTTACCATGCGAGCAAGGTTTTTCACCCACGAGATCACGGATCAAAAAACATTCGCTAACCGATGGATATGTTCCTGCTCCGGCGAGCAATGTTTTCTCGCTCTATCTCTTCCGTTTCTTCAGCCTATTTGTCGGCGAGAGGGAAATCCAGAGTCTCACGGTGAAAACAACATGCCTAAGGAGTCGAACGGGGTTATGCGATTCCCAACACCTGCTCGAGGATGTTTACACCTGCGCACGTCACCTGTACGCGTGGTCGCGTGCAAAAACTCGCGGCTGTTGCGTTCCGATAACCGATAACGTCGCAATCGTAGTTGCGGTCGCGACGCAAAACATCCTGACCGTGGCGTTCTCCAGCGAAAGTCTTCGTCTGCACCCCAATTGAGGTGTCGTGGATCGATTCTCGCTTCTTGCGGCGTATTCTTTCGATTCTTATTTTGTTCAGTTTTGAAAGTATATCATTCTTCAACGAGTGTTTTCGATGCACCTCAATCCCGCTACTTCTTGCGAGTTACTCTTCCCATTGTTATTCTTGAATTTATGGAAGTCTGCAATTTTCCAGCGAAAGTCTTCGTGTGCATTCCATTTGAGGTGTCATGGTTCGATCTCACTTCTTGCGGCGTATTCATTCGATTCATATTTTATTCATTTTTGAAAATGTCATTCTCCACTGAATGTCTTCGAGTGCACCTAAATCTCGCTGCTCCTTGCGAGTTACTCTTCCGATTGTTATTCTTGCATTTATGGAAGTATGCAATTTTCCAGCGAAACTCTTCGTGTGCACCCCAATTGAGGAGTCGTGGATCGATCTCGTTTTTTGCGGCGTATTCTTCCGATTCTTATTTTGTTCAGTTTTGAAAGTATGTCATTCTTCAATGAGTGTCTTCGCGTGCACCCCAATCTCGCTGCTTCTTGCGAGTTACTCTTTCGATTGTTGTTCTTGAATTTCTGGAAGTATGCAATTTTGCAGCGAAAGTCTTCGTCTGCACCCCAATTGATGAGTCGTGGATCGATCTCGTTTTTTGCGGCGTATTCTTCCGATTCTTATTCGTCTATTTTTTAAAAAATATGTCATTCTCTAGCGAAAGTCTTCGTGCGCACCCTGATCGAGATGTAATGGATCGATCTCGTTTCTTGCGGCGTACTCTTTCGATTCTTATTCATTATACTTTTTAAGAATATGTTTGCCTGCAATTTACGTTCACGAAGCCTCGGGGAACAGTTTATCACAGACCCGCCACCTCGAACCGTTTTAAAGCCGAACAATTTTACCTCGCGCAGTATCCCTTAACTGAAAATATACGAAAAGTTTCCAAGAGTTTCATCGAATAGCACCTGGAGAAAAAAATTGCCAAAGTTAGAAGCCGGACGGTGGTGTCTATCGATCATTTTACAGGGTGAAGCTACACGCATGAATCCAGTGGTGCAACGAAATGGCTGATCGAATCGGTCGTGGGTGCGTTCGACGAACGGCTGGGTTCTTCGTCGAGTGTTTGTTTGATTTCGGCTCAACGATACGATCTCTCCTCGTTGGCCGGTGTTTAGAAAGCGATTCGTGAATTCCCCTTCATTTTCTCCGCGATTGTAATTTGCTCCGGAGAGCCCCCTCTTCCTCCTGTTCTTGCTGTTCCTGCTGTTCCGCCACCCCGTGCGCTTCCCTGTCGAATATCCGAGCGCGTTTCTCGGCCCGCGAGAACTCGGCTAGAAACGTAATTTCTATTTAAATATCACTCGAATTCGAGTGAATTTCTGCTGTCGACGTACCTCACCAGATCAGCCCTAACGAACGTCCATTAACGCGGACTCTTTCCCCCGGAGAGAAAATCCGAATGAACGGACCCTGTCCAACGATTGATATCTAATCCGCGGTAATCGTTCGCGAATTAACCGCTCGGTGATCAGTGCGATCCTAATCGCCTTGTGCGTCGCGATTCCGGGTACAATCCGATCAGTGAACTTTTATTTCAACCCCTTGCTCTGCTATTTCTGTTATAAGAAACATAAAGTTTGTATTTGTTCAAGTAATCTTCGTTTTATTTATTCAGGGAATATTCGGCGATCAAATCAATGGTAGCTGGACTGCGGATTGGATGTATTTTTGATAAAAATAAGCAGGTGAACATTTTTAACAGAGACGTTTAAACAAAAATTACTGTACCATTATTAAAATTATTGTTCTTAAATAAGTTGCCTTCTAATCAAGTACAAAACATTTAAGTAATTGTACGAGGTGTTGTATCAATTTCATATCCATAAAATAAAGACTCTAGAAAAAAGTGCTGACAGGAAATTCGGTGCAATCGTCTTAAAGCTTTGCTTGAGCTAGGTTATTTCAACTAAAAAAAAATCGCTAGAACCGCTAGCAACAGAGTAATCTAACCTGATCACGTTTCGCGACTCGCTCTGTAGAAAGGAATTATTCTAGGTCGGAAGAAATGTTTCAAGATGAAACAACTCCGAGCACAAAGGGTTGGTGTTATTAAGAGAAGAACGAATTGTCTACGTTGCTCTTGTTTCTCGCAATCGACGTGCACATTTTTTATCTTGCATAACGATCCGCCTATCGGTAGCAGTCTCGTATAATTTTCAAGAAGAATTCTGATTCGTTATCCCGACGATTTGCGAGGCGTGTGATAATTTCGTTCATCGGTGCAGAGTCCGAAGTGAATCGCAGCATCGCACAGTGGGATTAAAATTTTACATGAATTGTAAAATTTTTGTGGCTTGAGTAAATTGAATGTTTGAGGAACAATTTCCCATCATTCGTTTTCCCATCCATTAAGCACTGAAATTTGTCGGAAATTTAAAGTTTCGTGAAACGCTTTCATTTCTCAACGAATTCACCTATTAATTAGTTTTACCTCATTTACATACACTAACAGATTTTGTTGTAGAACTTTTTTAGCTAAGTATAGGGTATAGATATCTTTTAAGAGAAATTTATGTTTTAAACTCGCGGCATTTCTCAAATCCTGCATGTTTGCATTCGCTAGAACTCCGTATTAACTTAAGTAAATACTAAATAATAATAATAAACATACAATATACACTAAAATAAGAAAACAGTACACTCGTAAAATTTAAATAATATACAGGGTGAGTCATTTAAAGTGTATCCGACGTATACACTCCTCTTTATGGACAAATGCATTCAAAACATCCGTATCAGAAGAAACGGCATACAGTGAAAAAAGTAGAAACGTCAAGCTTTAAAATGGTTCTTTTTTCATCAAATTTCGATAGATATTAGCAAAGTTACAGCAGTTCAATATTCAGCAAATTTCGAATTGGCTGTGGCCGCTGAAATCGGGCAACTACCCCACTGTGCGGTTTTAGAACGATGGACGCAAAAGTTGTTTCTCCTACACATAGACGACAACACCCGTTCTGTAATGTTTTCTTAAATAATTCGGATCGTTGCACGGCACTGTTTCCTCGCTGGAGTCCCCACAGCGATCGAGAGACAATGTTTATCGCGAGCTGTGATTGTTACAACCGAGAGCTTCAATAGTTGTGTGTATATACTCCTGACCCATTAACGCAACATACTTTACAGGCCGATACAACTTCGCACGGTGACGGTCCAATTTAACTTAAAATTACAATTCAAACTTCGAAATTAAATGACGAACCACGGACCGTTCGTAATGTATTTCCTGTTGATTGCATCACGTATTTCTGTTAGTCGTTAAACCGGGAGTTTAGAAACAAACACAGAAAGTATAGATCGATACTTGGTCTCCGCAGGGTTTCAAGTTCATACACCAATCTCCTTCTCTTTTTCCACTCTCACCTATCGCCTAATTGCAGCCTATTTCAGCGGAACCTATTGTTTTTATGGTGGGTTCCGAACCACCATGGGCACTACAGTATTTACATAGCACATAGAATATTTCCAGAGGTGCCGGCGGTGGGATCGAACCCGCGACCACTGCGCGCCATTAACAAACACAGAAAGTAACAACGTTTATTTAATTGCCGACATTTTTACAACTGTTTTTCAACCAACGTTTTAAATTGTTCGGAAGTTTGAAATTTTCAATGGATTTTTTTTTTAAGTACAAACTACCGACAACATACATTACCGATTTAATTCGCGCTCGTTCGTTAAATTTGATCAAAGTTACAGCAGTTTCGATATTGAGCAAGTTTCAAATTGGCTGTGGCCGATGAAATCGGGTGAAATACTCCACTGTGCATCGCACTGCGTTCTCGGGAGGATCGTTCAAAAAAACGGCTCGTTTAGCAGGTGGGGAAGCGGGATTAGAGCGATTTGGCTGGCTGGATAGGTAGAAACAACGCAGAGAGAAACGTTGTATTTGTTACTAGAGATACATAGCTCTCGAGCTGGTTCGAAGCTACTCGCGATGCTATCCGCGACGGTGATTACATACTGGCCAGATATCTCGATGGGTGTTTGTCGGACAAACGCGACCGCGTTTTGTTGGCCTTGTTCGATGCCGCGCGCGGCTTTATACTAGCATATCGGTGCACACGGACGCGAGGAAGAAGCATCGACGAGATCGCGGACACGAATGCAATGTGCACTGGCCCGCTCGGCCACGCTCTGCTTGTCCTTGCGAACGCGACTCATTACGATGCATCTCTGGCTGTCTCTCTTCTTCTCTGATTCTCGTTCCCTTCTATCGTCCCTCTCGATCTTCTTCTATCACAGTATCACAGGATCGTTTTCTTCTTTTCAGTATTTCAGCGGTGTGCCCGTCCACCTCTTCCGATCGCGAGTACGATTAAAATAACTCGTGTCGTCGACTGGTAATCTTATTGTACCGGTTTTTCTTTCCTTGCCGGGGATCGACGTTCGTCCGCGAATTATTGCCGAATGACGAATACTATTTGCATAAACAGCTCTCGTATTCCGAGCAGCGACCAGCTCTATCGGCTGTTTAACCCTTGCGATGCTTATGCCGTTCGCTTCGACTGTATCGGTGTTTGTACTCCGGTCACTGGGAACAAATCAGGCCAACTATAGGATCCTTGGGTTAGTTGTAAAGTTCTTGAATTAACTGTAACGATCCTCGAGTGGTTATAGGGACCTAGGACTGGCTACAAGCTCGCCGAACTCGATATTATTTCGTTGTCTCTGGACAATTTTCCAAATTTAGCCACAAGGCAGTCGAGTATCGAACACGCGCAGTCTGAATGTCCGGTATGAATTTTTATCGATGCGCAGCTTTGATTCGCACAATGCCTCGTTTGTTCGGAGAAGGTCCTTGAGCGCAGCGCAGGATCGTGAGCATCGGCGTGGATCTAGCACGAATGCAAATATCCACGAGGTGTAGAGGATTCTCGTAACCCGAGACCGCCCACATCCTTTCGTCGATGCACTACCGGTTCTCACGTCGCCGAGAGAAAGGATTCGGAGGGGTTGTTCCGCGACGCATAACTTCACCGCCGCCATTTCCGAAGCGGTGTCCCTCTTAAGCACGATACGCAACGACCACTCGTCTCCGTTACCAACCGATCGGAGATACCCTTGTTCAAGTAGAACCACAAAAAATAACGGGATTATTAATGTTTATTAAAGAAAGAGGATAAAGACAGCGTCTTCGGACGCCTCGACCGCTACGCGCTCATATGCACACAGCGCCACACACACACACGCTTCCTCGGAGCCACCGGCAGCCGAAAAACGTAAACAAACGCGCTCTTGCCCAGTCTTCCGACTTCGGGGAACCAATATAAAAACACAAGATACGCACCCTTAAAGAATCCTTATTAACAACCCTTAAAGAATACAGGGTAGTTCACCTAAATGTTTCCTTCATTTGTGATGACTGGACCACGCGGATTTTACGCATTCACGGCGAAAATGAACAGCCCCCATTTTAAACAATAGAAACATTCGAGGAATCGAAGAGTATCGATACGTTACTTTCATCAATCAATTTTTATTTGGCTCCAGAATCTTGTAATTGACGAAGAAAATGTTTATTTTGCATGAAGATCCGAAGTTTTGTGACGACACGATAAATGTTTCTAGTGCGACGTGAATGATGTCTCAAGGTGAATGCTTTGCAAATTTTATTTTCTTCTCAAGCTTGTTTTTTCCAAGGAGTTTTCAAGGTCATCGTTATTGCCTTTCTTGTAAATGTATATTTTCTTTCATTGCATAGTCTAGTCGACATTGAAACGCATTCAGTGATATTAATAACATGACCTTGAAGTGAACTCTGACTACCATTGAAAGATCGCTGCAATCTGTCATCGATCAGACTCGTGATATCAAACAACCTTAAAGTTACGTGATAAATCATGAAATTACAGATTGGTAGAATTTTATCCATATCGAGCAAACAAAGAAAAAAAGAAAAAAATTATCTCGGGAATCGTGACTGGGAAACGGTGAAAGCAAAGGCTGCAAAAGCTGCGGCGGAAAAAGGTGCCGTCGTTGTCAACCTAGAAACCTGGGGAATCTCTGATTTGTAAAAAAAGTAGACCGACAGTCGTGGAGTGATTCGGGTTTCGTCACGATTCCCTGGAGCCGTGCTGGTCGCATCCGTGAACTGGAGCACCGTCCTCTCGGCGATCACGAATCGCGGTTTCGAGGTTCACCGCAAATTCGATCTCGACCAGATATCGTTTTTCACGAGCGCTCGCGCGCGACAAACGCGGGGAGCACCGCACCGGTTGTGAAAGACCCTGGACGGATAAATTTGACGAGGCGGCTTGACATCCTGTAAGAGACACCCGTGAAAGAGTGGTCGGTTTACTCGGCAGAGACACCTTTCGCGCTGAAAACTCTCCCTTTGGTGATCCGAGTTCGTCGTTGATCAGCGACAGACTCGAGGCGATTCCTGCATCCACGAAAAATTCAGAATTCGAGAACCTTATCATTCTTCGGCGTAGAATACACGAAAGAGGTGTTTCCTTGCACCTTTTGGATAGAGCGCTCCGAAAGGCGTGGCTTTGTTGCCCGGGGCCTTGAATTTCTTTCTTTTTGAGTGGAGAATGCCCTGAAAGGGCCTCTTTTTATTGTTCCTTTTATACAGGGTGTCCCAAAATTCGTGTACTTCCCGGAAATGGGAGGTTCCTTAGGTCATTTGAAGCAACATTTTCCTTTACAAAAATGACGTCGGCAGCTTTGTTTAGGAGTTATTAACGAAAAACACGGACCAATCAGAGTGCGACTATAACGAACGGAGTCCGACTCAGCGACAGGTCTCGCTTAGCGTGGCGGCGCCATTGGCCGAGCCAGAATCGATCCGTTGTAGCCGCGCTCTGATTGGTCCGTGTTTTTCGTTAATAACTCCTAAACAAAGCCGCCGACTTCATTTTTGTAAAGGAAAATGTTGCTTCAAATGACCTAAGGAACCTCCCATTTCCGGAAAGTACACGAATTTTGGGACACCCTGTATAAACGGTCTTGACGGGTGTGGCATCGTTTCTTGCGTGTAAACTCTTCTGAGGGGCGTGGTCTCGAAACTCTTTATGCAGACAGTGTCCTAAGAGGCGTGGCTGTGTTGTTTTAAATATGCATGGGCCTTAAATGTTCTAGATTCATTAGCCTCTGTATCTAGAATCCCTTGAGTGCTCGTGGTTTCGTTACATCCTACGAACACAGGACCTCGAGGGCGTGGTTTCGCTGCTCCGAATTTGAACAGTGGCAGAGTCGCGCCCCACAGGGCAGTTCGACCCGATCTACGATCTCATTCTCCTCCGGAAAGGAAGTTTGGATAAACTCCATCCTGACAGGAGCCGAAGTCAAACGGTCGTGGAAAGTTTGAAGCCGTACCGAAAATATTCACGAGCCCACGCGACGAGTTGCATAGACAGAGAACGGGGGGTTGCATTCATTAAAAGAACTTGGAAGTTTCTTTTTCCCCGGCGACACGGTCTTTCGGCTGATTTTGTCTCTGTTCGGAGACTAAGCGGATAGCGCGTTGTTCCTCTTCCCGGAACTTGGCGAACAACTCGGACGGATTTCCCCGGAGAATCCCATGCTCTCGCTTCTAAACTAGGAGAGCCTATGCGGAAGCTGGCTGCGTTCGGGAATCGAGCGGCTGTCCGCGGCTCCCTAATGCAACCAAACGACACCGTATCTCCGTTCCCTATTTATTTCATTTTATTCTATTCCGTCTCGTTTCTTTTCTTCTCCTCTCTGTATTCTCTTTTTCTGTCGGAGCAATCGGGTTCGGCTAGGCTCTCCGCGCGCACAGTCCCTTATAAATTCTGACGCGTACGCGATCGTTAAGCCGTAAGAAGAAACGGGTTTTGTTGGCCCGTAGGAGGAAGCTTGCCAGAGGCTTCCATTAGCGTTGTAAGACTACGGCTCAGGGCCGTATTACGCAAGAGACGGTCCGACGAACTCGAACCAAAACCTTGTTCGTTGCTCTCTCCCTCTTTTGTCTGTGCTCGTTTCTCCTTCGTACACCGATCCTCTTTTTTCTCCGCACGTTCCTTTCGGGCCTGTCCCGACTGATACGCAACACAATACGATTTAAGGGGTCACCCTGTCGCGTCCAACCGCTGCTCTTTGGTACCGCTACTGCTGCCAGAGCTGGTCGACTGATTCCCCCCTTTTCACGCGAGCAATCGAGAGAAGGCGAGAGACCAGCTCAGCCCAGGGAATCTATTATTCGACGAGAACAGCAATTTCGTTGATTAGGGTCCGCTTTCTCTTTCTCTCTCTGTGTCTTCGGCGAAAGAAATATCTGCTCGTCTGCTTATTATATACCTACACTATTCTCATACATCGAGAAACAAGCGATCTTACGAGAAGCGTCAGATAGAATTTCGTTTGTTTTTTCGGCTTAACTCTCATATACGTTCCTCAGGGTGAAAATTCACCAGTTTACTATTTTTACATACTGTAAAATGATTGTTTCCTCTTTATCTGTGTTGTGAGACGTGTTTCTCGAAAATGTGACGCGATAAATGAAGCAAAGACTATTAGTTTAAAGTGCCAAGCAAAAATGGATGAGAAAGTATCATGGAATCTTTTACGCAACTATATCTGAGGAGCGTGTGAGGGTTAAAAACTTCCATACGACAAAAATTGTTAATTTTCTGCATCCTAACGAAGTCTGAAACGTTCGATACAATCACGCGAAAATTTAATTGCGTGGCTGTTCAAATAATCCTAACAAATAATTAATTAATTATTTATCGATCGTAATTTATCTTCAGGATATTACAAATTTTTATTCGCGGCGCAAAGGTTTGATCATCTACAACAACAATTAGCTAATTTTGTGAAAGAGATTCAAATCCGAATCCAGCGTTTAGTATTCACAAAAATAGCTAATTGTTGTTGTAAATAATCGAACTTTTGCGCCGCGAATAAAAATTTGTAAAATCCTAATAAAGATTGCAACGTTCGACACATTAATGCAAAAATTCATTTACAAGCCTGGTCAAATAATTTTGTCTCCCATTTCTGGAAGAAGCGGTGATAAAAAGTCTTAGGGCAGAATTGCAAGGAAGAAGATCATCAGCATAATTGGAAAAGCGTATATCCGATTTCTGTTAAGCAACGAAATATGACGCAGCTTCCCGGATAGCAACAAATCTAGCCGGTGATTCGAGAAATCTCTTAGAGTATTTACGTAACAGTTAGCGTGTAACCTGTTTAAAGAGAGCCTCGGTGGGAGCACGTTCCCTTCGCGTAACAATTTTTCACGCGGACAGAGTTCAACGAGCCAGAGTTCCGATAATAAGAGAATTTCCGCAGGCACCGGGTGCTCGAGCGTCTCGTCGTCGTTCCGGATTGCATTCGACTTATTCGTGGCTCTCGTCGTTGGGTCACGTATTCCATAAGGCGGTTCTCGATGGTCGCGGACGATTCCCGGAAGACGTCCTCGCCGGTCTATTTTAACCCAGTTCTTTCCGGGTGAAGCATCCGGGACGCGATCGCCTCGATGAAGCTGTCTTTGCTACGCTTCCGTGCTGGCAAATCAATGAAACTTACGACTGGATTTTGGACCTCAATGCTAAATAAAAATCTGGTAATTATATAGGAAAGGTCTGCGTACTCCGATTTTGATGAAATTTTAATATACAGGGTGGGGCGCCACATTTTGCCATCTAGATTTACGTCGTTATTATTACGCTTAGCAAATAATTTTTCAGATGAAGTTGAATGGTTTTGAGAGGGGCACATTCTGATGGTACATTTTTTTGTAGGTAGACGTGTAAAGGACATATGAAGGTCATTAATGTTTTTTTTTTTAAATGGAAACATATATTTTTTATTGCATCAGCTGATGTTCCTTCATATTCTTTAGAAAAAAGTATTAATCTATTTGTGTAAAAAAATCATTAGTTTATAGGAGATATTTTAATTATAATGTCTATTTACAGAAAAGGTTCAATGTGACTACATTAAAATAAATGTAATCATGCAGGCAACAGAAATTTTCTCTTCTACGACATTTTTAGGAACAAACACGTTTTAATCAGTGTAACTGTAAAGAAAATGTTACGAGGGAAAATTCCTCAATAAATTGTTTAACAGCGACAGCAATTTCAGCCCTGGTTCAACAAATTTTTCAAACTTATGTAATGCAACGATTTCTTCTGGTAATTCGTGTTAAAAGGGAATGATTGAGCTTTTTTAAATACAGTCCAGTCGCGTAAACATACAAGATAAGTTATATCTGAGAGATCAAATACCCGTTCAATTCTGTTTAGTAGATCGTAATTCACTACATCAGTGTCAATTCAGAAGTGAAGAAATTCTAATCTACCAGTTCGAAACTGTCGAATTGGCTTGATCAGGGTTGTCACCGGGTTGAAATGTTACAGCATGTGGACCGCGTGCGAGGAGTTAGTTGATTGCTCGAACGGGTCGGTATATCTTCCCGCATTTTTCGCCTCGTTCTATCAATTTATCTTGAAACGGTGTCTGAACGGTGGCTCGACGCCGTAAATCACGCGTCCCTTAAGCGCGCCGTGGAATGAATCGATTACGACAATTTTTATTCGTTCTTTATTGTAGAAAATCAGCCGGTTAACTGGTTAAACTGGCTGGCGTACGTCGAAGGTAGTCGGCCGATTGTATAAGAACACCGAGGCCTGTAAATCCGTCGATAGTTATCGAATCAATAAATTACAGCATGATCGCGCTTTATAGTTCGGTCAACTGTTCGGAAACTTCTTAGCACGGTTTCGAAGTTTGAAGGGAAACGGACGTTGCCGTCTAACAACGAGCCTGTCCCTGAGCAATATCAACAGGGACACCGACACGATTTCCACTCGGGAAAAGAAAGGGAAACAGGATGGAGCGCGTGGGTTACAGATAAGAGAAGACCGTCGAGAGAGCATTGGCCTCGAGAGAGCATGATTTCAGCCTTCGCGTATACCGGAAACATGTGGACACAGGTGCTTCGAAAGTGGTAGACACCGTAGCAACTATCGATCGTTTCGGAACTACGGCGTGCTGCCAGTGTTTCGAGGTCGTCGTCCTTTCCAGTTATACGGGAGTCGATAATGCGCGGGCTTTCCCGTGAATTTTTCTACCGCGACAAGCGCCTGCCGCGCGCCTGATAACCGGCCGAACATCGCGCGAGTGGAATTACGTGTTTTAATATAAAATAGCCTGATAAGACAACCTGCCGTTTTCCCAGTCGATCGTTATCTGGAAAGACTACGAGCGTATTTGTAATTTCGCGTGCTCGCGGGCGAACGCGAAGAAACGAGAAAGAATCCTCGCGAAAGGAATTCGACTTTACAGAATTCAATGGAATTCGTAATTCGTTGGCTTGCACGCTATGACCGGACGAGTATAGCTTCGCATATCTGGATCATCAGCAATTCCGATAGCAGTGACCGGCACAATATGAAACAAAGGAGACGCCGAGTGAACTGCGCTTTTAAAAGTTGTCTGCATCAACTATACTAGTCGCGGTAGTCGTTTAGAAACTTTTTAAAATAATGTTGGTTAAAATATAAAAATTAGAGAATAGGGAGGGAAGCAATAAGTAGGGAATTAAGGGGGTTTAGCGATAATTAGGAGACTAAAAGAGTAGGTCAGGGTAGGAATGCGTGAGACACAGAAATGAATGAGAGAAGGTATGGACGAATGCGTAAAATAAGTTATTGTACTGTGAACCAAGTCACATTTCTTGGCTATAAGGCTGAACTAAAGCAAATTATATATATATATATAATTTTGGTTGAAAAGCGTACATAAAATCCGCCCTCTTCTTACTCGGAGTTCCGAGAACATTGTTATGCTATGGGTTCAGAGCTATCGGCCGTTTGACGGTTCGATCCGTGCGGATCATCAGCGATTCCGACGCGAGCAGGTGAATCCCACGGGGACAAAGCAGCGAGGAGAAAAGCAAGGATGAGATAACCGAGGACACAAAGGGTTAAAGGAACCCGGTCGAGGCCGAAATGGGTTTAGCCGGGACCGGGGAATTGAAGGAGCGGGTTAAAGCGATGCTCGGAGAGAATTCGAGAGGGGTCGCGATACGTTTAACTTGTTTCTCGCATTGTTCTCCGGGGATCCTTTATCCGCGAGCGAGAGGGATAAAGAGAAGGGCGAGGCTTTTGCACGCGCGTGCCCACGAAAAAGCACACGCGTCGAGTACTCGGTAAACATGGAGGCCGCGACGAGAGGACAAGGGAGAGAAAAAACGGCAAAGGGGTCGGCAGACAGGATGGAATGTGGGCGTGCAGCGTGTTGCATCGCGTTGCATCGCGCTGCACCGCGCACTGTTGTGCGAGTCGTGCAGCCGTGTCCGGGAAACGGAGTCGCTGATACACGCGCTTCTCATTTTTGTTTCCATCGCTTTCGCTCGCTCGCTGACTGACGGACCTCTTTTCGCTCGCTCTGCTATCTCGCGTTTTTCCTTAACGCGATTGTGTTCGCCCCCTCGCGGCTCGTCTTCCGCCCATTGTCTGCCGACGCCGAGTGGCGCCATTAATTGTGGCCCAGTTACGTCACGCACCTGGCATCCCCGCGCGATTAACACACGCGAACGGTGAGCTCGCGTCTCGCCCGACGCGATTATGTACCTGCATCGTGCACGCCGAGCAACGTGCACCATCGACAACGGGGCTCGATCTTCGCTGCACTTTCACTGCAACGATCCGACCAGCCGCCATCGAATAGTTGTCCAACGCGAACACTGCCGAACAATTAACCGGAGAAACACCGAAGATCGTCGCGATTATCGGATCCTTCCAGTAGCAGACCGAAGGTCTGAATTGTTCTACAACGTCCACGTAATATGTATATCGCACCCCGGCATGGATAGCGACATAACTAAAAAATGCAGTATTCTTGCGACAACATCGTTAATCTTTCGGAAATATATTCTTGAAAGTAAATTCGACTATAAAATGATGAACAGAAAACCTGACGTGACTACCCTCGAGAAATTAAATTAGGAGTTAGAAATACAATTTCTAGCACGTAGAAGCCAACTAAACGTATCTATCACTGTTCCAACTTCAAAAAAGTTGTGTCATTGTTCTTGGGTGCGATATGTGAAATAGGAGGTTCCCGAGATCATTCGAAGCGACATTTTCCGTTGCAAAAATGACGTTCAACATAAACCAATCAGAGTGGCGTCAACGTTGGCCTAGCCAGAATCAATCTGCTGTAGCTGTGCTCTGATTGGTCCGTGTTTTTCTTTAGTAAGTCTTTAACGAAGCCGCGGACGACCGTTTTGCAAAGGAACCTCCCATTTCCGGATGTTGAAGGAATTTTTTGAGACACCCTGTATGACAAATGAAAAGAGATTCACAGTCTACATATAACAATGCAAACTCTGCATTGAATCTGCAATAGCAACGTAGTTGTAACCCGGCTCAGCGACCAGATTCACTCTGTTACACGCAGGTGTCCATTTCATGAACTTTCGGATAGCATAAACGCGTGCAGATAATCGTTGCGCTTATCGGAACGGTATTGTCTCCCCGTTAGTCAAGATAAGGATGTTCCAGAGGAAAGTCCGGTGCTCCGGTATCGTTGATACGAGAGTGATAAAGGACGAGTGTAAGGAAGTTCCGGGGTCGAAAAACGCTCGCAGCTCTTGTTGTCGAGCAGGAAGCTCTGCAAGGACATCGTAGAGCCAGCTCGCTGGAATGTCGTCCTTCGAGATAGCCGGGAGGGTGTTTCTCTCTCCCTCTCGGTCGGATCGCGGTTGTATGTTGTATGCAACACGGTAAACGTCCTTCTGCACGGGGGCCGAAGATAGCTGCGGCGAGTCAACGCAGATTAATGACTTCCTTATGGTATTTACGCTGTTGCGCGGATCGTCCCGCACGTGCGGCTTACGGCCCGCGAGAGACTAAGAGGATCGGGAACGATCGGAATTTCGAGCGAGACGTCGTCGAGAGCTGTCTTCGCGATAAAGACACCTCTCGTAGGGCTGCCCGACGCGTCCACGCCGCGACGCGATTCCGAAGCTCTGGGATGTTTGATCATCTGACTCGATGCCAGACTTTCAGCTGGAAATCATTTGTAGATTAAAAAGTAACGTGGGAGCACGGACGATGATTCCTGCGACGCGTCGTGACTAATAAGGGTACGACCAACCACGGCCGACTCGATAGCCGGTGAATCATCATAACTTGCTGTCGCCAACAACTCGATAACTTAATTATCAGACAACGAATGCAATTTTTCTAGACGAATTTCCAGAGACTCACATTATATTCCGTGGTAGTAGACTTTTTCGATGTGAAATAAATCAAAATCGTACTACATTTTTTAAAACTTTTTGTTCGGAATTGAATCGCCCGCCGATCAGCCGATCGACCGCCGCTCGAGCGATCATCGCGATTTGGTATTACTCGCGTACGCGTCTTGGTAATTCGGCAAAACAATGCGAACTCTCATAAGTATGCTCCGTAACAAGGAAACCCCTTCCTTAAAACACTCGTCGGTACCTCGCGAACGGGCCGAATTGATTCGTTCGCTATCAAGACCGTTGTCAACACGTTCGCTGTCTACCATTTGTTAAAACGTGCAACCATCAAGTGTGCGCAACCGTAATTAAAGATAATTCATCACGTGGTCGTTATTAATCCGATTGTTCCAATTTTCTTATTACTACCTCGAACGTAGTCCCACCGACTGGGATAGTACCAGACCGCGAGAATTCTACCGATTCCGCAACACTTTTCGGAAGCCATAATCGTATATCGATTCACAGTCTATTGATTAGAGACGAATCTTGACGTAACTTTGCGAAGAAAAATAGTACGGTATTCTTCCTAAGCTTATTTTGAAGGGAGAAGCTTCTATTTTCATTTCCCCAAGTCGTTCGTTTTGTAAAAGTCTTTTGATACCAAAGATACTAGAGGGAAATAGAGATTTTTTTTTAAAGTTTCAACTCTCCTACGAAGTTTAGAAAATTGTTTTCCCGACTCCAACTGGACTGGTTCGAGAGATCGAAGTTCTCCCTTTGCAACGAGCTTAAAAAGTCCAACGTTGAAGACCACAGAGACGTTGGTATTATTAGATATCAATGTTTGGGCGAGTTTGCGAGATGTTTCGACCGTAATCCTGTCTCGTTGAATTACTGGTACGTCCGACGTTCCGTCGACATTGGTGTCCCGGTTGACGGACCGATCGAACGCGATCCTTATCGTCGAATCATTGTTGTAACATCGGCCGATTCCTTCCCGCGATCGACTGACACTCGGCTGACACACGGCTGACAGAACCAGGGGACAATAGCGCACGACAGTTTATTGAAATTGCGGATCGATCGATGGAACCTCGATGACGAGGCCGCGAAGGAGCGCCGAGCTATGTCTGGGTCTTCGTTGATTGGTTCCCAACTTGGATTGCTTTCACCCTTTGGGAGCGGAGAGGCATTTCCTCGCGGAATATGTTACAGCGAGTCGTGTCTCGGTGACTCGTGCTTACACAAATAGAGAGAGAGAGAGGATCACAGATGAATTATAAAACAGTCTCGGTTGCGCCGTACGAAATTTACAATGACTAGCAGAAGCTTTCGCAAAATTACTCCCCTGCTCCCATTGCGGAGGCGTATTTTGGTCCGGGGAACCAGGCTGCCTGTGAATTCTGCATTTCGGACAAGATGAAACAATCTTGCGCGACTTAGGCACGGCCTTTGGTTTTTTAATTTCGGTCTGGTTTACGAGAACCCGTAAACTGCTTCGTAGTCGGGGAACTTGTTTCATCGAGTCGTTTAACGCTGGGTATAACGAGGTTCGTGAAGCGCAGCATGTAAAAAAGAATGGTCCGTGATATTGAGAAAAGTTCCTTTGCGCGTTGTCCGATGGAAGAGATCGACACCGAGGAAGACAAGAATGCTAACGGAATAGAATTTGCTTTGTTTACATTAACCTATCTGCACACATTCAGTCCATACGTTCTCTCATTGTTTTCTTTGTCTCACTCATTTTTCACTCCTCACTCTTTTAGTAGTCTAATTATCACTAATCTACTTATCGCATCCTTCTCCGTTCCATAACTTTTGCGTTTTTGTTAGCTTCGTATGATCTTTGGTGTATTTTATTCTCTCTTTCTCCTCAACTTCTCTAACAATCACTCTTCAACATTTCTGTCTTTTTTCTCGCTCACCACATCCTCGATCCTGATCATTTTCCCCATTATCCTTGATTCCCTTGTCAATTGCTCTAGGCTAGCATACTTGTCCCCACATAGGTCGAAATCCTCTTGCCAACGAGGACGCTGACAATAAGAGCCAAAGTGTCCAGCAGAGGCTGGCTCTTGGAGACAATACTAAGTCGCGACGAGAGTGCACAGAATACGGGTAACAGGAACTCCGTAGAAGTTTCGAGCAATTCGATCGGCGACGGTCGACATAAATCTAATCCACGGAAATCTCCAGCGAGCATCGACTAGCCTAAGCTTTTCGTGGCGAGGCGAGGCGAACGGGCCGCTAACTGTCGCCGGTTAGCTTCGAGCCGAACAAGAGGAAGATGAACGGGCTACTCGTGTCGAGGCAATCGTTATCGTTCCCGGCTGAAGCCGTATCGGTTCCGTACACGGCGAAGATAAAGGGGCCAACGTAAACGCGGATTTGCGCTTGGGTTACGGAACGCCGAGTACAAGAGAGAAAGAGATAGCGGCGGAGGAGAGGAGAGACGAACCGGCAGTTCCACCACGGAGAACCGTAATGATCGCGGCTCGTGTAGGGTGGATACGTCGAGAGGACGATAGCGAAACACGTATTATCCAATCGTCGGGAGTGCTCACGGATGGCGTTTATGGCGACCCTAAGTCGTGACCGATCCTTTGGTGGGAATCCGCCCTGAGATCGACTCTCATACGCCTCGAGAAGGAGTTTCCACTTCTTTCCATCTCTCTCTCGCTCGCTCGCTCTTGATTTCTCTGTTTCTCTTACATTCGAGGGATCTGTTCCTTTCTCTACGGCCGTTCTTCTTCCAGCGGAGCTTTCTCGCGTCTCGTCCCGTCGATCCGTCGCGCCTCTCCCTTTCTCTCGGCCAGATATATTATACCAGCGCGCCCACCCGCTCCTCCTATTGCCGTTGTCTCCGTTTCGCGCAATCTTTCCCGCTCGCCGATACTCCGGAACGCGAATCTCGGCCGATCCTCTCGTCGCGTGCACCAACGAACCAGCCGCGTTCCCATTGGCTCGTTCAGTGGATCCTGACCGCCGGGATGCTAACAGTTTCTCTCCTCTTTCTTGATCCGCCGAAACAATTAGGGATTCAGAAGATATTAACCTACTGATCTCGTACGGTCGTTCAGTCAGCTCTGATCCAAGCACACTTAGTTTAATCCTTTGCAATTAGCGATCATTAGCTCCGGGAAATCTGGTAGATCGGAGATTGAAAATTCCAACAGCGTTCCGGGGGTTTCGTGCGAAGCTGTTACTTGCCCGGGGATTCCAATTCCATTCTCTGGACAGAGTGTGAAAGCTGAAGTTTATCGGTGGGCGTGGTGTCTTCCATCGAAACCATTAGGTAGATAAGTGAGAAACTGAAAAGTCGAAAACTAAGTCGAGAGAGAGAGGCTAGTTTGTTTGTTGTCCTGGTCGACTGGTCGAAGATCCACACCGAGATCAAGGTTTCCGTCGAGCGTCGCGTAGGCCAAACGTAAGGGAGGGGGTAAGCGAACAGACTGGGATCAACCACCTCCGTCGGGCTTAGATCAACACTTCACTGGATCCTCTTTTTTAGATTAATCATGTGTGGAACATATACATTTACGTACACCCAGAAGGGGTAGTGTGGGACTTGTGAGACACAGGTGGTTGATGTCCCTAATACCCATTAAAAAATCCATGTCTAAGGATTGAGGCCCTATTTTTGCTACATCTTTCGGCACAGACAGTAGACTCCTGTTCTTTTTTTAAAATTTATTTATTTATAAAGGTCGCATCAACAACAAGGTCGTTAGCGATCGCAAAGATTATAACATATGATTACAATAGTATATCTTTATACTTAGAAACGTTTATAGGTATAATGAGGTCAGATAGATTTGCAGTTGTCATATACAAGATTACAGAGTATGGAAAATTTTGGTGGATTTTAGGCTTCGTACAGACCTAAACAGCGCGCCGAACCGCGCGCCGAACCGAACATTTGCACGAACGTTTCGCCGCAAAAATGGGTGGCATTTGCAAATATTTTTGTAGGGCAGATAAAGCATATCCTAACATTCATAATATATAAAATTATTAAATAGGCATGTTACAAATATAATTATAAATACATGTTCTGAATTTCGTTGTGTAGTATACACCACTGCAGCTTCTATAGTTATTCGCAAGAAATTCTGGAAATATCAAAAATCCATTTCGTTCGCCGTTCGGCGCGGCGTTCGGCGCGGCGAAACGTTCGTGCAAATGTTCGGTTCGGCGCGCGGTTCGGTGCGCGGTTCGGCGCGCGGATAGGCGCGCTGTTTAGGTCTGTACGAAGCCTTAGAAATTTTAAAACTTATACTATATTCTTACTAAATATTGAAACATTCACTTAAATTGTTAGGGATAGCCAAGCGTCTTCTTTGGAAGGAGAAACGTGGTGAATTACATCGGGTAAATACGGGGAGGGGATCTTTCAAAATTCTACAGGGTGTCTCAAGATTCCTCGAACATCCGGAAATTGGAGATTCTTGAGTTCATTTGAAGTGACATTTTCCTTTGCAAAAGTGACGTCCGCGGCTTTGTTAAGACACGTGGTACAGTCGGCCCGGCGCGCTTGCTGTCAATTGGCCGACTGTGCCAACACGTGTCTAGGTCGCGCTCTGATTTGTTTGTGTTTTTCGTTAAATTTTTGAAAAGGAATATGTTGCTTCAAATGAATTCAAGAACCTCCAATTTCCGGATGTTCAAGGAATTTTGAGAGACAGTTGTACCGAAAATATTCCTCTTTGTTAGAGCCTGGGATGTTTTAAGACAAAAAAGATATCCTTTGACAAATATGGAATATTTTTTTAACCTGTCATGTATTTTTGGTCGAATGTCCCTAAACTTTTCGACTCGGACCAGTGTGCGGCGGCAACGTCGTTCTCATCGCGTAGCTTCCACGAGTTTCAAGCGAGCCTGCACTTGACAACCGTGTCGAGTTGGTAGATAGATCGCGATCCAGAAACAGGGTACACCGGTGACGCGTCTTCCGGCTTCGAGGTTCTCGCGGGAAGCGACAACGTGGTACGGAAAAACTTATCGACAGCCGGGGTGCTTTAGCTGATAACCGTCTGACAGCGGTTCAACGAGGCGTCTAGGCTCTTTCCGGCGACGATCGAGGATCGAGTGGTCTCGGACACGAAAACCAAAGACTCCGATGTTAGTCACCGGAGACGTGAACACAAGGATACGGAGATAAACCGTGTGTTTGCTCGACCGTATGTACTTTTTTCCACGTTGCAGCCTAACCCACGAGCTATTTCGAGAGAAGGTATCCGAAAGCCGAAAGGGCAGTCCCCGGCGACGAATACGTCTGGACTTCGAGGAAGCCGAGAGAGACGGGGAATGGAACGCTCAGGCCCGTTTCGAAATTCCACGGGGAATTGGCGCAACGCGGCGCGACGTCTCGTCGCGAAAACGTGCCACTAAGGCCAGCGACGCGAATAGAAAATTCCGAGCGCGGCATCGTGCTCGCGGGGACCGCCTTCCTCAGACACGAGATGGGTTATGTAGGTTAGTTTTCGCGCCGCGCAGAAATCCATCGTCATTCAGCATCCGAGATCACTTCGGAGTTCTACCGAAGGTACATGTCCATCTGAGAATGAAACAATTCAGTGAAATTCGCCAGTGTGCACGGTATTCAGAGTGCTAGAGGAGAACTGCACGAAAAACTCTCGGAGAACAAACAGGAAGTTGAAACTCGCAAATGGACACGTTCAATTTTTCCCTCGGCGAGAAACCGTCAGCTATGCGAACGCCATTCGTAAAGCTAAGAATCTTCTAGTTAGTTTTACATAGTTATATAAAGTAGTTGTTATGTTACATAGAATCAAATTATTCTAGGTTTGAAGAAATGTATAATTTTCAAGTTAAAATAGCTCCGACTGCAAAGGGTGAACTCATAAATATAATCGCTCATCTCGAACATCGCCCACCCGGTATAAAGATAGTGAAAAGATCAAATAATATTGAGCAAAAATTAGATGAGTTAAATTAATAACTTATTCTTAACCCTTAAAACTCGAGTGGTGACTCAATGTTACCACTTAAAATTGCTGTACCATTATTCACGATATTGTTTACATTCTTAAATTCTTTTATTATTTAACGTTGCTTTCTGAATTCTTATGTGAGAATTATTTCGCGACGGGTACATTCTTAAATATTTTGGCATCTAATCAATTAATACACGTTTAAGTATTGTATGACGTATTATATCAATTTCATATTCATAAAATGAAAAAAAGTACATACAATAAAATTATTCTAGGTCGGAAGAAATGTTTAATTTTCAAGTTAAAACAGCTTCAGCAACGGAAGCGTTCAATTGGACAGGTTGATATTTGTTTTTGTCGGGAAAAGTTTCAATACGAGATTCCAATCGAAACGAGTTTTCGAGAAATTTATATTTGGATGACGGCGGTGTGATTTTATTGGTTCGATGGTTCGATGTTTGATATTGGTCATCGGTGGCGAGGATAATAACAGCAGAGGCGTTATGGACCATGTCAGACAGGCTGGACGCTGAACAGTCGAACAGCTGTTTCCGTGTCCCAGAAAGGGGCTTTCGTCCTGGTAATCCTGATCGCGTTACCTGCAGCATTAGTGGGCAGAGAGACGGCGACCGCGGGTGGAGGGGGTCCGCATCGACGAGAGCAATTAACGTGGCAATTAGTCGAGCGAGAGACCGAGGCGTTTGTGGCAATTAATTCGAAATTGAACGCGTCGACAGCACAGGAAGTCAACGTCGATGCTCGTTTCGACCCTGGACTGTGGCGCGCATCCCTCGTCCCAACGCCTCCGAAAGATCGGAGTTTTTCCACCTTTCAAATATTTCACCCGGCATTCGAACTAACTGGCCCATAATTTCCTCGAGAAATTTCCGGAATTATCGCGAGACGTACCTCGAGAAAGTCTTTCCGTTTAATTTAGTAAATTAACGCCTTAGATCCTTATACGTCTTCATTGAAATTAATACAGTATTGTTACTTTTTTTCAAAGAAAAGAAGAAAAGAAGAAAACGAGAGTTTATTGGAATTTTCGATTTCGTAAACAATTACGGTCGACCACGATCACATTAGAAAGTCAATCAACTATTTAACGAACGCGTCTGTTATTATTGAACATTTCGGAATTTCACCGACCGTCGTGTATGTATAATGCAGTTCTACGATGCTTCTATCGCGAGCATTGCTCGATCGTTACGAGGTCTGTAATTATTCGTTAATTTTTGAGAAAATGTCTAGATTCCCGATGGAATCATTAATTCCGCGTTATTCTACTTTCCCGAGTATCCTTCGTTACTTTTTCCGGTCAGTAGACATCGAAGCATCGGGCAGATACCTCGATGCGTCCTCGTCTCTGTACACTGCTACCTCGCTCGCATCGAGTGCTCGATTCATGAGCAAACAGAGTTTGCTCTCTGTTCGAATGCGTTTCCAAGAGAACAATTCCACGAAGAAAATTAATTCTGCTCGAGGGTTTTGCTTGAACCCCGCGTCTGTTATTCTACTAATTCGACTCTGCAGTATAAATTCTGTATCAATTATCTTCGACAATCGAGACGCCTCCATCTGAATGCGCTTTGCTTCATTGTTTAATCCTTGTGCGTCCCTCATCTCACGAACTGAATCTGCTCCTCGGTTACAAATCGAAAGTGTTAAAACATCGACGAAATACCAAGATTAACAGTTATTTTTTCTTAGAATTAAAAGTCACAAAGTTTCGGACAAATTTATCTATAAATAAAAAGAATTAAAGAAAACTGTGTTAAATTGACGTTCATGATATCGTTAAACAAACGCAGTTGCATTTGGGAAACTCTAGAATTATTTTCCGCAAAAAATGTAAAGTAGTTGAACTGAGGAAATTGATACGTTGACCGGTATCTCTACAGACATTGTTTAAACATTTCAAGGAATCTGTAATGTTAGGAAAAATATACTGGCATATGTGGGACAGTTTGTAGAATCGTTTCGTAGAAGAAACATCTGCATAGCGTTTATGGTTGGGACAAAAGAAAAATTCTGAAAGTTTCTAGGAATCGTTGTTCCGATTGGTTTCCTGTTTCCAGTCGTTTATCGGCGCCTAACAATTCGCCCGATCGATTCGTGGGTGGTGTCGGGAAACTCGCGAAGGTATAGGGGGCATGCGATCGATATACAGTCGATATACCGGTCGACGATTACCCTCCTACCGGTTTTCTGGATGGCCATTGCTGCGTAACGGTTCCGGCGGAGAAGGTTCGCAAGGTTCGGTCGACAGGACCGGTTCGCCGTTTCTCGGTAACCCGTTCCTTTGTGGAGCAGGGATCAGGTGCGTCTGAATTTTTCTGCCCAATTTTCATCCCCCTTCCAGCCGGCAACGACCCCTTCCCGTATAACAGGATCTCTACAAAAAATAAAGTTGATCTGCATCATTTGCAAGACAGAAGGCGAATCATTGATTTTAATTAATTAAGATAAATCCGCAATATAATTGTGAATAATGAAGCATTAACCCCTTTATTTTACGGTTTCAACTATCAGAACTTCCTTCGTAATTTCCTAAGAAAGGAGAAAATCTATTGCATATGCTTACATGTTCTTCGATAACTATACATTAACAAAAATTTTATAAAAAAAAATTAAACAGACTTCAAAACGCACTAAAAAAAAACACCAATTAGTATGAAATAATTTCCATTACATTTTGTACGAATACGCGCCAACCAATAATAAAATTGATTAAAATAAAATATTAAATACAATACAATCTTATACAATATAATCTTATACAATACAACGAAATCATAATGAGTCATTTAGAAAATTTTCGATTTGCAATAAGTATACGTTAACAAATCCAAAATAGAATTGCATCTCGGTTTAAAGGAGATTAAATAGCATACATATTTATTAGACTGTGTACAAACTCTTCGACACAAGTCTGACACGCTATTGTAGGGCAAGAGATTAAAGTAAACGTAGACGTATGTACAATACATAGAAATTTATTTTTCAAAGGAGTATGTTAATTGTTGTAATTCGGAGCAAGAGGCATAATTTTCTTGTCACCTGAAAAAAAGTGACCGATTAAATACACTACGTTTTCCGAGGTGAACGGTCCAGTGAAAAGGGTTAGAAATACGCGGGAATTTCGCAAATGCGAGGCAGTTCTCGCTCGACAGAAATTTTTTTCCTCTCCTGCAAACGAAGCCCGACTCTAATGACCGGAAATCATAGAAGGCGAGACGCAGTTTGAGCGCAAGAGAGCCGAGGAGTACTTGGCTGGAAAACCACGAAAGCGGTTGGTTCTTCTCTCTCTCTCTCTCTCTCTCCTCTCTCTTGTTTCCCGCGCCTAATTTCCAGAATGCCGGGCATACTGTGTTTGGCATAGTTTCACGCCGGAAACCCAGACAACGCGTTGCTTCCGGCGTCCCTGCCTAATCACGTTGCGTAGCTTTACCTCCCTTAGTCATTACATCAAAATCGTATGCGAACGCATATTTCTCTTTTTTATATCTATTTAACGTCGCCACGTAAGAGTAAAGATGTTTGAACTATTAATATTTATTGAAAGAAAGCACACAACCGTGAATAACAATACACGTACTCCCCTAGTAGCACAAAAATATTGGGAAAATATTTTTTAAGCCACATTTTTTCATATGAGAAAAATATTGGATCTGAATATTTTATACATGTACAAGAAATATAAATTGAATGTTTAAAAAATATAAGCTAAATATTCAGAGAATATAAACTAGATATTTAAAAAATATAAAGTAAATGTGAATCCATCTTTAACGCGAAAATGGTTCACGCCGAATCTAACCGTTCGCGCCATAATTTTCTCTTTATCTTTGGAGTCCGTTTTTCTGAGCCGCGGCGAGGTCGCATAATTCACAAGTCCGCTCATCTATTTCGATTCTTCAAGTTTCCCGAGAAACTTAGGTCGACGGGACGCTGCAGAATATGATAGGTGTTGAGCAGAGGGGGTGAGGAGTACCGGTTCGAATTTATGGGTTCCGTGGATGGAGAAACGAGCGAATGAACGCGATATGTTGAACTTGGAAGCGTGGCTAGGCGAGGCGAGGCGAGGCATCGGCTCGTGGAAAAAGTTTCGAGGTCGGCGAGCATTTCGTTCGGAAGATACTGCTCGCTCAACCCACATTTTATGCGATTAACTTTGCTCCTTAAGTATTCCGATCGCCCCTCACCCTCTTCTTCTCTTCTTCGCTCGAAACCGCTGGAAAAACTTCCCGGGAATCGACTCCGTCGTGGTCCGGGAACTTTCCTTTTAACGCCCGGTGAAAATTGAAAATAAAGATCGATTCTAGGAGAGATCGGGAATCGAGAGGAAACCGTTCGCTGGCCGCTCTTCTAACCGAGATTCGAGTTTACCGTAAATTACCGACGTCGCGTCGTGTCGGTTTCAGCGTGTACAACTCGCCTGCTTCTTCTTCTTCTTCTTCTTCTTCTTCTTCGTGGTCTCGAAGCGTTTGGTTGCACAACAGGACGCATTAATTATCCCGATTTTATTCAAACGTCTTTGCATAGCTCTCATGCCATGTTGCAAAAAGCTTCTCTCGTGTCGTTTATCAATCTCATGTTTTTACTCGAATTTTCTACTCGATGTGTTTGAATAGTACCAGTATTATTATTATTTATTAAAAACCCTGCCTGTCGGTTTGGGACACATTCCAGTTACATCTACGCACCTATCTAATTCATTATTCTTGGCAGAAATGAAATGGGGATAAAAATAAAATAAAATGTGACCTTAAAGTTCAAGACCAAGGGCAATTTTTCGGCAACCTTTTTTTACGGATCTTCATGAAACATTTCTTTACATTATTATAACTGCATTATATAAACTTTATAATAATAGTAATCATAAACTTTATTATAACTACATTACTACCCAACACTTTATATTTATTTACATGCATAGAATAGAATTTCAGGAATTTTTTGTACGTGTTATTAAAAAGTCTAGCCACAGGTTTCTGTAGAAAGGCGTTCGTGCGGTACGGGTTTTGATTTTTCCGGGGGTTTAAATTCGAGTCACGTTTGTTGCTCGTCGCGACGGTGTCCGAGCGTTAACAGCGTAACTGTAACGCTCGTGCGGTGTAAGAAGCTTGTCGCGAGGCCGACGTAAATTACAAGGCACCCGGTACGTAACGGTGGATCAAGGAGTCGCGCGGAATGCGCGATAAATAATACATGAAATTATTCTGTCGACGGTTCCGTCCGCGAGACGCGGGCCCGCGAATCGCTTTTCTGTGCTCGTTTACGGGGAACGACCGTCCGGCAACGTTAACAAGGAATCGACCCGGTACGGTCACACAAACACCGTCTGCTTGAACAGTTCGACAGTCTTCGTTTCGTTCTTCCGCTTCCTAAAGCCGCGTTTCGACGCGTCGAAGTAACCCACGACGGTTCTCGTAAACAACCCAGGGGAATAAGCTAACCACAGAGATGGCAAATTGAGGACCACAAGAAACGTTTTATTGCCAACCTTGACCGGTAGCCGCCGACGAGCGTTTCCAAGATACTTATCTTCTTATCCTACGCAACTCGAAATGATTTATTTAACATTTTATGCGACTGTTAGTGGAACCGTAATCGTTCAGGTTTGCTTGTCACGGTTTTTAGAAGCAGACTCTCTGAAGCAATTCGATTGCGAACTGAAAATAACACAGATAGTTTCATCCGACTACGTTTAATTTCGACATGATTGTATAGTCGATTCTTTGTTCGTTGAATTTTATGTCATACTGCTCGTCATGAATTCTTACTCGTTTAGCAAGAGTCCCGTTATCCGCACGCCAAGGCTCTTTATTATTAGACTGCGGATTTTATGGATTTATAGTAAAAATGAGGAGGTGGAATTAGAACTTGCAATCCCACAAAGTGTATCTTCATTCAATTAAATTACAATGTAATTCGTAGTTGCAATGGAGTACAATTATAACATACATTGTAATTGGATTATGAAAAATGAAGTAATAAGCAAGAAGAGGTTGAAAAATCGATGTGAAGGTTTCAAACAGAAGGAATTTATTATTTATAAATTTACGAGCTGCACACCTTCAATTATATTGTATTTCAATTACACAACCGATTAAAATACTTAGAAATTGAATTACAATGTCATTGAATTAGCACAACTCTGACAGAAAGTTCGTTCTCCTTCTCGTTGGACTAACGAGTGATACCGAGAAGGGATAATCGAAATCGTGCAGCGTATCAAAAGAGATTTTTCGGAACGTTGTTTGTCCACGTTTCTTGGTTCGCACCTTTCAGGAGGAATGTCAAAAACGTAACGAACTGGTGGCGTCTCAGCGGGTAAGGGATTACATCGGCTACAGAAAGCGCATCTCGACGACTGACAGCTTGGTTGCATGGGATCAGTGCCTCGTGTGCAGACCGAAGTGCCCGATGACGTGAAGAAATGGCTGTGAAAAGCGTTTCCATCAGTGGGCGGGGATCGATCGTGGGTACGCGTTGCTCCAAGAAGACACGTCGCTGCCCTAGAAAATACCGTTAAAATATTTTATTGCGAGAGATATCCCTCCGCAGCTCCCGCTGTCTGTCGATCTTTCTGTCTCCTCGTTCCGCAGAGAGCTCGCCGTCAAAGCGCATCGACACGGATTGTCGGATTGCAAGAGCCTCGAACAGACACGACGCACAGTGGCTCAATGTTCGCCGAGCGATTCCAGATCGGGAAACATATTTTTACCTCTTCGTATTTACGGTTATTTTTTACTCGTTCCCACGTGGAAGAGTGAGCAATGCGCGTGGAATGCAAAAAAAAAAACAGTCAATATTCTGTCTCCCAATTTTGTTTCATACAAGTACAACGAATTATACATTTATAAAAAAACTCGAGCAGATGATTTTCAAAATTGTTGGAACATTTTAGAAGTTTAAGATGTCGATATATCGTTTCTCCTCTATTAAAATGTTTTTGGTTTCCATTTCCTGCAATCCATGCAGACAATTTTTATTTTTCATTCAGATGTCCGCGGTCTAATAATTAGATTGAGGAACTCGTCGTGGAGATATGAGAGAGATTAAACGAATATGCAAGAGTCAGTCTTTTAAAATTGTTGATGAAAGGAAGACGTTTCTATCAACTATTTTTATGACGAATGAAGATCAGCAATCTTTTTTCATTTTTGCTCGGTTGGAAGCTAGAAGCGCATTTTAAAGGAACATGCGACGCGACTGCTACCGGTGCAACGCGATGCAGCGAGTTCGTATTCCCACGCGATGGAAACGAGTTGTTGCACGCCGGTGCATACCGTCTACCGGGTGACCGGCGGTTTCATCGATCTCGGACAAGAGAACAAAAGGAAACGAGTGTTGAACGAAATCGGACACGATCGATCAGAGGCTCCTCGGTTCGTCAATGGCAACAACGCGATCCGGACCGTGACAATCGTTCCACGTTACGGTGCTTTAGAGCGAGTCACGAGCAACCACGATTCACAATTGCCTCGGAACCGCGATCCTAACGCTTCTTCCCGTCCGATCAAGGCGGAACTCCTTCATTGTATCGGATGCTTGTAAAAACAAATTTATTTATCTCTTCTGTCACGCTCAAAATCGATATACAATTTTAGCCCTCAGACCTTTAACAGCGGACCTTTTTTTACCTTTTTATAGACCCATTAACTTCTCGGTCGTTTCTACTGCTGCAGCAATTTCTTTTACGCATCTTCTTCAGGCAAGAAATGGATCCCTTGTATTCTAGAATTTTTCTTCGAGAGTGCTTCATTTTCCTCGGCGATTCATTCATTTACTCGGTCGCCCATTTATCAAACGATTCATCATAAGAGAACAATACTGAATATGGGAGCTGCCTACGTGACGAATTAGACTGCTGATTATTAGACTTTACGCAAAATAAAAATTGTCTGCGTCAATTCCAAGAGACTCGAGCCGAATAGGCATTTTATTCTTGTTTTAATAATTATGGCAAGCTGAAAATAAATCGTTTCAAACTTTCTACTGTTTTCAGTTGCGCATACGGATTTTTGACGTAGATGCATCCTGCTGATCATAAATACATCTTCTTTTATATTCCAGTATATTCTTGCATATTCTTGTATACCTGTATATTCTAGTATATTCTTGCATATACTTGAATATTCTAGTTTATTCTGGTATGTTCTTATAATTATGTTATAACGTACGTTGTTAAAATATAAGAATATACAAGAATATAAAACTCATAGAATAGAATAAGACAGAAAAATTAATGAACATTCGTCTCTCGTTTGATCCGATTCCCTGTTTTTTCGAAATAATCATGGCTGCTAGCATCAAGTCCCTAAAGGTCGAAGGTTGAAGTTGAATCGCGGGATAGAACGGCGATAATGTCAGCGGACGCGGTACAAGGTGAATGTAGAAAAACCGAGCTAGTTGAAAGCACCGGAACGATCGTTCTAAATGTTTGCGGTGGGTGCAGGTCGCGTCACTACGGCCGGCGATTAGCCAGTTTTTCAGTGTCGTTTTGAAGCCGTGTCGTCGAGCGAAGAAACCGTGTCCCCGGTGTCCCTTTAACGAGTGTCATCGACCCGGTGGAAAGGTCAGGAGTTCCTCGAGAGAGCCGAGTCGCCGGCTCTTGGTGTTTTTTCGCGCAACACGTTACACGCGGAGAAAAACCTGGCATCACAGAGGTCCCCTGTCCAGCGTAGCGTGTTCACTGTTCACCGTGGAACGTCGAAACGTTCACTGTTTTCCGGGTTGCGCGTGACTTATCGTCTCGCGATCGACTCCCGCCCGACGGACGTGACTTCCCCCGAGGATCCTCGATGATTCTCGAGAGACCCGTGAGCCGTCGCCAGGCCCCCAGGGGCCAGACCGAGGGGGAGACTATCCTCTATTCCTCTCTATTTCTCTATTTTTTATTCTCCCTCTCTTGTTCGATCGATTCGAGCTTCCGATCGTTCCGACCGTTTAACCCTTCCGATGCCATGGCCGACCGTGGTCCCTGTGACCGTTGGCGTTGAATCGCCGCCGGGACACTGCGACGAACTCTAATAGTCTCCCACCGATCGGATGTCCAGATAATTAGACTGCCGACCTTTCTGCAAGCTCATACTTTCCTCGGCTGTTCCATAAGACCAACGAGCGAAATGTTTTCATCCAAGAGTAAACCGTTTGTGCTCCAAATAAGATGAAGGCGGTGCTATTCGCTTTTGTTGGCCGTCTGCTGTCCGCTGTATCTCTGCGACATCGTCGAACACGCGATTCTGCTCCCGTGAAATGTCACTTGTGCGATAACAATGTTTGTTGACTTGTAGCAATATGATGTACTCTTTGCTGATCACTAGACTAAAGATTTAACTAAAATTTCAAGATTTTACGCAATTATGGCAAACTTTATCGCCTTTTACAAATTTCTACGCTCTTGGATGATCACTAGACTAGTGATTTAACTAGAACTAGAGGATTTTACGCATTTATGGCAAACATAATCGCATTTTACAAATTTCTACGCTCTTGGATGAACACTAGAATAGTGATTTAACTAGAACTAGAGGATTTTATGCCTTTATGACAAGTATATTCGTTTTCAAAGCGCTATGCAAATCCCACTGGACACATTACGTACCTGTTTCCTTGCAGGCCGCAAAGTCGCACATGCCACTGCAGCATGAAACACGGTTCAGAGGTAATAGAGCAGAGATCAGCTTTCTAAGAGCATATAAGCAAATTGACCTGAACTGTAGGCCGCAAAGATGGCCGTAGCGAAAGGGTTAAACACCGTTAGTCTCTAGGCGGCTCACAATAAGCGCGGCTCGACTCCGCTCGGTTCTTTCACGCGGTTCCCTCAAGCTTCGTACCGTTACATCACTTTCGCTGAACAGCTCGCACGGTTTTTGCGGGACGCGAACCTCGTCGATGATCGACGATGAGTCGCAAAGTCTATCCTCGTTGTTGCCTCACTTTCCTCGATCTCGAGCTTAATCTCCATCGCTAATTTACCAATACGTTGTACGCGTAGTTCGTACGAAGCGCGGGTTCTTAAAGGCCTTGTAAACCCATCACCTTAATTCCAGGACCTGGACGATCATAAGCTACTTACAATCTCGCCTCGAGAGACTGTTAACCTCTTTGAGTTTTATTCATTTCTCCATACAATATTCCTCGCGTATACCACCAGTCTCTACAAGATCCTTAATCGCCTAATCTTAATCCCAGAATGTGTCCAATCGCTTCGGTGACTTGCGATCTCGTTGTTCGATCGTGCAGGCTCTTCAGATCTTTGTTTTAAGATGAACAGAGCTCCTCATCATTTAGTTCCTGTTGAGATATGAGGTTCGCTTATGGGAAACGAGCTGTATTTATTGAACACTTGCTTTACACTTAAGAGGCAAGGGGCACCACGTGATATCACTAACAACTAACTAGAATCTTACTAGATTTTGTATCGAAACATGGGTTTGCGGGCTGTCATTTTTTTTACCTTATACGAGCATATTTTGAGCTGCACTAGGGTTCATTTGATAGAGGAAGGTTAACTGCACCACGCTGTGCCCTATGCCCATCATATGAGTCAAAAATGTCTATTTGTGACAGAAAAATACATCGGAATCTGCTGGTGTTTTCTCGATGTTTGCTCTACTTTGGACTTATTTTTCTGTCACATATTGACATTTTTCACTCATGATGGGGCACAGCGTGGTGCAGTGAATCTTCCTCTATCAAATGAACCCTTGTGAAGATCAAAATATGCTCGTATAAGGTAAAGAAACGACAATCCGTGATTGCGTTGAATTTCCCCATATTCCATTCATGATGGCAGAGTCTAAAGCAAGTCTAGAGCCAATTTTAGTTCAGCTAGTTAGACCAGATGGCACCTGGTCAGGACTGTCAACGTGGAATCGTAACAACAAAAAGTATATAGGGCTTGAGTCCACTCGGATCTACTAACAGCAATAAAGGCATTAATAAAAAAAAAGAAGTAAAAAACGTGGAATCATAGCAAAATTGAAGCGTTAGACTGATACATATGTATGTTTATCAGTGTTACCACAAAAAAGAACTTTAAAGAAAAAACTTTGTACCCCCTGCCTCTTAAACTAATTTATTATAATACACGAAGAGTATAAAGGTTCTATACGACTGGACGTACATACACTGTTCAAGTATCAGGACGTTCTGACTACGTCAACAAATATTCTAATTACATATAAGTACACAGTAGGTGTCAGCATAGGCAGTGTGTTCTTCATTATCGACAGACTAGTCGTTATTACATTCAACAGTTCCAACGCTTTTATCAATTTCTTAGATACAAACATTATCTACGGTCAATTATCTAATTCAGAACATTTCCTGTCGTTCGAGGATTAATTGAATGCAGCGACCGGTGCTCGGATGACGCGAAGATTGAGTTATGCGTGCGAGTCATGCGACGTCGATGGAATTAATTGGATGTTCGTTTTTCTCCGATGGGTGACAGAAAATCGCGTGACATTTTGGGCTCGTCCCCGATGAAATCAACGCGTCCCGTCGAGCGGCGGGCTCGTTCTACTCGTTCCACGAGGAAACAATTTCGCGTCAGGCTGACTCCCCGCGCGCACGACGATCCAATTTCCGCGACCATTTTGTCATTAACTCGAGAAAGGCTGCGCCTCTTTTATATCGGTGGCTCGGCGCGGCCGGGACAATCTAATTTTCGTTGATTGATACAAAGGACAAGCGAGCCGCGATAACTCGAGACGCTCCTCCTCGATAGTCAGTGAGTCACCCGATCAATCCAGAGTCAACGAAAAGCCCACGAGAGACCGCGTTTTCGTGTTATCGGCTACGACGATCACTTTAAAATTCTAACGAGTTGTTAATTCTAAAAAAAAAAACAGTACACTTTTATAATTTAAAATAACCCTTCTTGATGGACGAACTTGTATTATAAATTCAGAGAAACAGGATGTTCATAAAAATAACTGAATGCCTTTAGGGCAATCAATTTATTTGTCAATGTATTATGTTTCACATTTTTTATTAAATATTTGTTGTGTCAAGGAATAGGTACTTTTGATATCTTCCCATGATTCTTGTAGAATTTGTTAAATATTATTCAACTAGTTAATACTTGCCGTAATAACGATTGTTTACAAAAATGAGCGAGCGTTTCGAAAGTTTCGGTCGGTAGTGTGCGTATATCGAATGAATAAATGTTTGATCGGTCCCTATTCCGAAAGGTCCGTATCCAGAAGAAACAATAATTATTTGTGGTTGTTGTTCAAAGTTGTCGAAGCGTGTTCCGAACCGTTCCAGCTCGTACTAGTACTCTTATCGAGGACTGTCAAGCGGTCATTTGACACTTACCGTTTCAAGATACGCGGTCCGATGGTTTTTTAATACTTTTTTACTGCCTCGAGGGTCTATTACGCTGTTACAAATTCTTATCGAGCCTAATCGCCTTTCCGGCCGCAAAGCCGTGCTCGAACTTTTCGAGTAGGTCGAGCTCGAGTTACGAAACTTGGCGTAGGCTCCAAAAACGAGAAAATCCATAGCACGCGCTAATAATATGAAGAATCAGAGCATCTAATGCGATTCAATTTCACCTTATTGTCTTCCCCAAGGTTTCCAAGATGAGATTCGGGCTCGGATACTTTCCCAGCGGACCACTGACCTTCTTATTTCAATTCAATCGGAATGCGCCGACGCGAGTAGAGCTTCGAGATTTTCTCGACGCGCGTCGGTGCATCCGCTCATTGTCGTACGAAATCTACATCCGCGGATCCTGATTTATATTCGAGTAGGTACATCTCATTTTCGACTCTATTTCTTCTCCATAAGTTGGTATAAATTCCATCCAGTATAATATTATTATTCTCGGAATTATGCTGGACACTCGTAAATCCCATCAGTTATTATTATTATTATTATTATCTATTATAGACAGACTGAAGCCCTTTTAAAGAAAGAGAAAGAGAAAGATAAAAGACTACTCGTCTAATGAACAAACAAGTCTTTAAAATTTTGCAAAGAACTCGATAAAAATATCGACACGATTATAGATAGTGCTCGAGTCTGCAATAATGCCATTCATTGGATTAATTAATCCATAAGTGATCTTGCTTTAAGTGTTTAACAAATCTTGTGTTTATATTATATATAAATATATAAAATATTTATATTGTATACATTATTTTATATATTATATTGTATATTTTATATAGATATAGTATATATTATATTATATTATTGAATATATTATATTGTATAAATGTTTATATTATATATAAATATGTGTATAAATATATTATATATTTATATTCTTTGGAACGTAATATAATAGGCAGCGGATCTTCCTGCAAAATAAAAATTTTCGTGCAGAATGAAGTAGAATTATTCGTACGTTTAACGGGTTGAAAATAATATAATAATATGCATAAATTCTTCTAAGACTTTCACTATCGTAAATCGCCCCTATTCATTGTCGTCATAAAATCTTCATAAAAAGTCTCACAAAGACTTGACCGTAGTCTCTGTCAGTCAATCCGCAATTTGGAACAATGAAACAGAAGGAGGCCTTCAAAAATTCACGCAGACATTCGCGCAGATTAATTGACGAAGGCACAAACGAGCTCTATCAAGGCCAGGCGACAGTGCCAGAAGAATCGGCCATGACATCGATGTTGAGTGAATCGTATGTAATCACAGTTCGACTCGCGATAAGGTAGAGAGGTGTATATCGCAATGAATCTCGATGAATCTCGATATATCGATTTTCGTTTGGAGGAAACGTGAGTTGGACGCATCGGTGCACGGCGCAGGAAAGTGTTACGCTGTCCTCGTAACAGAGAAGCGATTACGCATTTGTCTCGCGTGGACGTGGATCGTCGTGGATCTCGTCGAACGAAAATCTACGGATAGAGGCTACACAGCAGGCGCGTGTAATTCAGTCGGAGAAAGGCGTCGCGCTTCGTCTCGTCGTGGGCTGCTAAACGGTGAACAATAAACGTGACTCACGAGCCGACGACCACTCGTTTCCTTTATGCTCGGATCGGTTCAGAAGCGATCCGTTAAGACTCTCCGCAGGCCTAGGCTATGTTAATTAGTTCGACCTCAGCCTCGGGGCTTGTTCTCTGTGGAATTCTTTCTCTCGAAAGCTGCCGCGTTCCTTTAATCTCGGAAGAGTCTCGCTCGTTATTACTGCTGATCAGATTGGTCAAAGAAATTTTTCAACCGCGAACAATTCTCCGTTTAACCACATTGAAAGTTTCACGGGAAAATTGATTCGAACTCCAGAAACCCCGTTCCAAGGAAATTATTCGATACGTACATCTCTTTGAACGTACAGGTGGTTATAATGAAAAATAGATTACAAAATGACGAGTTTCAATATTTTGAATTTTCTAAAAGTTTGGACAGACAGATTCTTTTGTTTTTACGAAGTAATGGCTTTTACCAAAAGGGCCAGATGAGTAATATTTTTAGGCTCGGTGGACCATAGAGCAATAAAAAACAGGAGTTCCAATTTTTTTAAATAGGAAGTGAAATTTTTACATAATTTTTAATATTTAATTTGTTCATGCGAAGAATAATATTAAAACCGGGTCGGAGTAAAAACAGGCGGTGGACTGCAATTTGCCGACCCCTGTTCTAGACTCTTACACCTTCATCGGAAAGGATTGTAGAGGGTACAGAGATAGTACAAGCTCTACATAATTGATATTTTGAACCGAAAGAATAAGGCATTTATAATTTTCTAACCGGAGAAGGTTGCAACGTTGAAGATCCATTAAAGAAGACCATTTGTCTTCGATAAATAAATTAGTGATTGGCAAGGTGAACGAATGAATAAATGAATCGCCCGGTAGCGGATCGCCACGGTCGAAGAGCGCATAAACGCGGGGATGAGCCTGGATTGCGAGCTATTCCAGCGTGGAGACCTCGTAAACGATATTACGAGAGTGTGTCGTGGCCGTGGCGAGCCGAGGATACACGAATTTTTCAGTTGAAACTGTCCAGATGGGAGAAAGAGAGGATTCGCTGGATTCGTGGGTGGCTGGTCGATTTCCATAAAATGGTGGTTGACTGCGTGGGCGGATCGACTCGGATCGTCCCGAGGCCGTCTCAGTTGACTTCCGATCGAGGTGTGTCAGCTCGGATGCCATCGCCGAGGGGACACAATCGACCGATAAATTTCGGTCGGCCGATTCCGCCGCTCGTTACTTTCAAAAGATCGAGCCGCCTCGTTCAGTTCGCCTTTCCACGTGACACACACAATGTCAACTAGTACAATAGCACAATCTAATTAATGTTATTATTATACAGCGGATTTTACGCCACTTATAACAAAAACCGAGTAGGTGTAATTTATAACGGTGAAAACGTTAGATGAATTTAAAGATTCTATTACATTACTTTTAACCCGTTAAACATGTTTAGACAGAAAATCAATTTCTGTGTTATTCTAGTATGTTGTAATTCGGGTAGAGAATTTTTATATTTTGCACAAAAATGGTAGATGTAATTTCTTGTTCGTTCCAAACATACTTGCCTACTCGAATTTGAAGTTGATCGTCAGAATTTAAGAAGCTTTTCTCATCGAAGCGAGCTTGCACTTAAAATTGGAACACTTCCAGCTTCTGTAACAATTACAATTGCACAATGAGCTCTAATTACATTCTAACTGAATGGACAACGTTTCGTTCCTCTAGAGTGAAACAACCCAGGTACAATTAACGAAGACACGAATGTTCTTTTTGGGCAACCTAACAACCCCTCGTAGGACAATATAATCTGAAAATAATTCGTCGGTGCATTCTGGTACTGACGTTCGATCGGAGGTCAACGCACCGGGCGTCGAAGTGTACCGAATAACTTCCCGCTCGAAGACGATAGCGGCTCTAATTTAATTTGCTCTTATCGTCAGTCCCCCTTCTCTTCGTTCTCTCTCTATGGTGCTACAAGGGGGATCGTGTTACCAGACCGTCTCGCGTCCTCTCGTCCCGTCCCGTCTCTCGTCACGCGACTCCCTTGTCGGTCGATTTCCGAAACGACTCTTTTATTTTTCTCCATTCTATCCCGACCCTGTGCACGCAATGTGCAAGCTGCCCCGAAAACGGTGACTCATTTTCCGAGTGTGAATCCCAGGGAAACTGAGTGGAATGGAACGAGGGGCTTTATGCTGTTCCGTACCCCCTTTAAGGGTTCGAAGACCTCCCGATGAATTTTAGTGGTCTGCTCCGCCCTTCTTCGTTTTGCGCTCGGCCCATCTCATTCTCAAAATTTCTTATTTCATTGTTATTGAAGTTATAAAGATGCCAAAATCTAAGCTAACCAATCTTAATGCTCGGTAATTTAGTTGTTAATGACCTGTTGATAAATCAACAAAATTGTTGTTTCTGATTTTTTTATTTCATATTTATATTGCTAAAATGCAATCGAAATCGATCTTGTTATTTTAACAAGCTGATACACATTAACTAGTTAAATCCGTTGCACGTTATCCCGCGCTTTTATCAACAGCTTATCAACTTGCGCAAGCCTGACTACAATGTTCCGTTAGCCATCGATTTATCAGGAGTAGTTACCGAGAAATAGCGACAAGTTTGAGAAACATCATCTAACCGGAAACTGCCTCGCGAGAGTCGGCTGTCCAATCGAGCTCGAAGCGATCAAACGCGATGGCGCGGCCAATCAAGTGAGTTCGTTTCACTTTGGGGAACGATAGACCGCAATTAAGCCGCGTTTCAGAGAACGTTGTCCCGTGCGTCGCATCGCCGTGAACGCGTGTCCGTGTATGGACAATGGCAATGCGGTTGATGGCGTCTAGTCTCTAGCCATCCTAGAGGAATAGAGAAAGAATGGAACGCTGTTGGGCTAGACTATACTGGTTTCTCTCGTGCTCGTTGAAAGAAATATTTCCGTCTACCGTCGCGACGAAACAACCGGACAAACGTCGGCGTATTGCCCCTTTGTTTCCTTCCGGCGAATAATCACGAATACCGTGGAAAAAAACCCATGCCGTTGCTACGTTCTTGTCCCGTGACTTTTCTCATCTTCCCGATGCGTTTCTCCTCTTCCTCGAACGGGATTAACCGTTGCAACGGGCCTCGATCATCGCATTGTTCCTCGTCTCGCAATTTCAAATCTGCACGCAACATTTCTTTCCGGGCTTGGTTCACTCGCCAATCGTCGTTTCATCGAGCTCGACTAGTCGCTGTGCGATCTTAATGCTGTACACGCCTGCGGCGATTGGAAATACTACTAAGCTGGGTAAAGTGCTGTTTTAAAGGTTAAACACTAAACATCCTATAACGTTCAGAAAGAAATTCTTTTAACGAATCTTTCCATTAATTCTGAAACATCGGTGGTAATAAATACATTATTTGAATAACAGAAACATATAGTGCTGACATGTGTTACCTTATAAAATTGACATCGTAGAATTTTTATAGATTTTCTGAGATGTTTTATTATAATATGTGTCGATAATTATAAAAGTTTCTTGTTTCGAGATGGTTAAAGGAAAAGATTTCATAATAGAATATCGTAAAAATTCCATTGAATTTGTTTAGTTTAAAATAATATCATGTGAAATAACGAATAAACTCATTTTTTTATTTAAATTTTGACCACTTTCATCATTATGGGTTCATATGCACTTGGATACAAAATGTGTGCAATCATTTCCAGCGAAATCATTATCTATTATTTTCTGTTTTCTATATTCTATATAAATAAAAATGAAATGCTATTCGTTGGTAACCGCATCACTTGAGAACGGCTGAACCGATTTGGTTAATTTTTATTTAATGTTCGTAGTAGTCCGGATAAGGTTTTAGGGAGTGAAAAATTGGAAAAGTTGTTCGAACAAATGGAAAATTCGGTGAAACTAAAAGTGTTTTTTGAATCATATTTCAATACAAAAAAACGAACGTCGCAGCTTTTAATCAATACTTCAATAGGAATTTACATTATCGATGTCAAACAAAGTAGAAATTTGGACAGGACAACGTCTGTCTGGTCAGCTGGTAATTTCAATAATTGCAAAATAAAAAAAAATCGAAACTGTTAGCGGCCACTACCTGCCGCACGAAAACAAATGTTGAACAAAAAAAGGGATTGAATCTGCACAGAGTCTCGCAATTTTCTCGACGATGATATTGAACAAATATAATTGAATCGCTTTGATGGCTCCGTGAAAGAAGCGATGATTCCCCGTTCGGAGTCGGCGGAGGAGGAAGACTTTCAAATGGAAAATTCGGTCTCTCGGGACGATGATTTTTCTGTGGAAAGATACCCAGCCAATTCAGTTCGCTCTTTTAAAAGCTGGGGTGGAAGACGGCCGCGTGATGACTGGGTGAGGAAAAGAAAAGGGCGGGGAAGATTGAACGGTACCCACTCGATCCAATCAAAAGGTCCTTTGAGCAACAGCGAGGCTACAGCTTATTTTCTACGCTGGTCTCAGTACCACGGGACGAAAATACACCCGATGCCACTCGTTTCGGAGCAGACGTTTCTTAAATAAACCGTACGCTCCCTTCGAGAAAGAGAAATGCACACGATCCTCTTCTACACCTTCACTTCCGGGCTGTGATGCATGCGTCACCTTTTTCCAGTGACTTCAACGAGAAAACCAAAGTATTCGCTTCGTCTAGACTACCCTTCTCATCGGGTGTCCCTAAAATAGAGGGACGAAGCATTTTAACCCGAGAAATGTGGGAGGTACATCTTGAGCTAGGCTGCAAGTTAAACTTCCGGGTAGACTCCAGATAACCTTCAAAATTGATAGACCTCAAGGTAGATAGATCTCGAGCTAGATGGATCTTAAACTACGTAGACCTCAAGGTAGGAGGACTTTTAAATGGACAGACTTCAAGAAAAATATATCTCAAAGTGGTCAAAGCAAAGTAGACTTTAAAATGGATAGATCTCAAGTTAGATATAGATCTTAAGCTAGGTAGACTTCAAAATAGACAGATGTGAGGCTAGATAGACTTCGAGAGCTAGATAGATCTGAAGCTAGATAGACCTTACACTACGTAGACCTCGAGCTAGGAGGACTTTCAAATGGAAAGACTTAAAGATAGATATATCTCAAGCTAAGTAGACTTCAAAATAGATAGATCTCGAGTTAGATAGTCCTCAAAGTCAGACTAGAACTTATACTTGACAATAGACGATCCAGAATTGCAGCAGCATACGTAACATTTTTACCGGTTGAAAATAACTCGAACAAGATACTACGGAAGATCCGCTAACTCAGATCATTGTCAACCCTTCCGCAAGCTCTTCATCTAAAAAAAATTCTGTGGACGTTTCCTCGTTATGTCAGCTAAACGATCCTAGGCTCACCGGTACTGAAACGTTGCCATAATTTTCCCATTCGTGAGATCGGAATTCCGCCAAGATGAAGCCGAGCGTAGTTTTCCCAGCGAGCGCGCGTTCCGAGGAAGCGATTTCTCTGAAAAGAAGCGTCGTCGCTGAAAACGCTAGTAGCTGCGTCCCCTAATGAATGGATCGCGACGAGTGATCTATTCCGCGTCTAGGATCCATCGGCCGTGGACCCGGCGCCGCCACGTCCGGACACGACAGAATTTCAACCGCCTATTTATAAAGCGTGAACGAACGGCTCGGATGCAACCCGTGGATGCAGGCGGCGAACGGGAAACGCGAGCCTACGTCGTTGATCCGGTTAATTCTGGGATGTTGGATTAACGGGAAAAAAATCCGAGGGAGAGGATCTCTCGTCGTGTCTCTCTTCTACTCTCTCGAGCGCCTATAAATATTCCGACGCGGTTACCCGCGAACTGAAAATCAGGCGCGAATTATCGCCCGGGGAAATGCGATATTTTAACGGGGTGGTTTTTACGGCCGACAACAGCTTTGTTCCTCGCTATCAGGAGACTCGTTGTTTGGACGTCCGCTGACAAACGGGCAAACGTTAGTCCGCCTGAGAGTTGCGATTCTCTCCGAGACCCCTAATCCGACGAGAATTCCGTTCTCTACACAGCAGGAATCGCGAGAGATTGAATTGTTGCACGTGTTTGATACAGAACAAATATTTAACGGTGTTCGCAGTGAATATCGCTTTCACTTTTTCAGAATAGCACCGAGTGTAGATGTTGCGATATCGCCGATGGCGAGGAGATCGATATCGTCTCATTTTTAGTCGAGCGTTTGGTAGCGCAAACAAATTTGACAGTGTTTGGGCAGAACCTCCAATTTTATCGCGGTTGAAATGAAATTGCCGTGCGCCTGGTACGCTGTAAAAAATTTACAGCGTCGAGAGAGAAGTTCCAATTTAATTGCGGAGCGTCTGGTATAGTGCAAAAGTTTGACAGTGTTTGGAGAGAACCGACAATTTTAGCACGGTTTAAATGAAATTGTAAAAATTTGATAGCATAGAGAGAAAGAGAAACTCGGATTTTATTCTGTAGCGATCGGAATAGCGTTTATCGCGGTTTGAATGAAAAATTGCGGAGCGTCTGGTCGGCTATAAAAATTTGACAGTGTTAAGAGAGAAAATCCAAATTTTTTGTCGAGTTTGACAGTGTTTGGAGAGAACTTCTAATTTTATCATTGTTTAAATGAAAAATTGCGGAGCGTCTGGTACACCGCAAAACTCGAATTTTATTGTGGTGCATGGTACAGTGCGAAAGTTTGACAACGTTTGCAGAAAATTCGGAAATGATCTCTGCAAAATATGTTTGCGGAGATCGATTCGAACTGGAAACCTCTATTTGAATACTTTTTTTGCCTTTGTTGTTGAACTTTTGTTAATCCTCGTCCGTTCTGTTTACAGATATTCGGGGCACGGCAACACGAACCGTATCTATCATGTCGGTTCCTATTTAAGGTAAGCGGCAATGCTCTTCGATTATATCGCAGTTGTGCAAACACAACGAGGCTTTATTCGCGCAGAGCGGCTACGATTGTGGTGTACGGTCACGGTCCGGTTCAATTTTATTCAACGCTCTCGCGGCGGATTCCGCGTTCGCTTCAATAGCGCTCCCACCGTTCCTATCTTTAGTCGTTTTAACGCGTTCTCGCTGCCGCATCGTACTTCACCGACGCGGTTCTTTGCTGAAAAATTCAAGCGCCCGAGTACACCACGATCGAAACCGTATTTTAAACGCTAGGGTGAGTAATAAGTTCGTTTGCATTCCTTTATGGAACATATTTGATTTAGTAATAATGTCGAACTTCCTGCTGGCTCACTTTTCTTATCTATATTACGGAATGAACGAACTTCTATCTACTGATCCACATTGTCAACATTCTCCGAAAAGCTACTGATTTCATTACTCGGGATCTGGAGAGCATCGTGTAACTCTTATCTGATACTGCACCGATAGCGTTCGTCTTGTCATTTAATTAATAACACAGTTAGTAATTGAATCAGTTGTTGTTCTCAACCTATTACCTGAGAAATGAGCTAACTTGTTGATTGCTTTCTCAACAACTGCTTTTTGTGATCTCTGATTGTTCCTGCATTTGTATTATTTATTGCTGAATTCGGTTTCAAAATTATAATAGACTCATCCATGTATCACTTGAAAAATTTATCGCATTAAACTTCGAGGAAAAAATTGTCAAATTTATTTTCATTAATAAACACAACGATCGGAAGGAGAACATACTGGACTGTTTTTTGGTCTCTGTTTAACAGAAAGATAATATTAACAATATGAAGATAGGTTGAAAAAAGGCAAGTGAAAGGTACAGAGAGGGAAAAACGCAATATAACGGAGAAGGCAGCGGATGAAGCCTCGGTATCGAACCATTATTGTTAGATACGTAACCAATGAGAGCTCTAATTGTTCGACGAAACCGGAAGCGAGCAATCACACAGCGGATCGACGGAAAATCGGTCCGCGCGTCCACCGTTTCCCTCGATCCAACAATGTTTCAGCACTTCCATCGTCACCGATCCCAACCACTCGCGAAATTCTCTTGTGTAAGATCGAAGCGATCCACGAAACAATAGTCTCGGTCTTTCAAGAATTCCGAGAAATGCTCGGGAAACTGTAAACTGTATGGAAGGCGATGATGGACTGGAGATTTGATGCACCGAGCGCGTAAAATATGAAATGTTAGAAATGTAAAAGCGGTATCGTTTTATAGACAATTTTCTTAAATTCTTGAGACAAGAACCGGATTCTCGCCGATTTTTAGATAATACTGTTCACGAATGGGTAGCGGTCGGACCATGTATGAAAAATAAAACAGAGCCTATAGAAATAGGATCAGTTGAACGAGCACTTGATGGAAAGTATGTCTGTCGGATATTGAAAAATTCACCGGAGAGGAGAAGCACCGTGCTAAACGGTTCAGAGGGAGATACCTATTGGTAACGGTGAATCGTCGACTGGTGAATAGCAGCGTTTCACTTATTTGGGTTTGACGAAATAATTAAAGGCCCAACACGTCGCGAATCATGCTCGCGCTTTCTCCTGTAACGCGGGGGAGGACGTACCGCTCGAAACGGCGTTAATTGCGCTGCTCGGTGTCTCTCGGTCGTCCGTGGAAAAGAGTATTCGAGACATTGCCCGTGACGTTTTAATGGACGCTTCGACAAGACCTATCCTGGACGCATAAGCCGCCGTGAAAGTTCCGCCGGGGTTAATAAAAAATTAATCGACGAACATTCATCGGAGCGACGACATTCTACCGGAGGCGGATTCTCGAAAGCTCCGGAGGTTCTTGCAGTGTGCTCTCGTCTCGAAGAACTTGCGAGATTATTTACTTATCTCGCTGAGACGTTCCACCAATTCACTCTGGCAATCTCTTTTAGCAGCGTAGTTTCCAATTTACTTTGTCAACTTATTTCACAATGATTTATTGGTCGTATGATACAGTCTTCCCTCGCATAGTGTGACTTTCGTTTCTACGCATAGTGTTACTTTTTACGCTACGAATGAAACTGAGGATGGAACTTTATTAATTATTTCGTTAGGAAATCTTTACCAATGGATTAGTGATTTATTTTTTATTAAAACGAAACCGAACACGATAGAATTGCGATTATATTTAATTGTTTTGTTGCCAATTGCAATGCTAACGGAAATACAAAGCTTAGAACGTGGTACCTCCACGATTTCTGAGTCTATTCGAAGAAAGACTGTTTATGATTCCTTATGACTAGATTGCGGATCTTTATGCAAAATAAAAAATGTTTGCATTGATTGCAAGACACAGAAGCCAAATGACAATTTCATTCTTCTTTTAAATATCTGATTAAGATGAAACTAATACTTTCCACCCTATACGATAGATTCCTTTCTGTACGGACCCTCTCTCTGCCCCCTGTTTTTTTTTATACATACATTTCTTAAATCTCACAGTTTATTTCTTTAATGTTAATATTGTATTGGAAAATGTTCAACATATTCCTTAGTTATAATTCATAAGTTATCCTTGTAATGTTAGCTAATAATCCCATGTGGGGTTTCACAGTTTAATAAAAAAAAAGGTGAAACTAATACACTGGTAGAATCTTCTCAATACCTTCACTGTTTTAAATTGTACGCATCGATTTTCGTGATAAATGCATAAAATCCGCAGTCTACTTACGATTAAAATTTTGGTTGCTTTCGCTGGTTACGTCAGAGGTCAAATAAATGACGTACTTGAAAACAACAAATAGGTGAAATAAATTGACGTGGTAAATATAGCTGTGGAAGTTCGGTGGAGAGCGATTAATGTTCGATGACACGAGCATTTCCGAGAGACTCTCGCGAGGAGGTCCTGAATTCAGAAGCGTGGGTTGCGACTCCATTAGAGCGAGAGACGTTAATGCCGAACGAAGTCATTCCACCGACGGGATAGCTTGTGGCAGCTATGTCAAGGTCGTGGCAATCTCTCCGCTTTATCTAACGAACTTAGCTCGATTAGCGTCGGCGCGTTCGCCGCTCGTTCGTCGGGAACGCTCGCAGAGAAGCGTCGCGCCGGGTACTTTCACCCTATTTTTTTCTTACAATGGTGTCATGTCGCACGCTATCTTTAGAACATGCCATAGTTTTGGCCACGAGCTGAATCATCTCCGAAAGGCTCTGAGTAATCTCTTCGTCTTGGGAAAATTAGACTGTAAATGGTGAAAATGGAATTGAATGGCCTCCGATGGGAGACCATGAAATTATATTCAGTCAAGAATACAAAGTTTTCATCAGGATCATTACGCTAAATTATCTCGCGAAGAGAATCAGTCTCTGAGCAACGTCTTCGTCTTGGTAAAATTATGTTTCAAATTATGAAACTGGAATTTGAATGGTCATCAATGGGAAATCATGAAACATGGTCGACCAAGAGTACGAAGCCAAAGTTTTGATCAAGATTATTCAGGTGAATCGTCTTTCGAAAAATCAGTCTCTGAGCAACCTCTTCATCTTGGTAAAATTATGTTGCAAATGGTGAAAATAGAGTTTGAATGATCACTGATGGAAAACAATGAAAATAGTCGGCCGAGAATATAAAGTTTTAGTCCGGATCATTGAGCTGAATTGTCTCGCAATAAATCAGTTTCTGAGCAACCTCTTCGTCTTGGAAAAATTAAACTGTAAATGGTGAAAATGAAATTTGAATAGCCTCCGATGAGAAACTATGAAATTATGGTCGATCAAGAATAGAAAGTTTTGATCAGGATCATTAAGCTGAATTGTCTCTTCGCGAGACAACCTCTTCATCTTGGTACAATTATGTTGCAAATGGTGAAAATGAAATTTGAATGGTCATCAACAGGGAAATCATGAAACATGGTCGACCATGATCGACCTCTGAGCAACTTCTTCATATTGATAAAATTACATTGGAATTATTATAAATAATGAATACGGGATTTTAATGGCGACTGATAGGGAAACACGTGGTGTGGGCGGTCAGGAATCCAAAGCCAAGTTCGATCCCCGAGAATCATGGTGTTAACGAGTTCCACGAACAACGTAGTGCTTCTTCCCTGGAACAAGATACCCGACTGCCGAGAATCGAGGTAGCGTACAGAGCGAAGAGGACTCGTAATTAACGTTTGCGTTCGTTACGTCGAGTTCGACGATGATTCTCGGGAATCCTGCAATTTAGGTAGCTCGAGTCCTCGGTTAGCATGGTAACTAGGACTGTTGATCATTCGCGCGAATGCGCTTCGAACTGATCCATTTTCGGTTCAACGATTTCCCATTTAGCCTAGATGAATCTTTATTCTTATCCTGGAAGCAGCCATTACGCTCGGAAAGATTATTAGTTAAACGATGCAAGGAAACAGAAGTTTCGAAAGAACGTGTACGGTTTTATAAAAAAACCTAGCTGACCCGACAATCATTATTTAAATTTCAATAGAAAAAAGCACTTTCATTTTTCCCCGAATTTTCAATGCATGCTCCGCGACAACGTAAACCTGTTCCGGGGCTGCATCTGTTTACTTTTTGTTTGTAAACACGTTGTGGAGATGAGAAGCGACAATACCGCATACACCCACCCAGTGTTTCTAAGAAGAAGGTTCTCACATTATATAATATAAAATCAACTGAGACCAATACAGCATACATGTATTATCCAACACACGATACCACACACACCTACCCAGTGTTTCTAAAAAGAAGGTTTCCGTTATGAAATTAAAATTTGCTCCAATTTTAAGTATCATATTCGTAATCAGCACGTCAAGCTACATAAGCATGTAGAATATAATTTAGAACACTGGGTGAGTGTGTGTGGTGTCAGGCTGGTCCTTTCCGCCCCCCTGTTTTCTCTCTCATTTCTACAGCGTCAAAATGTACACAAATGCCGCACCGGGACAAGCTTACATTACCACGGAGCGTGCAGGAATACGAAAAATTCAATACAGTACTCGCGATAGTTTTTTGCAAATATCTCAAAACTTAAAAGTGACCCCTCAATATTGGAAAAGGAAAAAGTTGTTCAGAATGTATTGCTGCATAACAAATTAAAATTTCATCAAAATCGTAGTACGCAGACCGTGGAGAAGAATTGAACGAATCAGGACTCATCACAGGCTAGAACTCTGTCAGGAGACGAGGCGTGGTATTAATTTACCGTTGCCGCGTTATCGATTGGAATGAAACCGAAAAGAAAACGATGTTTTCAACCGGTTCGTCGAGTAGTCCCCTTAAAGCGTGCAACTACATGCATATCTGGTCCATCTATCCGCTTGAATCGCCACCGTGTTGGAAGATCAGGGGCACGAGGCGAGGGGCGAGCAAGGGAACAGAGAGGAATAGGGTTTAAAAAGGTGTCCCGTGGCGGTGTGGTCGTAACGCGAGCCGTGGACGATACCTTAACGAGAACCGGCAGCGTTAATTTCGTGATCCCGGCAGCAACCTTGTTCATCGAACGGCGCAGCAGCAAGAGCAACACGCGTATCGGAGCAGAGCAGAGCCGTGGTAGTCGTCAGCTGTGCGAAGGTCAGGGTCGTCCGGCAGCCGAGGGTGCAATCGATGCACGACGTCTCTCTCTCTGTCTCTCTTGTGCACCCCTCGCACGCTCCGGTTACCATGGAGACCATCTCCTGACCCATTGCTACAGAGAAGAGCCCGTCGACGCGGAGAGAGGTTGCATCGGGTGTCCGTCTCTCGTCGAGAAGCGTGTGCCGCAGACACAGGAACTCGCACACAAACGAAACTTCCCTCTCCTCTCTGCGACATCGCATCTCGTGTACATCCTCTTCCGCGAGAGTGCACGGTTCCCTCCCTCCGGCGAGTACCAGCCTTCCCCTCTAACCGAGTTCCGCGAGGATTCTACCCGGTCGGCTCTGCTCACTCGGTCGTTCTATCCCACGTCATCTGATTTTTCTTCTCTCCGCCTTCTCGTTTGATCTCCGCTGCCTGTACCTACGCTACACACCGTGCGTCGCCGTGTGTTCCGAGTGACCTTGCCCTCCGAGAGACGCGCACGGAGGGAAGAGTGCGCGCAGGAGGCCGGAGCAGGACGCAGAGAAGTTTCGTAACGGAACGACCGAGCGTTACACAACGAAACGCTGCACCGAAACCGACACTGTTCTCCCCCGGCTTGTTCCGGCTGCCCGGGACAGTCGGTCCCTCTTCTTCCGTTTCTCTCGAGGAGAAAGTATATATTCGGCACGAGGAAGTTACTACTTTGTAGATCGTTCAAGTTCAAATTCCTGCGAAGTGAAACGAATTCCGGAGTCACCTTTTGCGTGTTCCACGAAGGCAATGTTGTAGCTTGTACTCGTTGAATTCCGGCCTCCGGATACACCGGTGTTATCGGATGTACAGGCGAAAATGCGTGGGAGTGAGACGATGTTGTAGTTTGTAATCGCTGAATTCTGGATACCCGGTGTATGCTTCCGAAAGGTCGATCGACCGATCCTGGTAGATTAAACGCTGCTGTGCAGCTTGGGAATTTCTGATGGTGGAATGCTGGAACATTTCTAGGATACTGTATCCTATTGTATCGGCGAAGATTCATTAGAGTTCCGATTAGTCTGGGTCATAGTTCGCGGAAGAGCCGGTCGAGCGATGCGTTGTGCAAGGTCGGTGTGAACGGAGACTAAGGTCAGCTGACACGGATCGATAGCCCCTTGGAATTGTCTGGACATAGTTGCCTGGCTGCCACGCGGTTTTCTTTCTTTTTTTCGGTGTATAGTGCGCGGCGTGGATGTGATTCGTCCGGAGCGTGTACTGCTGCCTTTTCGCAATTGATCGGGTTCAGACATTTTACTGTTTACGGGATATTGTCGTCGACGGTGACGATGGATGGCTGGAACAGCTGGAAAAGAGCGGAGAATTCATTTCTCGCGGCATGGTATCAACGTGTCGCACAGTCTTACGTAGCGGCATGGTTCTTCGGGGTGTTTCAGACGAGCAGGATGTCGACGAGCACCGCCACTGGAGGCGGGGGCGGAGGTGGAGGCGTCGGGGGCGCTCTGACGTTGATGGGCTGTGTCAGGGAGGCATCGCCGCCTCCACAAAATAATCATCATCATCACCACCACCACCATCATCAACAACAACATCGAAATATTGGCCTCAGCGATTTCTCCGCGCAGAGCAGCGTCGATCCTCTTCCGAAAGGTGAGTTGTTCATATAAATTTTCAGTTATCTGTATGGATATTATAATGGAAAGGTGAAATTTGGTACACGGGTTAGCCCAAACGAGTGCACCAATATTTTTTTATCATAGAAGTCCTTCAAGATTAATTGCTAAAATTAAATTAGTGTTATTTCTCTGCCCTTTGCAACGGTAAAATAATCTCGAATAAGACAGGTAGCCGTTAGTCCAAAGGAATGCAGCAATAAGTTTTTATCCTGGAAAACCTACAGGACCAAGTATTAAAAATAAATTACTGTCATACACCTTCAGAATTACGTTAGTTTAATCGGAATGTTTGTGGATCGCTTTTCACAGATCAAAATATAGGAGCATTCTTGCTCGGGGATCGAAGAATTATTTCGCGACAAAGATAGAATGAAAATGTTACTCGTTTTGCTCAACCACCCTTGTTTTATGCGGTATTGAAAAAAATCTTCCCGTGACATATTGGCATAAATGTCTCCGCAGTTTCGAAACCGTGCCGCCTAGAAGAAAACAAAGCGTGACGCAACACGCCGTCGCGATCCCATTGAACCACCGTTTCGCAGTATTTTTAGTGCAACGATAGTCAATGAATCGCGACGCTATCGAAGCTGGCCAATCTCGTGAAAATAGCAGCGTCAATCGATTGGACGTGAATTAACTCGTTCGAGCGATATATTTTCGATCCCCGTTCAGTTTGCGTCTGCACTAGTTGTGAACGCGCTCGGGTACACGTGTGTACACACGGAGAACAATAATAAAAGATAAAATAAAATAAAAAATAATTTAATAAGAATTAAATTGCTACCGAGTGTCGACGTGACGGATCAAATATATCAAAAGTTAGCCCGGTATAATTGCGATAGTACCACGGATCTCTCTTGATGCGCTCAACCGTGTGGTATTTCGGGTTAAGCGACGTTGATCGCGGTACGCGTTTGGAGGGCAACCGTGTGAAATTTTCTCGACAATTAATTCATTCCGAATTATTCCGGAAATATTTTCAGAGTTTCGGATATTCATAGGGCTGGAATGTCTGAGGATCTTGGGAGTGCAAAGGGCTAGAATTGTCTGAGGACCTTGAGAGTGCAAAGGGCTAAAATTCTGAAGATAATTGGGAATGCAATGAGTTAGAATACTGAGGTATAATTCGGAATGCAAAGGGTTAGAATAATTTTAACGATATTTGGGGGAGGGGTGCAAGGGGCTCTAGAATTCTGAGGCATTTGGGAATGCAGAGGGCTAAAATTCTCGAGGATCTAGGAATGTAAAGGGTTCTAGAATTCTGAGCCATTTGGGAATGCAAAAGGACTCTAGGATTCTTGAGGATCTTGGAAATGCAAACGGCTAGAATTCTGTGAGGATCTTGGGAATGCAAAGGGCTAGAATTCTGAGGATAATTGAGAATGTAAAAGGACTAAAGTTTCCTGTAAGAATCTACGAAATGCGTAGACCCAAGGCCTTCGAAAATGCAGAGACCACTTCGCGATAGTAGTTCGAGAAGTTTCCGCAGAAATGCCAGATACCGAAGCCAAGGTCTCTCAAGATTTCAAAACAAGAGCGTAACGAAAAACTATGATTAATTGAATAGTGGTGAAACCTTGAGACGGCTGGAATTGGTTCGAACGGCGTGTCGCTTATTATCTAAGATCGTTCTGAAGGTCAGGTACTCCGCGTAACAATCCTCGATACGAGCGCAACAAGACCCACCTTCAAATTACACACCGAGATAGAGAGGCGGCTTATCGAGGCTAGTTTTCCTAGTCGTTTCGTTTACACTGGAGCTCGGTTAATCGCAATTATCTGTAATTTTTAACAGCGATAACGCATTATTCGGTGAACCCACGCGATCATCTCAGGTATCGTCGGAGCTATTATTATCGAGAAGGATCGACGATAATCGTGGTAATTTCGTACCAACGTGTACCATGCTTTATTCTCGCGGGACGAAGAACCGAATTCGGGAAGAGCCTCCACCGATACAATTTTATCAAAATTGATTCGCGGAGAGGCGAAATGAACGGCGATGCCTCTTATCGCGGAAAAGTATTACGAAAAATGGCACGCCGTCGGCGAGAGACGGTCTAGACGCGTGTCGGTAAACGACGTCTCGCGGCGAGATCGGTTTCTCAAGGTCTCAGCCGTGGATTACAGCGTCGCGGGCAAACGAGCCGTGCTATGGGAAAATGGATTTACGTAAACGGGACTCGCGTTCGTCGCGGATCGTCCGCGTATCCTATCGATTCCGTAATTCAAAGTCATCTCGAACGAAAATCCTTTCCTGGAATCGCGTTACTCGCCACGATGATCGTCAAAATTATTTTTAAACCAGCAGCTGTTTGTACAAGGAAACGTATCGATTCAACCTGACGGTATCGAAGTTTAATGGAATGTTCTAGCTTACGGAAGAACTTTTACACAAATAGAAATTTCCATAGAGATACAATAAGATAGGAATTATTTTTGCAGAAAAAGTAGAGTTTCGCGTAATTGCCGAGTCGAGAGCGTCGAGAGCGTCGATCGCGTGCAAACCACCGTCCAGATAAAATACAAGGTAAACGTTGTCACGGTACGGTCGAGAATTAAGGTGAAAGTTTCCGCGAGGCGGCTTCATGTTTCTGGTTCCGTTCGACCGTGCAACGAGAACGGCAGCATATACGTATATGTATATAGATGCAATATATGTATTATATGAATAGCATAATGGACGCGTGGTTCCAGCGAGTTATTAAAGGGTAATCCAACGGAGTGCCCTTTTATTCATTGTCGTCGGAGGAGGAACGTGACTTCGTTGCCGTTTGCTCCCGAGAGGGTCCAACGACCTCTCTTTATTTTCATTAGCTGCCGGTAGATTACGAGGCTCCCGGCTAGATTAGCTTGTAAGTTAATATCTGAATCGGTCCCGGCGATGAGCAATTAACTTGAACCGCCTTTTCGAGACGTCTCCGCGCAGGGGCAGTCTAGCGTCTTGCGATCAAAATGGCCCACTTCCCCGTCGAGTCTCGGCCGTCTAGACCGCGGAATTTTCGCTGAGATTTACGCTTTCTTCTCTTAATCCACGGAAAATTTCTACCGGTGTCGACGACTCCACGAGATCACTCGTGAAATAGTCGCGACCGGTTCGAGACGAATACCAACAGAATCAATACGATAATCTTCTCAAGGATTTCTTTAACTCGCCAACACGGCTTTAACTGCATCTTGATGCGCTATTCGACGTTCAATTAGCGCTTCGAGCACCGCGTCCTCCACGAAAAAGAATTATTTGCCAATTCGAACAGTTAATTTTTACGCCGATGTGTTCTCGGTATAGCAACAAAGAGGTTCGAAGAATAGCTATTCAATTTTAATTTTACTCAATAAATTACTTTAAAGCGAATGTACATAGTTGGGAGAAGTATCAAAGTACAGTTAATACTGTCTATCCCAAAAATTTATTATTTCCTTAAAATGGAAGATTCCTGAGGTCCTTTGTGGAACTGTTCTCCGAGGCTTTTTTACGAAGTTATTAACATCATACGAGTTAAAAAAGTCTTTGTGAGAGAAAAATACATTGGAATCTGCTGGTGTTTTTCTCGATTTTTTCTCTACTTTGGACTTATTTTTCTGCCACAAAAAGACTTTTTTAATTCATATGATGGCGCACAGCGCAGCGCTATGAACCTTCCTCTATCAAATGAACCCTTGTGCAGCACAAAATATGCTCGTATAAGGACAAATAACCGAAGCCCGCGATTGGATTCAATTTCCCCATATTCCGCCCATGAAGCCAGAATGTAGAGCAAGTTCAGAGTCAATTTTAGATCGGCTAGTTAGACGAGATGGCGCCTAATCTTGACTGTCAACGCAAAATCATAACAACACAAAAAAAGGGCTCGAGTCCACTCGAATCTATTAATAACAATAAAGATATTAATGAAAAAAAATAATAACGTGGATTCATATCAAAACTGAAGCGTGTGATGCTGATACATATGTATGTTTACCAGTGTTACCACAAAAAAAAAATTCCTCGCGGAGATTGGTGACACTGATAAATACCCTAGAATAGGTGTTCCCAATCCCCTAACAAAACCCCGTAGAACATTTTCCCAAAGGATTCGCCTTTTCCAAGAATAAGAGTGAAAGAATCATTTTGCAGAACGAATGGCAACCGAATTTCGCCATCGATTTCCACAGATATCGAACAGCGATTGCATCTCACGCACTTGACACTAGCAACGCGGTTGCCACGCATCAGTGACCGACGACATTGCTGAACCATGAAAAATAGCGTGATGCGCGGTGTATCGTCCGTAAGAAGATAACAAAACATCTGTTACCGCGTTCCGTGGAGCGACGTTCACGTTTTACGTAATACTCGAGTTGCCTAATTCCATTCGGTGGGCTCGCCGGTTAATCCAAAGGTACACGGATCAACGTTGTCCCTTTTCAATGGCGCTCGATCGCCTCACACTCATCGCCGCAGTCTGCAGGCAACGGAAAACCTGTTTCGATTGAGAAACACTGACTCGGTACACTTCCAACTCACGCCACTTACAGCACTGTGCTAGTAAACGCTGCGGGAATGTTTGTACAGCTTTTCGGTCGATGGAGAATACTGCGCGAAGCTGGGCATTAATCTTAATCTTCGAACGTGGTGGAGTTCGACAACAACGAAACAATTGTTTAGAAAACTTCCCCACAGCCTCTCGTAAAATTAAAGCTGAATAAAATGGTTTTAACCATTCTATATTAACAGCAAATACGATCGTTAGAAGAATATATTTACAGTTTAATAAATCTGGGATTTTCATTCGTTCTTTGAATAAATCGAGAGGAATGCCGGTACGCTAGTTTGATATTTTTCTAGAGGTATCACCATTTTATGAAATCCACAAATAACGATTTATATTCTCGTAGGCAAACTAAAAGATACATTAATTACGACTCGATTTCCTTGAGAGTAGAACGACACCGCCTGTTGAATTCCATTAATTTCCGAGTTTTCTATATTGCAAACAAAATTCCAACAAGGCTTTTACCTCGGAATTTCGTAAGAGCCGCGTGTTTACAGATTGATTACAATATTTGTCGAACGATTAGCGATCGGGCCGGGCCAACTCGAGGGAACTCTTGATGGCGGACAGGGAAAGTCATTATTTTATCGCGAGTTAAACATTAACAAGTTTCTCTCTTGTTACACGCGACACTCGAATTCCTTGTTGTCCCTTTTTCACGCTTTCACAGCGCGTTTTCATTTGTTGCATCGTGTAATTGGAAATCCTGCGATTCCTCGGAGCGAGCCTGCGAGCTTATGCGCGAGCGAGCGCGCGTTCGAGTGGCCATTCATTCCGCGATTGGCCATGGCCTAGTTTCGCAGTTTCTGTTAATAGCCGTGTGTTCTTGCTCAACGACGCGTGGGCACCACCTTTCCTCACCGAAATTCGACTCGATTCACCATTTGCGATTCAGGTCTCGCGAGGCGCCGCCTTTGTTTTCGCATAACACCGGAAAAATCCATTTCTCGCGTACCTAAGCCGTTTTCGTACTTTTCCATCGCCTCGCGATGCAATCGGGTCGTGCCACTAACTATAAATAAGTCAACGCGACCGTCTTTTCGTTAACCTTAGATAACTGGACTATGTAACCTAATCGCGCCAATTAGTGACACTAACATAATGAAACACTTTTTAATTAGCAAGGAAAATACTTTGCCTTCTAAGAAAACAGAATAAGCGAAATGTTAAATTAATATTTGGTATCTGATTTATGAATCCGTGTTTGATGGATCATCTGATATCGCCCCAAATTTATTTAGCAAGAACTTTGCCTTTTAAATTAACAGAAAAAGTAAAATGTAAAGTTAATATTTGGTATCTGTTTTATTAATCCAAGTATTTGATGAATCTTCTGATATCGCACCTAATTTATTTAGCAAGAACTTTGCCTTTTAAGGAAATAGAATAAGTGAAATCTAAAATTAATATTTGATATCTGATTTATTAATCCGTGTTTGATGGATCATCTGATATCGCCCCTAATTTATTTAGCAAGAACTTTGCCTTTTAAGGAAACAGAATAGGTGAAATGTAAAATTAATATCTAGTATCTGATTTATTAATACAAGTATTTGATAGATCATCTGATATCGTCCAAAATTTATTTAACAAGAACTTTGCCTTTTAAGGAGACAGAATAAGTGAAATGTAAAATTAATGTTTGGTATTTGATTTATTAATCCAAGGATTTGATGAACCTTCTGATATCGCCCCTAATTTATTTAACAAGAACTTTGCCTTTTAAGGAGACAAAATAAGTGAAATGTAAAATTAATGTTTGGTATTTGATTTATTAATCCAAGTATTTGATGGATCATCGGACGTCGCCCCTAATTTATTTAGCGCCCAGACAATATGTTGTTCGTTCGTATCGCTTAACGCGCGAAGCCAGATCTAAGAGATACAAAAGACCCGAGCGATTGTGATAAATATTCGCGGTCTCGCTGCGGCCGCGAGATTCTAACAAAGTGCATAGAACGGGTTCGAGATAATGGTGCGACTCATGGTATCTCCCCCGATTATCAGACTCTCTATATTTCTTCCATATAAGGATCCGATACGAGTTATCTCAGGCGCGCGTGTAATCTTATCAGCGTATTATTTCCGTGTTAGTATCAGCTAGCGAGTGCAAAATTGGTCAGTTGAACATACCGCGCTTTTGTCGCGAACGGGAGAGATCCGTCCAGAAAGAGATGTCCGTGTTCGACCTCGAGGATTTTTTCGGTAACGTGTGAACTCCGTTTTCATATTCGATACGGAACGGTGAAAGTGCGTTGCTGTCTTATTTTTAACCTTTAGCACTCGATTGATGACTCTGAGAGAGAGAAAAGTTGCTACTAAAAATTGCTGTACCATTATTCAAAATATTGTTTACATTATTAAATATGTCGGTAACCAATCGCTATTGTCAGCAGATTTGATTCGTTCATGACAAAATCGAGTAGGTGTAATTCAACACCTAATAAACATATCGAGAGAGACAACAAATTTCTATTTCACTCCAGTTTCTTCTAATTCAAGTAGAAAATTTGATTTTGCATAGAGATTCGCTGCCTGTTATAATCAATTACTAAACATTTAGTCATTGGATAAGGTATTATTCCAATCTGGTACCCACGGAATTGAAAAAAACCATATATAATGGAAATATTCTAGGTCGGAAGAAGTGTTTAGTTTTCGAGTTGAAATAACTCCGAGTGCAAAGGGTTAAGTGCAACCGAGAAAGTGCCGGGCGTACGGTTTCTTAAGATAGTGGCGTATGTGGGTGGTAGAGAGTGAGACAGAATAGCACATTCTAAATGTGAAACGTATCCGTCGAGCGTTCGACGATCGATCGTTCGATTTTTACTTGCTTTGAAACGCGTCCAATTAGAGGGAAAAGGTACCGGTGACGTAAACGGCTGATTTAACGGGTCCGTGGAATTTCTTTGCGGTAAAGAAGTGAATTAAAATTAACCCGAGCCGTCGCGGAAGGGTGAAAGGAGAAACCAGTCGACAGTGGGAGGAGGGTTTGCGAAGGGAATTACGTGACTGTGGTAAAAAGAATCGAGAGGGGTGCGACGGTGTCGAAAGGAAGGGTGACCCTTCTGCCGAAACCGTAGAGTTCACCGCAGCCTCGAGGATCGGAGACACGTCGCGGAGGTTTCTCGCGCGTTTACTCGTGTCTAAGGGCGAGCGGAGTGCGTTGCTGCCCTTATGAATCGCGCCCTCCACTTCCGCGGCCATTCTTCTTCTTTGCCGCCTTTTCGACGACTGAGAGCGTCGCTCGCCGTTGGCGCTTCGCTGCTTCTGTGCTGCGTCGAGCTTTTTTGCTTTCACCTAGCCGCGGTCTGCTCTGCTTTGCTGCGCTCTGTGTTCTGTGTTCGATGCTCACGCCCCTTTTGTCGTCCACCCCTCTACCCCCGATACGCCGCAATTTAGAAGGCATCCGTGCGTTAACGAGTGCTCGATCGGTCTCGAGGGCTCGCGTTATTTGCTTATCCTGCAACCCTCGCGCCGCCCTTCCACCCATAACGACCCCTCGCGTTGTCGCTTTTAACTCTTCGAACACCGTACTTCTTCGAAAACATCTCATTCCAGAATTATATCCGCCGTTCACAGGCATGACCGATTAACCACCTCCCGGGTTTGCTATTCAATCGTAAAGTCATTTCGTTTTCTCAAGGGATATATATATAAGTTTTATTCGATCCCCTTGGGGTTACAAATTTACAACCACTCCTCTCGCCATCACGCTGTATTTACAACCTTACAAACTAAAAATCTTAAATATAATATAAACTTACATCTAACCTTAACCTAAGAAACGCACGCTAGAGAGAGAGACACCCGTTATTTACAATATTTACAATTAATTACACCCAATGCTCCTTACCCCCTGCGCCGACCTCTGCTCAACCAGAGCCTTTCCCCGCCCCCCTAAAATCCTAAACCACCCCCCTCCCCTACCCGTGAACTCCCTTTTCCGGTTGACCCATTCACTCCATTCAACTATCACTCCCACTCCTCCATTCGTCTATCATCCTCATCCATTCCTCCCCTCCTCCTTCATCCTCTAAAACTTCCCACATCCTCTCCTGCCAACCTTTCTCTTCATCCACTCTCAAACACACTTCCCAAACATGCTCCCACGTTTCGCTTTCCCATCCACACATTCTACATTTTCTCTTTTCTTCACTCAGCCAATATCTCTCTCCCACCATCTCATTCCCTAGCCTATACCTCGCCACCCTCTGCCATCTACTTTCTCCCCACCCTTTCTTTAGGTAGCCCGGCAAACCCTCTCCCTTTACCCTCCCATACCACCTGTTCGAACGTGAGTTTTCTATTCCCTCCCATCTATCCCTACTTTGTCTTTCCCTCTCCCTTTTTACAATCTCTCCACTTACTTCTTCTCTCCTCTCTTCTACCATTGCATTCCAATCCTCCAGTGACCATCCTTGTCCCACAATAAATTCCTCCCTCTCCCTCTCCCACCCGTCCCTTATCCCTCCCCTCCTATCCTTCTTCCTTATTTCTTCCCAACAAACCCGTGCCAGCTCCCCCCCTTTACCCTCCCCTAGCTTCTTCTCATATCCCCATGCCCTTAGCCCTGCTTTCCCCCTCAATAATTCCCTTTGCAACTCTTCCCTAACCATGTAACCTGGCGTACTCCTATCTACCCCTAGCACCCATTTCAAGTACCTCTCTTGCAACCTCTCCAATTCTTCCCTCTCCTTCCATCCCCAAACTTCCACTCCGTAGCTAACTACTGACCATATCAACCTGTCAAACAACCACAGTCTTTTCCCCCAATCTTTTCCAAACTTCCTCTTCCCTATGCCCCAGACCTGCCCCATAACGGCCGCCCCCTTCCTTAGTCTTTCCTCTATATGCGCCTTTTGACCTCCATCCCTCGTGATCGTGTACCTTCTCAAGGGATAACGAAAGCCTTTTTTTTATATTTCCTTTCTTTGTGACTCGGGACGTGGGGGAAGGCCCTGTCTAAGATTCATTCCCCCACGTCTAATCCGAGGACAACCGCTCATGTTCTTGGCTATTAAGGGATAACGAAAGCCTATTTTCTTCACAATTAGAATGCCTGACTCTTCAGGCAACTTAAAGATCCCTTGCTAGTAAAATTTTTGTTTTTGTTTTCTTTGTAGCAAATAATTGAGTTATATGACTTTTCACGATCTCATTTGGAATACAATTTACACTGTGTAAAAAATGGTGAAACCACTTTGCCTTTCGCGCTCTAGATTTTTACCCTTACGGTAATTAAGAAGCTGCACGCGTTGGAAATGCGTACTTTGCTTTTGTCGCGTTCTGTTCTATCCTCCCGACGATCCAGCAATTATCCCATTATATTATTTATTTATAGCACTGCCTAGTTCGCAGTTTCCAGCCGCTGCACCCATTTCCATTCATTCGTCGCTATCGTCCGCACGTAACCGGCAGTCCACACATCGCGGCACCCCTATTACATAAGAATGCACTGCGCGTTATTTCATACTTCTCCAGGGTTAGATAACCAGATAGCATCGCTTTGCACTCGCTGCTAACCCCGCCGATTAATCCTAACGTTACTGGTAAACTCGCTTTTCCATTTATATCTTGCAAGTCCCTCCTACGCTCGTTTTATAAGCTTCTATTGTTTGAACCTTCAATGCGATGCTGAAATACGAGCAATTGCGTATCTAAAAATAACCTAAATTGACACGGGACGGTGAAAACAATGGTTCAACGCTGGAGACTTCACCCCTTGTACGTTTAACCCCTTGCCGTATTTTAACGAGTCAGACCCGACATGAAGATTTTAACAAAGTCCAACAAATATGAATGTCATGTGATTCTTTTTAGATAAAATAAAATTTGATTCGTTTGTAATCAATATTTAAGCATTAAAATTAATGTAGCCATACTGAAAATATAAATTTTCGCTTTTACGACGTTTTTGGGGATAAAGACTTTTTAATCAATGTAACAAAAATGGTGCGGCAAGGAGTTAAATTGAAATTCTATTTTATTGTAGTCACTGGAGAATACGTGGGTGCGCAGTAAACGTTAGAAAATTATAAACGACGAAGAAATTCTAATGATTGTACGTCTCATCTCTCGATAATGCAGATTTTTCAGTATTATCAAATCGCTAGATAAAAGATCAATCTAGGCCGCGTTCGCCCTTAAAAGTCGTATTTTTATTACCACGCTTATATTATCTTGCCGTGTTGTTTGTTGTACTCGAAAAATCTTGTAATCGAATTTTAAACCACTTCCCGATGAGCTAAAAACTTGAAACTTTAAACATAGCTCAGAACTGGATGACAATGCATTATTAAATTTTTTTTTAAAACTGTGGGTTTAGAAGATAAAAAAATAATCTCAACACAGAGTTATCTCTGCGGAAATTGAACCCGGGCCTTACTAAATACGATCGGTGGTAAAGACTAAAAGGTAGAGAATAAAAAAGTATATAGAACACTTTTTAAAGTGACGCTTATATTAAAATGTACTAAAAAGGAGAAAATAGTTTTTTTAGGTAATAGTGACTATAATCTATAGTCACTATAATTTATTGACTATAATTTATAGTCACTAGTAAAAAAAATAATTTTCTCCTTTTCAGTGCATTTTAATAGAAACGCAGTTTCCAAAAAGTTTTTTTTTATATGTCTTTTTTCGTTTATGAGACTTAATTTGCATTATTCGGCAGTATGTAGTTGTCGTAGTTTTATGAAAATAGTTACGTACACAGTTTTACGCTTTCGACTAATGCGAATTACGCCTCGTAAACATAAAAGTAGGAGTTTTGAGGGCGATCGCGGCCTACATAGCGCTTTTGAGTACTGAAAAACGCATCCCGCAACCTTGTAATCGTGAAGAAGCTAGCTTACCATCTGAATCACGAAATAAATCGCAACGCGACCTGTTTCGGAACTCTCAGTCCGGAGGGATTAAAACAAAGGTAATATTTTGTAATTGTTCCGAGCAGCGTCGAATTAGCGCGAGCAATACGGACGTGATTATGGCTGCGAGGCGGCGCGGCGAGAGGTCCATCGCGAGGGATAGTTCGATCGAGCGGGATGAAATTGCGTCGACGGGAAGTGGGTCAGTCGAGCGAATTAAATCGTTTCCCGGCGTGGAAATTCGATTTTCCTCGGCCTCGTCCGCGCCACGGAATTCTCCCGCCTCCCGAGGTTCGCTCTCGAACTGGGACACTCCGGGCTAAAGTTTCTTTCGGACGGGATGATCTGCGCAGCGCGTTGATAACGGTCCATCGTTCCGCGATCGATGCGCGAGAGCAGCCCACGATATTAGCGCTCGACCACTTTGCCATTATCTGTTTACTTTTGATCGAGCACCGCCGCTAATTGCTCGAGGAACCATTGCCGGCCTTGTGTTATCTATCTTTTATCTCGGATCGTGTGCGTTCGCCGCCGTTCTCGATTAGAATTCTTGTTCGCGGAGAAGTTAGTAAACAGATCGGGCTCGATCGCGGCCGAAACGAACTTAACAACTTTCTTTTGAACGACAATGCCTCGAAAGACTCTCCTGGAGCATATTACTCGAGGCAATCTCGCTCGTCTACAAGATAAACGTCACAACTCGACATTTTTCAAATCAATCTCAATAAATACATTTTTATGTTAATATTAGGTTGCAGGGAAAGTTCTGTCGTATTTTTAAGAAAACATTTGAATCTATTTACGAAAATATATGTTTAATATTTTTGTAAGAAATTGTCATTTTTAGAATAATCTGTCAATTCCTCTTTCCCAATGACTCACTAGCAACATGCGTTGTTGTCTCGCAAGCCAAATCACCTGCTTATTTAAAATTCCACAGAACTTTCTCTCCACATGAGACTGTTTAACATTTATTCTTCGTATTATGAATATGTTAAGGGATACGGAGAAAATAACCGAAAGCATCGGTGATTTAAATTATTTGAGAAACTGCTAAATAAGTAACAAATGAACAATTTTTAATTTTATTTAAAACAACAAAATTTAAAAAATTAATTATAAAATTATTACAAGAAATGTATATTTATTATTATGATAGTTATCAGTAGGTAGGAATAATTTTTTAATGAATTTTAGTCAAAATTTCATCCCGATAACTGTTATGGTTTAAAAGTTATAGTAAAATGCCAGATTCCCTTTGCCCTTCCGCGACGCTGTCCCCCCACCCTCGCGCTTCGGCCGAGGCAAATAAAAGCCAGGTGCGAGGCACATGACGGTTCTTCGCTTAGCGGTCAAAATGTTTCGTCGCGAATGAATTTCGACTGATTTCACGTTTTTTCTCTATACATTCAACATAGGAAAACAACACTCCCCTTACTCTAGGAGGGGACGGGGACGAGGGTTTTACCCAGAGTAAACGCCTGAGCTGATCGCGAAAATTTTCCGGGCGCGGGCGAGGCAAACAATACACGTTGTCTCGTTGGTCAGCGGTAAACAATGCGTTATTACATTGGTTGCCTCGCCCGGCCGATTCAGATTTAGTTCAACTAAACCGTGGATTACACAGTCCTGGAAAATCCTATCGTGTTTGGTATCATTTTAATCAGAAAAATGTTGTGAATATGCATTTAAAAGTGTAATTTGAAAATTTTTAAGACTACAAAAACACATATATAGAACATCCTGCAAAATAATCTACAATTATAAAGATAAGTTCCGCAAGTGAAAAAAAAACACATTTTTCGCTAACAAAGTAGATAGGAATAATTTTTTAATGAATTCTGGTGGAAATTTCATCCCGATATCTCTTATGGAGAAAACGGAACGCTGCGTCCAGATTCGCAAAGGTGATATCACCTTTTGGCTTCGCTTTCTTTGAAATCGGAATATAATTCTGTTTCTCGAACAAGTGAGTTGGACAAGAGGTTAGAGTTCGTGATTTTTTGATTTACGAGTTCCGACGCTACAGGGTCCAGATCCCACAGTTTCGAATTTTCTCTTCTCAATGATATCGTGGTCGTCGAGCACACAAGTATCGCGCTGGCGAACAAGCGAGCGAGCGATTGCGTTACGCAATTGCGAGAGAAAGTTCACGCGAGATATCGGGCCGACTAATTGTCTGGCTCTCTGTTGCGGTCACGCTGCAGTCGTTCGTGTACTCGAAACTGAAACACCGGAGAAGAGTACACCCGATGTTACGTACTATTCCCAGTGTCTGGTTCCCGGGAATAAAAGATTCTGAAGATCGTTTCCGTGTTCCGTGTTCGCAGAGCCGAAGAAACGGCGTTTTCATCCGTTGAGAGGCCTCAGGAAAATCTTCCGACGGAAAAGTCGCGGTGCAGCGGACACCAGGCTGGTTTCGAACCATGTGGACAGGGATCCCGAGATCACGAGACTCCCCAGGGAGGACATCACCGACAGACATCCGGCGGGACGTCCTGAAGAAGCTCGCAGCCGCAGCGCCAGCGAGCTACTCACCGATTCCTGCGACCGGGAAAGGTGAGTCTCTCCGTTCGAAACTACCTTTTAATTTTTAACGAATTTTATAAACTACTGTCACCGTCGCAAATCCATTTCATTTCAATCTGATCATTAGACACTTATGAATTAATGTTTTCGGCGCAACTGTTTCGATCAATTTTTAAATTTATTTTAAAATAAATAAATGTTATTTAATATTTAAAATAAATAAATTTAAAAATTGTTCGAAACCGTTGCGCCGAAAACATAAATTCATAAGTATTAAATATTTACGATCGATACAATAGATTATTGATCATTAGACTGCGGATCTTCATGCATTTATGGGATCTATAAATTGTCAAGAAATGCGAGAATATAAAATTCCACAGAATCCAGAAATACAAAGACTACAACAAAGACCACTGAAAATAAGATATCACCGGCTCCACTTTCTTAACATTCGCCTCTAAAAATTGAAAATTGCATGAACACCAGCAGTCTACTGATCATTATTTAACCCTAAACCCACCACGACCGGTCAAATGACCGGTTCTAGATTCTTATTTCACGATTATTAAAATTATAAAGGTGCTTCCGTAAGACGTGAGTTAATAAATGTCTTTATTACTGCACATATTAAGTCCAGCTAAAAATTCGAGACGGCCTCGCGAAGTAATCTATGTAGCTTTAAAAGAGCTCGATGAATGGAAATCGTAAAAACAACATTTAACCGATGTTGATAATAAACAAACTTTACGAACCACTGGGACTGTCGCAGTCCAATTCAATTTTAAGCTGATCGTTATTTTACATGCATTGATTCAGCTAGACTTTTGTTAGTTCACTACGTTCTCGATTTGATTTCCATTGAACAAATACATTGTACTTTTGAAGTCCAGTTGAAAGTTCAAGACGGTCTCGCGAAGTAATTTATGCAGCTTCAAAAGAGCTCGGTGAATGGAAATCGTGAAGACAGCAACTGAATGATTCCTTGGATCAACACACTGGTCGATGTTGTGCTACCAGGAAACTCGGTGCTCGCCGTGGAAATATGTGAATCGTGCCCACCCTTTGTTTCTGTCGACAATGAGAAACTCAAAGGAACGTAATGAACATTCTAGGCAAACTTTCGAGCAACGTCTCGTCGCTGCTTTGACGGATAGAAGTCAACATTGTTGGTACTTTCCGAAACAGAATAAATTCATACTGAACACTATACTTGCTTAGAAAGATCAATAAATAATACGATAAAAGACCATAAGATTGCACGTATATTTTATGGTGATTGCGATACGACAATCTAATAAATAAGCCATAAAATTTTCGAACAATTTGTTCATTGAGGAAGTTTAATAAATAGACAGCGTGTTTTATGAATTTATGGCAGAAACGAGTAAATGTAATTTAATCAGTAAAAACATTAGAAGAATTCAAACATATTGTCACATTATTTTCAATCTATTAAACATATTAAGAAAGAAAATAATTTTCAATTTCACTCCTGTTTGTTGCATTCAGGTAAACAATTTTTATTCTTCATAAAGTTCCACTGTTTATTAATAAACAGCATTTAATTTTACGACAACTGCGATATTGAAGTCTAATAGACCCTGAGATTTTCAAACAATTTGTTCATTGAGTGTTGAACCGCACAGCATATTTTATGACAATCGCGATACCGGAGTCTAACAAGCCGTAAGTCTCGAACAAACGAGAGAATGAAACGATTAACTAAATAACAAAAGCGATTGTTTCGTTTCGTAATGGGAATTGTCGGGATTATTAACTGGGAAATGAGCAGCTATTGTCTTATCGGGTCGACGGCTTTTTACGAAGATAATAAATTTCCTCGCGTCGGAAGGGAACGAACGGTTATCGGTCCGATTGTCTTGTTGTTTTTCCAATCGGCGAATCGGCAGATAATCGAAGGAGAAAAAACCTCAATGGTTGATGACATTCGGGACACATAGAACGAATTAATCCTCGTCGATCGGCTTTATCCGCGAATGGTCGCAATCGAATTATGAAAATAAAGGACAGTAGGTCACTGCGCGAGGTATCGAATGTGTCCGAACGACGGACGACGGGTGAACACGCAAGAAAACGTGATCTCTCGTGACACGGCGCTGTCGAGCCTAACGGAAAAGGAAAGATAAGGTAGCGGAGCCAATAGCTTAATTACTCGAGTAATCTACACCAATCGTTGCCATGGTAGACGTAACGGAACCGAGTCGACCGAACTGCGTTTCGGCTGTTGTGACACCATAACTACTTAAATTATGTGAGCTGTCCGACAACCGCGATATTATTTTCCTTCTTACACAACGTTGCTCGATTTGCCCACCGCCGCTTTCGCTGACCATTCTTTTCCTTTTTCAAAAGCTATTAATTCAGTCCGTGGCACCTGCTACACCAAACGGTTGACCGCGTGAAGTTTCCCAAGATGTGGAAATAAACTCAGGACAGGACAATGGCCATTCTGTGGTTCTAAGGAAAAACGTCAAACATATCGTAATCTCAGAAAATTCGAATTTACTCGTTAACCCTCATACGTTCCTCAGGGTGAAGATTCACTCATTTACTTTTTTCACATACTGTAAAAAGATTGATTTCTTTTTGTTTGTATTGCAAAATGTATTTCTTTGAAATGTCACGCTATAATTGAAGCATAATGCGAAATATTATTCTAGGATCTTTTATGCAACTATGCCTGAGGAGCGTATGAGGGTTAATTGAGATTTAAAATTCGAAAGAGAGGGTTCGAAAAAATAATGCAATTTTACCGATGTCCGTTGTCAAGTATTAGCGATGAAAACGTTAAACAGCAATACATATCTAAAACGTTCTTCCTTGCAGCCACAGAATTACAATTATACAAAAGTGCATTTTTCTTACGTAAACCTGATACAGAAAATCTGAAAATAATTTATAATTTTCTCAAGCGATGTTCCGTAAGAATTTAGAAACAATGTAACACCTACTTTTTGTAAATTAAATATAATAATATTGTACATGCTATAAAAGCCACTTGGTTTAAAGCAATAACAAGTACATAAAATAAACGTGCATACCCTGATGTAACAATTTCAGTAAGTCAAGAATAAAACACCGACTTGTTCTAGTGTCTGTGCAGGATTGTATTCGACCAATCGATTTCTCTCATAAACGTATAAAATCCGCAGATATCTGTACATATATGTTGTCAAAGATTTTGCCACCGAGCGTCTAAAAACGACGCATTCTGTAGACCTTAAGAGAACGTAGGTTCTTTCTTCTCGTTGCTCTCGTCTCGAGCAAACAAACGAGACTCGTAGTTGGTCCTCTCCGACTGGTCTGACGTACGCCTTTTATTTTTCCAGTGTATTCCTCAGGAGGCCCGGCGCGGACGAATCCTTCGTGAAGCTGCGAGGAGCCGGGAAACTGTCCGTGTCGCACGACAGCGTTTTCCCCGGGGAGGTTCCGCACACTCGGCCCCTCTCGTCACTGGCTAGTCTGGCCACCTTCGAGGTCAGTATCTTCTTTATTCACGAGCCAAAATGCCGTCGAGATTCCTCCGGGAGAAGGTCCGCTCGAATTTTTCTCGAACCTCTAGCAAATCAAACAGCGTCTCGTTTCGATTCAGTCTGATGCAAGCACAACTAATTAATAATTTTTTTAAATTTACTTGCAATGATGTTTCGTGTAGACCATTAGTCTTTCGGATATCCTCAATGCAACAGCTATTCATTTAGTATATAGTATATTTTCTATAGACGCGACAATGTCTAACGCGATAGATGTGATCAATACCTCCCCCCCAACTTAGTTTGTAAATCCTTAAATACTGTCCATCAAGGTCCGCACGTGGTCTCTATTTACACGTGCTGTCCTTCTCCAATGTTCGGCTCGCTCTCTCTAGATAAAAAGATAGTGTCTGCGCACGGTTTCTGCGACCAAATCCCCCCAAGGAAGTCGCTCTAATAGAGACATTACTGTATATTGATGTGAACCACTACAAACGCTACGCGAAATCTATATACACGTGCTGTGTCCTTCTATGTTCGGCTCGCCCTTTGGAAATAAAAAAATAGCTTCCCCGTACGATAGATGCGACCAAATTCCCCCGAGGCTGTCGCTTCTATAGAAAATTTACTGTAATTCCCACATATCGAGTACTCAAAATGACAATTTGGATGTTCCGGGTGAAAATAGACCCAGGCACAGTCGTCATAAGGTTAACGGTACGCGCGTAAATACGTGGATAGTGAAAGGAATTTTGAGAAAATCGCAATCGCGAAGAATCGCGGAGGAAAGAGAGAAGATCGCTTTCTACGATCGTTTCAGCAAGTTCGCGTAGGTACTTTAAATGCAAAACGTTCGGAATGCAAATGGGGCTCGGTTTCGGTGCGAACCGGCGTAGGTAAAATTATTCTGTTGGCGAAAATGAACGATGATCGATGTAAATCGCGGTCCCCGGTGGGAGAGGGTAAACAGAGGCGCGACGGAGGCGTTATTCTCGTTATCCAATGAGCGTAATGTCCGCCACGGCATTCTGAGCACGCGTGAATCGAGTTAAGGCGGTTACACGTGTCGAGGATCGACTCGTGACTCGTCTTCCAATTTCTTCGGTGAACGACGAGAAGAACAACGCCTCAGGTCGCTCGGGGCGTCAACGATATCTATCTTCGCAATCCCACGTAATTACTCGGTGCTCGTTTCTGAACCTTCCTCTCGATTTCTTCCGAAAAGGACCACTGCAATCGTTCTACGAAACGACTCGACAGTCGTGTAATTCTTTGCCGAGAGTTTTAAACACTGAACTACCGAATCAATTACAATGATTTGCTCCTGACATGTTTTTCTAAAAAATTGTTTTCAGTGAACTTCTCCATTGAAGTAAACATATAATGTGAATTGTTTCTCTGATAGTGTTTGGGATTGACAAATTAACTTCACTATATTGAGTTGCTTTAAAAAGAAAGATTTTGTTTATTTCATTGTTTTACACACCTTATATATATTATTTACAATTTACAACGCCCTTACCTGAAAACAAAGAAACAACGATTTAAAATTATTATTTAAGATGTTCCTTTTCCCTCTACCGGGTGAGTCGGTCACTACTTTACTTGCGACCAAATTCAAATGTAAAAAAATATATATTCTTGAGAAACATTTAAAGAAAACTGGAATTTTTGTCATTATTATAAGGCAACGTATACCAATTGCGTTTATAAAATAAAAGTCGTCTACATTCGCTGTTCTTCTAGTAACTTCAATAATTCATTTTTATCGTGTATGCATATAATCCACGGCGTGGCTGATAATTTCGCAGCTGCTCGCCTAGTAACTGAAAGAAAAAGTAGTAGTTCATGTAACACAATTCGAAGTGGCGAGTTGAATCGCCTGTCAAGTTCAAGTTCGAGAGACCGCGATTTACCCTAAACCGCGTAAAATGAGCCTGACCCAGAAACTCGAAATTGACCGACGCGTAACGGGCATTAAGACGTTGCCGAGATCCTTGGTCGAGATGCGATCTAGGAAAAGATACGGTGCACGGAATGGTTTTAGCAAAACGTCAATGGAACACGGCAGCGAAAGTAACGATCAAGTTATTATTCGGCGCGCACCGAATCGCGTAACTTCATTTATTTGCGCAGACAGCGGGGTTCGAATATCCATATCGCGGGCAGATTCGTATCGCGTTCGAAAGCGAACCAGCCGTTTCGCCCTGAGATTCGCGGGACCCGGCGAAAACAAGAGAGTAGAGAGGAGAGATAGAGAGAAAGAGAGAGAGAGAGAGATCCTTTCTATTCGCGACGGGGGAAAAAAGCGCGCCGCGCAGCTCGGCGTTCCGTTCTGATACTCGAGGAAAGTCTCGAATTGTTTTCACGTTCGTGGAAAAGCACGTGACGCGGACGTGCGTGTGTCGTGAACCGTTCCATTTTCTTTTTTTCTCTCTTGTTTTACAGCGACGACAAACGAGAAACAGCAACGAGATCGAGCATAAGGACTACAGTCAGCACGTTGCACAAAGGCACAGGATATCTCTGCGGGTAACGTCTCCTATGCCACGATGTCGTCCTGCTCGCGATACATTTAGTTCCACAGTGCATTGCAAGTAGTGACGCGAGAACGAAACTGTAACATCAAAAGGTTTCCTGATCTTTCAGGAATTAATCTCCGGGGCTAACCACACGAGTGTTCCAAACGAGAAAATGCGAACGGAGTCGCGGCTTGAATCGGAATCGCGGAAACTCGACTTAACACTTTACCTACCGGAAGCTTCCATTCCATTAATTCTAAAAATTTGTTGGGTAATTAATTTCAGATATAACTTGTCTTGTATGGTGACGCGATTGTTTGGAAGCGATTTAGTAAGCTTTTCAACGGCTGTACGGTATTTAAAAGCAGCTCAATAATTCTTTTTAATAAGAATTTCTAGAAGAAATTGTTAGATTCCATTAGTTCTACTTTGTTGAACTAGGATTGAAACTGCTGTCGCTTTTATACAATTTATTGCGGGAGTCTCGCCTGCTGATTTACAATTTTAAAGAGACTTATAAATGTCTGGTAATTGAAGTATTAACAAGTGTCGACGACCGCGCGAAATTTTCGTGGAGAAACGCGGTGTTCGAAACGGAAACAACGTTTGCCAAGGACTCGCGACCATATTTTCCCGCCGCGGCGTGCCGGCTCCGTTCGTTTTCCTTTCTTTTAGCCGGCTCGTCTCGATCCAACTACCGTTTTAATAGCGACGAGGGGATCGCCGCGCTGAAATCTGGGACACGCCGGGTTTTACAGAAACGATAATTACGGGCAGCGGCTCGGCATTGTGGATAATTGCCGAGCGTGTACTTAGACGCCGGTTCGTTCGTTCGTTTGCAGGTGCTCGAGCAAATAAAGACGGTCATAGAGAACCGGAACCAGCTGGCCACGGCGATCTCGTCGGACACCGCGGGCACAGTGCACGTGAGTATTGGGACACCTCGAATTAGATGTACACCCATCCATCCGTTTGTCCATCCCGGCACGGCGAGAATAAAGGACCGTCGAGTGACTCGAACTTTGCCTCTCGTTCGTTGACCCCTTCCCAACGAGACAGACCAATTTTTCCGCGGGCTTTTATCTCGATCCGAAACGAACGCCGGACGAGAAGGAGCCCGACTCGCAAAAATGGTCTTAACCCCCGGAAAAAAGAGGGTGGCTCGTCTCGAGAAACGGTTTCTCGACCCCCGCCATTTAAAATTAGAACCGCTTTCTTTAAGTAAAAGCTCTCGAGAAAAGCCAGAAAATGCCCTTGAACCGGATTAACCCCGGAATACTCTCCTATTTAATTTGATAAGGTTTCTCGCTATGTACACTTTTGTTTACATATCACATTGGCTAATGTTGTACTAAATCTTCTCTACGATTTTCTAGTAGAAAAAAAACGGTCGGTCTGAAACTTTTTTTATTTTGCAAATAGAATCTCAAAGTAGAGATTATTTTGCCATACAATATTTTTCAATACATTATTATACATTAAACAATACAATACAGTTACATATAAATAATCGTTGGATGGTAAACAAGCAGTTTTTAAAGCTATACAGTTTTCTTAAATATTTAACTCACAGGCATTCAGAAACGAGTAGGTTATTTTACATATTTCATTTTTTTTTTAAGAAAAAGATGCAGTTGTAGTTGTCTGATAAACTCCAATCTCTGTTCATCAAACATGGGACATTGCCATAGCACGTGGTCGATATCCTTCATAACCACATTGACATTGTGAATCGTTTACTATGCCAATTCGAGCAAGAGAGCTGCCAAGATTATAGTGTCCTGATCTACATCTGTTTATCATTGTGATAATCGGCCTGAAACTTAATCGATATAGAGTAAAGTTTTCCGACCTCGTTCGGAACATTCGATCCCGTTGAATCCCCGAATAATGAAATGTTGTAAGGCATACAGAATTACGTAAATAAGCTTAGAATCCGGGACGAATGGTTAAAACAAACGTTGGTATGCACGTACCGCGGTGCAGTTTTACGGCGCAGCGATTGTGTCCCTTCTCTGTGGAAATTCGTGACGTTCCGAGCATCGCGACTAAACGTCGGTGACTAAAACGTGAATAATATTCGTGCACATGACTAGCGCGCGTGCTTATGTTGCGGTTACCCGTGACGCGGACATTCGCAGCCTTCGAGCGCGTAGAAATATTAAACGATTGCATCATCGCCACCGTTCCATGCTTCATCAAGTGTATTTTCGGAGCTGCGACGCACCTAAATTATTCGAGTGTGGCTAATTTTCAATTTACCGCGACGTGTATTAAATGATAGAGTCGATTTATCAACGCTCGGTCTCTAATTGCACGAACGATATCGAACAGCAGACTTATCCCACAGCAGATAACATCGCTATCTAGATTTTTCAGAAGCGGAGACTGTAAATATTAAACAAGAGCATCGGCCAGTGCTATTTCGAGAAGCGACACCATCGTTTCACCCATAGTAGCTCAAACATATTGGATAAATATTTTTGTTCAAATATTGTAAAAATATTTTTTAAGCCACATTTTTTCATATGAGAAAAATATTATATCTGAATATTGTATACATGTACAAGAAATATAAATTGAATGTTTAAAAAATATAAAGTAAATGTGAGTCCAATATTTGAAAAATATAAATTCAATATTTAAATAACATTCAATAAAATTTTCAAATTTTAAAAAAAAGTTATAACAAAAATTAAAAACTATGAACATCTATTACTTTCTGTGCACTGCTTGAGGGATTATTCCATTTTATTTTCGAAAGGACCTTATTACAATTAAGAAATTTTTATATTATATTATATAATTTTATATAATTTCTGATATTACATAAAGATTTATTTTATAATAAGAAAAATATATTTTTTTATAATATGAAATAAATATTATCTGTACATTAGGAAAAAATATTCTATTTCTAATATTAAATAAAGATGCATTTTATATTTAGAAAAAAATATTTTTCTCGTGATATGAAATAGATATTTCCTGCATATTTAAAAAAGAAATATTTGTTACTTAATATAAAATAAATATTGTATGTATATTTAAATATTAAGAAGAGATCGAATCTCTTTTTTTACCACGTTTTTATTAGCTCGCTTTCTTGTTTGTCTGTTTGTTTGTTTGTTTTTTAATATTATGTGAATGTGTATATAATATTTTGTGTTACTAGGGACACATCCAAAGTTTCCGCGACTATTAGAATAAGTAGAAACGGCAAGCAATAGACAGACAGTCAGACTTTATCCGATTCCTATTCAGTATCACGTACACTGCCAGTTGAAAGTTTAGATCGCGTGACAGCTGTTCTCCTGACTCATGGCTAATATTCTTACAACCGACCGATCGCACTGTCGGCTCTTGCTTTTTATAAATTAATCCTAACAAAAACATCCTGTAAAACAATCCAGTTCGGAGTTACAAGCCACTAAAAAACGGCTAAGTTGTTCAATGTAAAAGTTTCGTGCGAGAACTTGGCTGGCGCACTACCGTGCACCTAGATGGATCAACGTTCCATCCGACAAGTTTCTTTCGAGATGAATTTTTTAAAAGTCTCTTCGAAGAGAGAATTTATAAAATACTCGACTGTTTTTCCGTAAACAAGGTTCTCCGCGGGTTAACAATCGGTTCAGAGAAGAGGTCGGCGACAAACGTTCAAATTCCACAAACTCCCTTTCTTAGCGTCTATTTAATTATATCAGATGACGAGTTTCGTTTTTGCGTTTCAGGCTGTCGGTGAACGTTATCAGCAGGAAACCGCCGAGGTAAGATAGTATGGTGAACACTTTTTATTCCCAGAAGCCGCGTCGCGAGGTCCTCGCGTTGCACTACGCGATCCGAGTGATTAGTCCAGTTCGCGGCGCGCACTTGTCGAGTCGAACCGGTGTTGCTCGGGTGTTTCTCGATTTGTCGATCCCTGATTTCTTCGTCGCGATCGGCTTTCGTGCGAAATCAATATTTTCTGTTGCAAGAAACAGTTGTGCTCGAGTTCTTCCGATGTTTCTGTCCTCAAAATCAACAGTGCAGTGAGCATGATAATCGAACGGATTGATTTAACCCCTTGTACTACGATATCTGTCCCAATATATTTAATTAATAATCATATCGATTGCCCCTCCCAACTTGCGCAAATCAATGTACTTGAACGTGTATTGAGAACTAGAGCTGAACTGGCTGGGTTTTTTATTGAGTCTTTAAAAAATTTTTAAAAGAAACTCCGCTGAATTGCAGGATAATATCGCATCGATTGTACCATTAGTTTTTGTGCATATCCTTTCTTTCTTATTAGACGAGTAGTCTTTTATATTTCTCTTTTTTTATTGTAAACACTTATGTAAAAGGTCTTCAGTCCGTCTAATAATAATAATAATAATAACAATAATATCGAGTCAGAAACGTGATGAAAATTCTAAACACAGTTTAATAAACATGTATGCTATTAATTTTCTTTAAATCGAAATAAAGTTCCATTTTGGTTTTGTTAATGTACAGCTATTAGAGAACATATAGGTATAGAATAGATATACGTTTTCTTCTTTCTTTTTTTTGAAGAAATTACAACCTACAAAAAAGATCTAATTACCGAAACCGTAAATAGAAATCGTAGTGCAAGGGGTTGATATCGTGAAATCAAATGCGATTGTGAAATTCCTCGACTGTGAAATCGTCCGCTAAGGGACCAAAATGGCGGACGAGGAGGAGAATCCGAAACCGCTGAGAACCATAGTGCGCAGAGTTTTTGTGGCGATGACTGCTTCCTTGAGATTGTTTAGTCGGAAATCAGAGGTAAAACGAAATGAACTCGTTGCACGGTGATATCCAGGACTTTCTCCGTCCGGTGTCGAAAAGATATATTCACAGGCCCGGCCACTCGTTTATTAACTACTTTCATTCGTTACGTCACACCTGTGTTTTCGCCCCCATTCCTCCTGTCGGATCGTTGCACGCGACATGTTCGATTTCGAACGATAGCTTCGGGCAAGCATCTCGAAGTAACGATGCAATTTCATCCTATCAACTCTCTGTTGGAAATAGATTCAGATTCGCAATTAGCTAGAACATTATCTTCTTTCGCCTACAATGATTAGAACCTTGGTAATTATATAGAAAAAGTCTACGTATGTACTACGATTTTCATGAAATTCTAATACGTTATAAATTTTGACATTATGAATAACTTTTTCTTTTTCCAATATAGGGAGGTCGCTTTTAATTTTCGAGATATTTGCAAAAGACTATCGCTAATACTGTATTGAATTTCTCGTACTCCTGCATGCTTCGCGGCAACGTAAACCTGTTCCGGGACGGCATCTGTTTATTTTTTGTTTGTAAACACTTTGTGAAGATGAGAAGCGACAATACCACAAAAATAAACTGGGCCCAATACATCATACATATATTATCTAACACACGATACCACACACACGCGATAACAAATGAGATAATATAATACGTGTATGCTGTATTGGTCTCAGTTGATTTTATATTATATAATGTGACAACGTTTTAATTAATATTTCATTCATCTTTTTATTTATAATTTTAAATATTACACTAAACATTAGCAATTGGAAATGTATCAGCAATTACTTAAAAAAAATGCATTAATTCGATTATCGTAATTAGTCTGTTGTCTGAATAAAAATTCTCTCTGATCGCTACAGCGTCAAAATGTAAACAAACGCCGTACCGGGACAGGCTTGCGTTGCCGCGGAGCGTGTATGAATACGAAAAATTCAATAGAGTATTCGCGATAGTTTTTTGCAAATATCTCAAAAACTAAAAGCGACCCCCCTATATTGGAAAAGGAAAAAGTTGTTCAGAATGTATTGCTGCATAAAATATTAAAATTTCATCAAAATCGGAGTATGCAGACCTTTTCTATATAATTACTAAAAATATGTTTACTTTCTTAATACATTCGAATGAAATAGGCTGAGCAGAAATTAGGTAATCGAGTAATTATTAATAGAAATTATTAAAGTGGTCGAAGTCATACATTTCTTTTTTTCGAGATGTTTAACGAATTTGTATGGACTAGAAAATATTTTTATGTTACGTAACGTTCTAATTTCGCATTTTATTACTATTGATTAATGAAAATTCATTATGAATGTGTAAACGTTTTTAAACGACATATAAAGCAATTTAAAAAAACTGCGAATTTCAGAAAGGATGAGAAGATGCCAACAATTTGTGATAAACTTACTTTTCTTTTCAAAAGTGACTCAGACCACTTTCACAGTTATGTGCGCAAATATCGATAACATTCATGTAATTTATCAGAAATGAATTACACGTTCACCTCCGTTCGATAATCACGATTATGGTCCGATACGAGAGTCGCGTCATATCCTATCTGTAGCAGACAGACTAACGCATTAGCTACCAGCGATTATCAAATGGTTTTCCAAATAATTTACGACCGCGAGTCAAATATGCAACTGACATGGTGCGCAACGAGCGTAAACAGCGTCCGGTAGCTAAAGCGTTCAATCAAAAATATCCATTAGAAAATCGGGATAACGATGTTAACGTATCGGAATTTTTCAGAACCGATTCGTCAGCTATGATGTCCAGGAGAGAAACTCGGAGGAGAGCCAAGCCAAGGTGAGTCCTGCAACCCCTGTGAAGCTTCGTCGGTCTGGCCATTCGTCCTAATACAATAGACAGGAGGGGCAGTGCGCACAAACGGTCCCGTAACGCGGTCGCTAACGGCCATCCCATTTCAGACCGTAAATCAGTATCAGCCGGCGAATTTCTGCGGGCAACAGGTGGCGAATGGCGACCGACGGAGGCTCGTTAATTCTCGTCGGTTTCCACCGGCGCGTGCGCGCTGTTTCATTTTCGTTGGCAACGACTCGGAAAAACGATTCGGTTGATCTCTCGCGGACAGACGCCAGGAAAAAATGCTTTCCTGCCAATATATCAACTATCCCGTTGCTCGGTAAATGAGCGGTGAATGAAAGCCAATCGCGAGAGCTGTTAGTTATTTATTAAAAAAAAATAACGCTTCCCCGGTGATCGACTGGTTAGTTATTACATTAAATAGCTGATTACAAATGAATTAATTACTTAACCCTTAGCACTCGAGGGCGCCTCTGAGGCACCACTAAAAATTGCTGTAGTATTATTTAAAATATCGTTTACATTATTAGATACGTCGGTATCTAACCAATTACTAAACATTTAAGTATTGTAGGAGAATGAGAATGGGAATGGGAATATTCTGGGTCAGAAGAAACGTTTGATTTTCGAGGTAAAATAACTCCGAGTACAAAGGGTTAATTAGTTTATCGATCGTTATTTATCTGAAAGATATTATGAATTTTATTCTCGGCGCAAGGTTCGATCATTTTTCTACACAACACAAACAGCGTTTAGTATTCCTACAATATAGCTATTTGTTGTGTAGAAAAATGATCGAACCTTGCGCCGAGAATAAAATTCATAATATCTTTCGAATTAATTACTGTTCCACTCTCCAGGCCGTTCCTGCTAAATGCAGAAGGGTTGGAAGACTTATCATAAATCCTGAGATTTTAATTTTGATTTTGCAACATGTTGGGAGTCATTTTCATTGGCAACGACTCGGGAAAACGATCCGGTTGATCTGTAGCGTACAGATGCCAGGAAAAATTCTTTCCTGCCAATATATTAACTATCCCGTTGCTCGGTAAACGAGCGGCGAACGGAAGCCAATTCCAAGGAAATTTATGTCGATTCAGTCACAGCATACATTAACACTTTCCCGGTGATTGACCGATTGATGATTACAAAAGAATTAATTACTCTCTCTAGACCGTTCCTGCTAAATGCAAAAGGGTTGGAAAATTACTTAACATAAATCATGAGATTCTAATTTTGATTTTTACGTCATGCTGGAAAGTCATTTTGGTTGGAAACGGCTTTGCAAAGCGATCGGCTTGATTTCTCGCGGACAGACGTCAGGAGAAAATGCTTTCCTGCCAATATATCACCTATCCCGTTGCTGGGAAAACGAGCGGCGAACGGAAGCCAATTGCGAGGGCTGTTAGTTATTCATTAGAAGAAAATTAACACTTCTCCGGTGATCGACTGATTTATGATTACAGTTATTATGATGACATTAAACAGTCGGTTACAAACGAATTAATTTTCTGCACAACTCCTGGACTGTTCCTGCTAAATGGAGGAGTGCAAGATTGGTCATCATAAATCTTGTAACTTTAATTTTGATTTCATGGTATTTTAAGGAATGTCAGTATTTATTTATTTATTGCTTTATAGGACTTATAGAGTGTACCTTGCAATTAGCTTTCATTAACCCATTGCAATTCTGTTTTTTTTTTCTATGCCACCGATAGTCAGTTTGAACTCTTACCAGGCAACCGGCGTGACGTGTTTGTTTTGCTGTAATTGTATACACTTTTTGTAAAGCGGAAGTTGAACTATGTCTTCTATCATTAACATATAGACGCATTATTTTCAATACCGTCTAAAAAGGAACGAGTACATTCGTGTTTGTTAGACATTGTTAAAATCTTCATGACGAACCTGACTTTTTAAAATCCGGCGATGGGTTAATTCAGTCTAATCATGTTGAACGCACTAGAAGAAGTCTTGAATAATGAAAATGGAATCTCGCGGAGATTCACTATGAACGAACCTATCGTCTTGAAGCGGAAGTCGTCGCCGCGAACGTTAGTTTGTAGGAGCGACTTCATTTGAGTGGAGAGGTGTCTCGCGGTCGGTCTGGAAGCGAGTAAAATCGTTCCGGGGACAGAAGCTCGAGCCGCGGAATGTTTTACGTCCCTTTTACGGGCGTGTTCTCGTTGTCGTGGTCGTTCCGCGGCCGATCTGCTCCGTTTCTCGGCGCGAGGCAAAGCGAGGCGAAGTGAGGCGAACAGAGCCCCGCCACTATTATTTCCGGCTGCGTTCTCCGTCGCGAATCCTCGCTCTTTCTCTTTTATTGTACCCGTCCGCCTGCGCGAGCGCGCGTTTCGCGACACACGACACAATCGTTCAAACAATGCTTAGCTCTGTGCGAATCGAGCGCGCGAGCCGCCGGAAAACGTTTCCGACGAACGTTCCTCCGCTTCTCGCCGCGCGCAGCAAACTGGGTTACGCTTTATCTGATTCAGCCGTGCTCGCAAAAAACCCGCGCAGACTGCGTCTCAAGTGTCCGGCCCGCCTCCGCGAAATTGTTGCATCGGACAAACATTTATTTCCGATGGCTACATTGCATTCCATAAGTACGTACTGCATTATCGTCGCCAATGGCTGCGGATTTCTGAATGAAAATTGTCTTATCTAATTACGGGAGCTGCGTGGACATTAATTTCTTTCATTGTCTCAATCGGCTGAAAACAAAGCGATTTCTTCTGCGTTAGTTCTACACTTATTTTCCCTTTGTTTAGTAATCAGTAGACAGAGGATTTTGATGCAAAGTACAAATTTTTTTACCTGAATTGCAACAATCTAGAGTGAAATAGTCATTCGTTTTCCTTCGTAACCCTTCGCTGCATAGTGTATCATATCTGATGCAATTAACAAATCTGGTACATAGTAAACTAAGAATGTGTTTTCTTATTCTGCCTATTTTTCTGAAAATGTTGTTTAAATTTTTTTCAATATTTTTTCATTAAATGAAACACAACAACTGACCTTTTTCAATATTTTAAGATGTCTAATAAGTGGAAACTAATGGAACAGTATTTTAACATTCTTCGAATGTTTTTACTCTTGTAAATTACACCTACTCATTTTTGTTCATGAAACACTCGATGAACAAATTATTTGAAAATCTTGTGGTTTATTAGCAAGCCATAGGGACCAAATAGGAATTGGTTACTCTTCTCAGTGATTTCATTAAGTTTCAAGAAATATATTCATACTCTTAAAATCTCACAATATTTTCAATATTTTAAGTTAAACCCATCCATTTCTGCCATAAGTGCATAAAATCCGCAGTCTATTGATTACAAATAAAAAAGAAATGCGTAACATTCATATTTCTTGGACTTTGTTAAAATCTTCGCTAGACTTCTTCCGACTCGTTAAAATACGACAAGGAGTTAAAAAAGGGAGTCGTGTTCGGGATTAATGAAGTTGTAGGGGATTTGGTTTGGAATTGCGGAGGTGGAATAAACAACCGTTCGGAACGTAGACTTGTGAAAAAAGATTCGAGAGTGAGCGCTCGTGCACGGTGAATAGGACATCGTAGGAACGACGCGATATGGAGTTTACCGTTACTTGGCCCGAAGCCTGCTTACAGCCGAGGATCAAGCCGTCGAATGGTGTTCGAGACTCGCGGTAGCCTCGCTTTCGGTTCATCAGGGAGTGAGAGAAAGAAAGAGAGAGAGAGATAGAGAAATCCGGGGTTCTCCATCGGTAACGATATTTTCTTCCCGTTGCGCTTTGACTGTTTTTAGTAGATATATCCATTTCACGTGTACACGTGTAATTAATTTATCCGTGTAGAAATTCGGATACTATTATAAGGAATTTTGACAAACGTGTTTCTTGTCTCGGCGTTCGTTCGATCTGATCTTTTTCTTGCGCTACGGCGATCGTAATTGTATGACTCTACTGTTATTTTCAACTGTTTCCTATACTTGTTATCGTCGCTCGATTTTAGTTTTCGAGATATTTGCAAAAAACTATTATTGATACTGTATTGAATTTTTTTATATTTCTGCACCCTCCGTGGCAACGTAAGCTTGTCCCGGCGCGGCGTTTGTTTACATTTTGCTTCTAAACACGCTGTGGAGATGAGAGAGGAAACGGAGTCTCATTCTGGTCGTACATATATAGGGTGAGCTTTCAATTTTGAAAGACTACTCCCGGATTTTCGTATGCGTGGTCGGGCCGACCTGACGGCCGACCCTCTCGATGCCCTCTATGACCTAACTACAACTCATTCTTACTTAGCAATAGATTTTTTTGTGAATATCTCGAAAACTAATATCGAACGGCGGTAACATGTATAGCAAAAAGTTGTTCGGAATGATGACCTTGACAACATGTTTCAAGGTCATCAAAATGGATGAGGAAGCCCCTAAAGTAAATAATTACCAAGAAACATATCAAACATCACATCGACACACGTGTACTCTCCAGCTTCAATACACGGATAGTACACGTGTCTAAAAAGTGCACGGATTAAAATACGAATATATATTAGTACATGTGAACAGGTGTATCCTCGATACACGTCCAAAACCGTGATCTCTAGTTTTTACCGTGGAAGCGAGACGCGGCCGTCTCACACGGATCGTTGCCCGGATATTGTTTCATCAGCGGCAATAATCGCGCTGATTCCATCCACGATATCGAGCCTCGGTCCGGTTTACAGACACGCGAGTCTTCGTGGCTGTCTTGCGGACACCACGAGCCATCCTGTTGCAAAGAGAAGATCAAACGAATTGAAAATTCTTCGCGGTGTACGACTCTTTTCGCGCGAAACTGAACAATTCTTGATATCCAAGCCGCTATAGCTGCGCGAGAAATGATCGTACGATCATCTTCCTTAGCTCATCTTACTCGATATCCTTGAGCTGGCATTTTTTAGGAGATACTCTTGCATTGGAAAATGGGTGGAAACACGAAGGGGCTTATCGAAAAGTTTAAATTCGAACTTTTCTATGAGGTGAAGTAATTCTTTGGAGAAAAATGAGTCGGAGATGTACAATACATTGTTCATCGAATTTTATTCGAGGTTCTCAATGAAACGCGAGATCCAAGGCGTGGAGATCTGATCAGTAGAATTGGCTAGCCATGAACAGACGCGGTGAAACAGTTTAATTCTGCGGTTCTGTGTAATTAATGCTGGGACACCTTTCGCAGCTTAAGTACCAAGGCACCACATCTAATAATAATTCCTCTGGAAAGCGTTCACTCGTTATTCCTGTCAGCCTTGAAACAAGGTCTTGTTTATAGCCACTTGTTGCAAGTTTGATCAATTCTGCATCCTTGGTACCATTAAGGGACCGATGCAGCGACACGCTGTAACGCGTCGCTGCATATACTCATGATTTCTGAAACCAACCGCTGAAATGTATAAATTGCGAAATATGCAAATGTTTGCATGAATATTGCATTAACAATGCAGCGGACACGTTATCCGGGGAGCTCGTCAGAACTCGGTCGATAATAACCATCGAGCGATACAAACACTCTTACCCAGAGAGACATCGATCTTACCTGCGGAGGACAGACGATCTATTTTACACTGATCAATTTTACAATGTTACTTTACAATTTGACAATTTTATTTGTCGTGTCCGTTATTTATCGAATTTGTTTCGTTTCGCAAGTTGACAGTAGCTTGTGTCGGTAAAACAACTCTACGAGCTTACTAACAGAGAGAATACAGGTGCCTGTAACTCGACACCGATCGTCAACGTGTTCAGGTGTTGCTGACAACAGTTGTCAGTGACCTCACTGCTCAATCATTCACAACCGTCATTATATGCGAAGATTCATAACTCTGTTCTCATTTTTAATATCGTTTTATTTTTAATTATTTTATCGTTTATTTTTAACATCATTTTTAATATTTGCTGAAGAAAATACAATTTTTCCGCTAGATAAAACAGTCAAGCATACAGAAGTTGCAATCTACTTTGACTCGAAAGGAGAATGGAAACCGAACGCGTCTTCTAAATCGCAAGGAATATTCGTGGCTCGTGCCAAAGGACTTTCTTCTGCCGTTACGTAAAAAGACTGACAAGAGTACGACGGCGGTTCGCCGGTCCGTTCGAGCGAGAAAACGCTTGTGTAACTAGAAAACGGTCTGATTTACAATAAACTTTTTACAAACCGCTTCAGAAGTAGTACGATCGATGGTAATCTTGACGCAATAGTCAGTCGGCCGCGCGAGAGATTTCGACGCATGGTTTAGACACTCGTCTGACTGCCGGCGTCATTTTCTACTGCCGGCAAAGCATTTTTCTCTGTTCTCTCTTAACATTAAACCTACCACCGTCAAATGATCGGTTTCCGGTATTTCATTTTGCTTCAATTTCTCAAATTGATTGATCAGAAAATGACTACATTGAATATACGTATCTTCATACAGTATTTATACATTACAAAGTTAATGAATCGGTAATTGCTTTTATATAAGTATTTGATTTACATCTTTGCAATAAATAAAATTTTGAATTTCTTCATAATCAATTCACATTTGATTTGATTTTTTTTAAGAAAACTTTATTTACGAAAGGGTGAATCTGAAGTGCGAAATCTCTACCTCCGTTCTTCATGTTTTTATCGCTTCTATTCTTGATCATTTTCAAAATCAAAGTAATTTATCTAGTTATTAACACTTAGCAGTCGACTCAGAGCCACCACTAAAACTATCTAAATTGCTATACCATTATTCTCAATAATGTTTACGTTATTAAACATGTTTTCATGAAATGAAACAACACTTGTTTGTAGAAAGTTGAATTTGGACTGCAAAACGTATCACATTATAGTGTAACAATCTTTAAAAAATTAAAAATGGTAGATCGACACTCTCGAGCTTTCTTCACCTTTCTGTTGTTCTATATAGCACTATTTTCCTTTTACCTTACGGCGAATGAGGGGTTAGATAAAAATAGCATGTTCGGGAACGCGTGACTCGACCGGTCAACTTCGGCGGTACGTTGGTAATTAATTTATTGCTAATTGGGAGGAAAAATGTCTTTCTTAATACCGAGAACAACTTCTCTGCGAAAGACCACCGGTTGACAAAACCACTTTCGAAGTTCGCGACGCGACGTAGCGCGCACGGCATTAATCGCCGATTGAATCAGGCCTATCGATCTCGTATCGGCGAGCTAATTGGCGGAAGATTTGCGAGCGGTTGCGCATCGCCTATCTGCACACGGCTTCTGACATTTGCTCGCCGATGTACGGAGGCGAGCCGAGGCGACGCGACGCGGCCAAGAGTCGTCTGTAAGCCAGTTTGGTATTTGCCTGGCATTTATTGCACTGCGTTGCTTTCGTCGCGAGATGCCAGCAAGGCCGGAGAATCCTTAGAAATCCTCGCCGGGGTAGTGTACCGTTACAGCGACCAAGGAAACCGCCTCTTGCACTGTTTATCCAATAAATTGATATGGTTGACGCGCGCTTCTCAGGAAGGATCGAGGATCCTTCGAATTTCCATGACCCCGACTCGAACGGAACCGTTTGGTCCGATAAGCAGCCTCGAATGCCAATAAAGAAAATTATGAACAAATTAACTGGCTGAAATATCCGTGGTCCCGGGTTCGAATCTCGCCGCAGCTCTGAAAATATTTTTTATTAGAAAATTTTATAAAACAAAATTAAACCGACTTCGAAATGCATTAAAAAGTATGAAATAATTTGCATTTCATGAAATATTAAATACAATAGAGTCTTCTCTAATCACCATATTCCAATGAAATCATAATCAGTGACATCTGTCATTTGGAAAATTTTCAATTTTCTCCGAAAATATTGTATTCTTTTGAATATAATATTCAACATTTTATAAAATGGAAATTATGTCATACTTTTTAGTGCATATTTTTAGTGTGTTTCGAAGTCGGTTTAATTTTTTTTTTCGCATAATATCGGAAATACGCATAAAGATCCGCAGTCTAGTAATAACAATACAGGCATTCTTGGTACTGTAATTTTTCATTCATCTGCTACACTGACATTCGTATCAGCTTCCCCCGCGAAGCCAGTTTCACTCGACTCTCTTCTCTCTTCATTTTCCTAGTCATCCTCCATTATCCTCTCCGCTGCTATCTCCTCGCGTACTCTTTTTTTAATCACTTTCGTTATTGTCAGTTTACTCAAGGGATCCACGAAGAAATACTTTAGGGACAGTATTTCTCTATATGATTTTGAGAAACGATTACATCTCACAAAATGTACTTACATTATATAAGGTGCATAATTTAGAGACAGTATTTTTCCATATAATTTTGAAGAACGATTACTTCTCACAAAGTGTACTTACATTGTATAAGGTGCATACATTAGGGAGAGAAATTCGTTGGGATATTTGGGCATTTCGTCGGCAAAGGTTAGAGTCGTGAGACGGTGGGTAGAATACAGAAGTGGCTAGGTCCGATATCCTCGTCGAAAATTGAATCCTCAAATTTTTACGGAGTCTCGTCACGATTTGCGGTTGCGACAGGATATTCCGAAATTCGCGGTGGTTTCAGTGAAACCACCGATCCCGCGATTACGGCACCCGAAACGTCGTTGACGACCGATCCGCGAAGGTCTTTCTGCCTCGAGGACGTAGGGCGAGCGCGCGATTGAAACGCGTTTACTAATTGGAAAGGTTTGCAATGCAAAATTTAAAATGTTCGGAGGCAATTGTAGAAAATGATGTATAGTCATGACAAGACTGCGGATTTTATGCATTTGTGACAAGAATTAGCACGTGCATCTTAAAGTAGTGGACATGCTAAAAATATATAAGGACATCAATGTATTAGTTTCACCTTAATAGAATAATAAAAGAATACAATTTTAATTTGGCTCCTGTGTCCTACAATCAATAGGAACATTTTTTATTTTCCATATATATCCGCAGTCTAGTGCGAATAATTATGATGAAGCAGTTGGTATGGGTTGGTATGAATGTGCAATATACATAGATATTCATATGTAATAAATAACCTGTAAATAGCAACAAAAACTGTTATTTTTTTAAATATAATTGCTCGATCTTTATTTTCAAGTAGGGTATAAACGGAAAATAGGCAAAAATAACCATTATTTCATCCATCTTTTACCACTGTGTCAATTCGTCGTCGAGGGACAGATGTAGTTCGTGAAATGAGGGTCGGATGAACGTTAACAATAATTGATTTGAGAAGTAAAATTGTCGATTGTAATTTCTACAGATGTGTGTGTTGACGTAAGAAACAGTATTAAATGTCTACACCTTGATTTCTCGGATTTTGTACTCCTAAATCGTCCGTTTTCGCCACCGCGCGACGCGACGAAGGATTTCGCTGAAAGGATAAAGGGGCTCGGGAGATTGTCGAAAATCGTCACGGCTGTCCCGTTCGGAGGGCGATTTGGAAATCGAGTCGCTCCAATTCCGAGTATTTATAGCCCGGGGGAATTGGCCAACGAGATTGCAAGTGTGTCCGGCAGGCTCCAAAGGATCGGGGCGTCGAACGATCGAAGGAATTGACCAAGAGCCGTTCCGGCAGAGGAACAGGGAACGTTGTCCCGATACGCTGCCGAAGACTAATGACCCCTGACAACAGAGAAACAGGGACGACGTACGATCGAGGAGACTGATCTACGAGGAATCGGACAAGCAACCGGCGCGGTAACGGTGCTACCAATCTCGCTGTGCTTGCCAGCTGTTCGTTCGAGCACCACCGCTCGAAACTTCTCCTCTCTTCTCTCTCTCTCTCTCTCTCTCTCTTTCACGCACCCTTTCCCACCGCAGTTTCCCCAACCCATTTCTCTCCTCCTCTCTCTCCATCGCTCTTTCTCTCACTCCCCGCGACTGTCCTGTTACCTAGACATTCACTTTGCCCTGACAAAACGTTTCGACACCGCGAAAACGTAGCAGAACGCCGGCCTTTTTCGCCGGAACGCGTTGCTTTCTAAAAACCAGGCCTCCTAGAGCTTGGAGATCCTCTCCGGTATCGCGTTCACGCTCGATCGGTGCACTGGATGGATCGTTACCTAAAGCCGCGTTGCATCGCATCGAGAAAATCGTTGTTTCATGGCAGAGCGACCAACGCGACACGAATCAAACGTGTAATATTCTATGGAGACTCGTCTGGATTGACAACTCGTGCTTTTCAGCAACCAACGATGAATCTTCTGATTTTATACATTCATGATGAAAATGAGTACAGATTAAGAGAACTTAAGAACATCTTTATGTACTGCTCTCAGTTTATTGAAATGATTCGAGTGAGAGCCTGTTTGATTCGTCATAGTCACCGCGAATAATTTTTATTTTGCATAAAGACCCGCTGTATGGTTACACACGTTTCACATGTGCGTCCAGCTATTAACCCATTTTCATCGTAAGGAAGATTGAAGAGCAACTGATAAGATATTTCAAGAATTTGCATCCATTGCTTATGCACACTGTTAACTGCTTTAAGTGTATATATGTCAATAATGCAAATGAGTTTTTTTTAATTAGGTAATCTCTTATTACAGAGTATAGTGAACGTTAGTGACATTGTGAGAAACAGCTCCGCACAAAATAAAAATTTTCTACCCGAATCGCAACAATTTGTGGTGAATTAGACAATTATTTTCTTTTTTAGCCGTTCACTGCATGATTTTTTCAATTGGTATGAATAAATTGAAAGAAGGTTATTTTATGTGTTCTATTTAAGGGAAAAATATTTAAAAAAATTAAAACATTGTTCAGAAAAATAAACATAGTAAGAACACACATACTTAGTTTACTATATACCAAATTTGTTAACTGTGTCAGATACGATACACTTTTCAGCGAAGGGTCAATATGTTTAATAAATTTGTGATAATATAATAGCATTTTAATTTTCTGCAAATGGTTTCACTGTTTTAAATTACAACTACTAATCTTTTGTCATAAATGCATAAAATCCGCTGTCTAGTCGTTAAGCAAACTATATCCAGCGGCAATTAAGATCCTGTTTCGGAGAGAATTTCGATGTAAACGGGTTAAGAAGCATCGAAAGACGGACGCAAATGTTTAAAACTGACCGAGAGAGATTCGTCGCGGAAGTTTGATGCGCGGCACCTCTGGAAATATTCCATGTGCCATCTAAATACTGTAGTGCCCAAGGTGGTTCGGAACCCACCTCTATTCTAAACTGTAGGTCCCGTCGCGAAATAATTCTCACATAAGAATTCAGAAAGCGACGTTATATAATAAAAAAAAACTTTGATGCGGATCGCAGGCGGCAACAACAATGGCGCAGTGCTGCGAGCCGTTTCGCGTGCCGAGGACAATCGCACGCGGAAAGTTGATGGTCACACGAGAGCAGCCCCTGTTTTCAAGCGGAATCATAGAAACGATCGCGGAATCGCCGGTTTCCCGGATTGGCTCTCTCATCGGTTGGTCCCTGGTGGATCGTATCCGATCCTTGGAGCGTGCTAGGTGGCTCTCGACCGAGTCCCTGTCACCTGCGCTGCCAGCACGGGGGGGCAACAGTGGCCTCTGCCACTTCTACCCGCCTCGGCCAACCGCCGAGCCACCGAGCGGAGAACATTGCTCGCAACTCGCCAGTAGAACGACGCGTTTTCCGCGCGCGACACGCGCGCTACCCCGGCTCGCTTATCATATCTGTTCGTTACGTTCCGTTCTATCGCGTTGTCCCCTGGCCTCGCTCGAAAGGGCTTCCCTCGGCCGCGAGTTCTCCACGATCGATCACCAACTCGGATCGTGTCAAGGTCGAGGCGGCTCAGTCGAAGCCAGCGTTTTGATCGGATCGCACGCGAATTTACGAAAGTGTCTCTCCGAAAAGTGAACAGTGCTGCGAGATTCGTTCCGTGACGCCTGGAGAACCGACTCGACCAGTGTCACCATCGGCAAGTTGCCACAGTGTCGACACACCCGAAATGTATTTATTCGGATTTTTTACAACCAACGAATCGATACGTCGCGCAACACGTTCGATTTAGGAGTGCAAAATTGAAAAAAAACAAACGCAGAATAGGCATTTAATACTATCTCTTACGTTAACACATTTTACTTCTGAAATGAATTGTTAAAGTGGCGAAGGTTGAAAATAGTAGTATGAAAATAGCATCGAATTAAAGAATATTATTTATTGTTCGGAACGTTAATATTGATCCTAATTATAATAACTGTGTTTAGAAGCAGTAGGAAGATATAAATATAGTAGGAAACAAATTTTTCGAAAGGGTTAAATAATGTTTCTCAGGGTGGTTTTAAGAAGTTCATTTCTTAAGTTCGTTGCGGGAAATACAAATGATGAAATAAAAATATTTTTACGGAAATATCAATTATTAATAGCGTTCATAGAATTTTGCACCCCTAAGTCTTGATTCTCGAAGTGGACCGAGAGATTCGTGAGTAAAATCTGATCACGAAAGTCCATTAAAATTATTTTCACCTATCGGAATTCTAATAATACGGTTTTTAGTAGTTGTACTATACCAGAAGGTGCAGTGCAACATTATAATCTGACAGGAAATTCTTAGACAACGTTACTGTCGGTAAATCGTTGGTTCACAATTGACATTGCTGTCGAAGAATCCGTTGAAAAGCGTGAATCAATGTAAGAAATATCATGCTGATAACAGACCCGAGGTATCTTCAATTTATTTACAGACTTTCGTGATCAGCCGTAGATAATGTACACTTGAAAAAACTTCAAGTACCTCGAAATGAAATTTGTACTATCTTCAACATTTCCTTTCTTTCTGATAATACCGTTCCAATCGAATAAGTACTTTTCCCACGTAATGTACAGATTTGAAGGCACATTTTCGCCGAATATTTTTTACGTTTCTCAAGTTGGTAACCGGGGAGTGACAAGAACCTGGAGACTTTTCCCTACGTTCCTGTACGTCCTTAATTTTCAATCATGTACCTGTCTTGTTAACAAGACGAATAGCTTGCACCGAATAAAATCTGGGACACGGAACACGGTCCGTGACGAACAGGTGTCTCTCTAAACGACGTCGGAGAGTAAGTGCTAGGCGACGCACAGTATGGCAACGATATTCGGGAAACAGGGTTCCGGCCGAATGCAACAATTGCATCGTTGCACGGATGGCTGCATCCCTTAGCCCGCAGCAAATCCCGCGGCAAAAGGGTTCACCGCGTTCGCGAATCAGACCGGATCGATCGGTCGCTTCTAAGATAGATAAACGACTCTCGATGTCGGCACGAGCCGACGATGGAAATTAGCATGCTTCCTCCATCCCTCGTACTTCCTTTTCGTTCGCTTCAGTAAACCAGCGCACTCGTTGGAACGGCCGCGACCGGCCTTCCGTGCTCTTCCTCTTTCGAATCTGAGATATTTCAACCACAGATCCTCCATCGCTTAAACCTGAATAACTAATGCTTCACGGGTTACGAATAACTTTATTATCGCTTGGCTGCATACATCAACAGCTTAAGTTTGTTTGAGAAGGATTAGTCTGCTAGCTAATGAGTGCAAATAATTTCGTTTTTAATTCTAATTGGTCGCAATTGAGAGGATAAATTAAATTTCTTAATTTTTTTATCGGAAAATTAACTATAACCTGTATCCACAAAAATAATAAAGCAAATTAGTATTAAGTAAAAGTATTAGCAATAAGTAAAAGGTTTACGAATACTTTGTATACCCACTGGGTAAACCAATATTAAAAGAACGTGGTAATCAATGCAACGTAGCGTTTCATAGTCCGGTCACCGAGTAACACAGTTCTCTTGTTCTCTTTCTTTCTGTTGAACGATCCTTTCGCTGTGCCGTGTACTTATTAAAAATACTGTTGTGCTGCACGTGGATCAAGCACGTCTCACGTCACACGTTAGATCAAAAACTTTATTTATTGGATACAAATCTAAGGATGCTTTGCACAGACAGTGCCACACGTGTTTGCTTGTTCAGGTACTTTCACAAGGTGCAGATATAGGAAGCGATGGGAACATGTATTGTATACATAATACATTGTTCTGTATTATCGCCATTGACCATTTCTTGCTCCGTGTTATTGACCCAGTAGAACAGAAGACCCAATATTTTTAAAAAATATTTCACTTAGCTATTCCTTTCTTGGTGATGAATTTCCGTGAAAGAATTTTCAAATACTTTAAACTAATTGACGAACAACTGTCTGAATGGAATTAAGAGATTACCACCTGTACTTTCTATCTTTATGCAAAGTAAAAATATTCTACATCAATTGTGAAAAGAAGTGGTTCGGTAAACATTGATTTCATCTTTTGATAATTTTTATATATTGAAAACAATCTAACAACATTCCTAGACTTTTATGAACATTTTCTATTTCATATTTTACCTAGCCAATTTCTTCGTAAATACATAAAAATATTCTACATTAACTGTGAAAAGAAGTGGTTCAGTAAACATTGATTTCATCTTTTGATAATTTTTATATATTGAAAACAATCTAACAACATTCCTAGACTTCTATGAACATTTACCGTTTTATATTTTACCTAGCCAATTTATTCGTAAATGCATAAAAATCTACAGTCTACTAATAACTGAACTGCAGATCTTTATACAAGATAAAAGTTGTCTGCATCGATTGTAAGAAACAGAAACTAAATTGAATGTTGTATCTACCATTTTTGATTTTAATAAAGGAGAAATCAACATCTTAAATTATTTAAATTTTCCAACAAATTTTAATTTCATCTACTCAATTTTCCTATAATTCTATCTAAAATTCTATCGCTGGAAGGAAGGCATAAGTCGTACAGTACATTTGAATACTGGAACACGTATGTTAGGTGCTAAGGAAGATCCACGGAGCTCGTTCAACCGGAAGAACGAAACGCGTGACGACGTTCTATCTGTAAGCACGTCCCGAACGATATCCTGTAGCTTGTATCCCTAATAATCTGGTTCTTGATCCACCGACCGTGGATCAAGACTCTGAATCGAACGAATTCTTGACTCGCGAATCACGGAATCCGGTTGACAATCTTGCTCGACAAAGTTTCTTACAAAAAGAATCGGCTGAGTGGAAATCAGGTTGAAAAGTCGTGTTTCGGTCGTGTCGTTGACTCCGTCGTGTCCGCCGCTACGGTTTTATCGGGCCTACGTGCCTTCGTTCCTGCGCGATTTAAATATTTATAAGCCCCAGGAACTACGGATTCGTCGCGCGTCCCGCAGACCGGATTTTCCACGCGCGAAAGCTCCTCGTTCGAGCAACCGTAAACGAACCCTTCGCGGTGCACTGTTCGCGTACGAACAACGACCGAGACCGCTTCTCCGAAGGGCCGTTTGCTCGCAGAATTCGGTGAAAGTGCGTGTAATCCTCTAACGACAGTTGCGGCTCGACATCAATAAATTTAAACGGTGAAAGTGTTGATCGTCCAATACACAAAAGATCCTCTCGAGGCAGGGGGAATCGCGACGAGGATCAAAGATCGAAATTTCTCTCCGGAAAGAATGGAGAACCGCCGATTTATTGCTGTCTCCTCGAGATCACCGGCTGGACCTCTTTCTACACTTTTCTCGGACGCCCCATTGATCCACTTCCTCGGCGTCGACCAAGTCCTTGGACCCTCTTCTTGAATCCTCTTTCTAGAGCTTCTTTCGGAAGTCTCTAAAGTTTCTTCGGACCCCTGGATCTATTCCAGGCGATGGACTTTATTAAGTGGTGGAATCCTATAATACCGCGTGTACAATGTTAAAGATGTGAATAGTTGAATGCGTATAACTTTATTACTAAAATACAGCCAGAATGGTTTCTTTACAAAATCTGACTTCGGTCCTCGCTTTTTCCCTACCACAAAGGTCGCTTTATATCTAAGGACTATAAA
>CM052335.1:15791417-15881087 GCA_028455595.1 Lasioglossum vierecki | reverse complement strand
CACAAATTTTTCGCTGATAAAGTAGATGGGAATAATTTTTTAATGAACTTTAGCGGAAAGTCAAATTTCAAATATCCATCTTTTTAAAAAGATATCTCTAAAGAGGACACTCTTGGGGCAATATATATTCAATTTTTGAAAAAGTGGCCTACAGAAAACACGGCATTTGTATAAAACAATTTCAAAACAAATGGTAAAAAAAAGACATTTTTTCAAATAATATTTCCAGTGCATACTCTTGTGTTTCCACTATAATCTCTTAGAAACTCAGTTCTATCGGTTTGATAGTTCGAATCTTACAATTTAATGGAAAATCTTGACACGTTTTTTTACTCCTCTGTAAAATCATCAATTTTTAATATATCAAAAAATCCTTTCAGATTCGTTTATAAGTCACTAAAGACTGTACAACACACATATAATTTTCCTTCGCAATTGTAACCAATAACAATTAAAAAAAAAGGTTTTACACAGTAGGTATTCAACTAATAGAGGAACTGTTGGGTCCAATTATGAAAAAGTTATTCGTTATTAAAAGTTGTACGAACACTTTGTACACCCACTCTATACAGTCATTGTATACACCATTAAGTACGAAATCTCTATTGATAGTGGCTAGGAAAATAAGTTAACGATGCTAATGGGTTAATATTTTCTAAAATACGTCATACTTGAGCGCAAGAGAGACGTTATCGCTACCATCAAGATCTAAACGATCGATGAAGCGAGCAAGCTTGATCGATGCGCCGGAAACGGCGGAGATTCGTCTGGCCTGGCGGTTCTCGGTTAATTGACCGTAGCCGATATTCCTTGACACTTCCCAGGACCTCGCGGAGAGGAGCCGCCTCGAAAATAGCTCGAGGAGGTAACGGGAAAGGTGGAAAAGGAGGAAAAGGAGGCGCTGGTTCGTGTTTATCGGTATCGTGGATGGCGCGCGCCGAGATCCGGTCCCGGTCCGCGCAATTAGCCGCAAGCCCGATGTGACGAAACGCTCGCCGTGAGAACTAGGCGAGCCCTCGACTCGACTTAACTCCACACCACTCGGAGCAATGGTGTGTCCTCTATCCGTGTTTGTGTCGCGGAGAGCGAGTTCTCTTTCGCTCGAAACGAGTTCTTGAGGACGCGCAGCTCGACGCAGCCCGACGCAGCGCAGCGCGACCGAGGTCGCAGATGAAACAGAAGGAAACGTAATCGCGAATCTAACCCATTTCTTTCCGCCTACCGAGGCCTTTCTCTGCTACGAGCAATTTGGACCTCGACGCGACCGAGATTCTTTCTCCTTGATCCTAATCTTTATTCGACTGCTCGATCAGTCTGCTAGATCAATCGTTTATTAAAGTTTGAATGACGACGTCGTACTAAATGCCTTGGATAGGCATGGCTTTGTTGTTCCTGTTGCGCAAAGTGTTCGGAAGAGTCGTTGTCGCGCTACGGTCGCACACAATCTGTGCCCTCGTGCAACTTCGATTGTATGTCCACCAAAAGTTGTAGAGAGTCCGAGTGAACGTGGTTTGGTTATTTCTTAATAAATGTAGAGTGCGTGAGAGATGCGATTTCGTCGCTCTTGACCCGTAAAATATTCTGAGAGGGCGTGATTTCCTTGATTCTATATCTTAGGGTGTCTGTAGGCATGGTTTCGCTGTCCCTACCACGTAGAGATCCCGAGTGGGCGTGGTTTGGTTATTTTTTAATAACTGTAGAGTGCCTGAGAGATGCGATTTCGTCGCTGTTGGCCCTCAAAACGTCCTGAGAAGTTGTGGTTACCTTCTTCTTTATTTTAGGATGTCTGGGGGCGTGGTTTATTTGCACCGCTATGTATAGAGGATCGGGTAGGCGTGGTTAGGATGCTCTCGATTTCACTGTCTGGAGTGAATCCAGTAACCTTCGTATCTGGAGTGTCTCGAATATTCAGTATTATCTCCTGTGTATTATAATTCCTTATCAGATCCTCATTTGCACTTCACATTTCCATAAATGAAGTAAACATCGATTTCCGTGGTTGTGATCGATTTCACTGGAGCCGAAGATCTCCGTATCTAGTTTAGGATCCAAGAAATTACGCTTCCAGGTCAAAGTTTTGGGATCGAGAACGATCGTATAGCAAAAACTGAAGTCTGTATCGCGTCCCGACGGTTACCACGAAGCGGATAACGACACCGAGTCGAGTTTCGCCGCAATCGGATCCTTCTGCAGAGCCGCATGGACGCTCCACTTGTAAAGATCGGATCGAACCCCGGTTGAACGCGATCAAGATCGATTTTCAAGTTGCTCACGATCTGCCGTCGCGCCGTCTATTTCCTCTGGCAGCCGGCCAGTCGATTCGCCGCGTGTATCTTATTGTGCCATCATTCTCAATTTGCTTTATTGCCGAGTGGTACTCGGTGGCGTTCGCGCGAGCGCGTTCGCGGGAGCACCGTTAGTTTTGCTCACGCGAGGCGAATCCGCACGATAACCGAACGTTTCCCTGTTACCCGAGGCTTCCTAACTCGGAACTTCCTGGTTGGAGGAACGGACGCCGTACATAGAGGGAAATACAATTCGCAGGAATGTGGCCGGCAGCGTGTCGAATCGACGCGACGTAACAACGAGGATGAGCGAAACAATACGGCGATAAAATCATTGGTCGAATTAAAGCGATGTTCTCGTTTCCAACGATCCAAAGATCAATTTTATTCCATTCTCTTCGAGTGCAAATACTCTCAGCCAGGAGCAGAATTGAACCTGTGACATTACCTTACCAGTTAAATGTTTAACCCTTAAACATCATGACTTCTATATGTTTAATGTGAAACATCCAGAGTATAGGTACCACTTACCATACCCCACCTCATTATCGGACGCAAAACAAAGTTTTTAGAAATTAATAAAAATAACGCGAAGTAAGTACCTAGTATTGCTGTATTATTAAAAATGAAATTGATGTTTCCCCTTCGTATATGAATCGAAAGTATTACGATAATTTTTGTTTAAGACATAGAAAACATTAGTAAAAATCCTTATTGCTCGAGACAATGCAATTTTTTTAAATTATGAAAAATGCTAAGAAGCTGTGTCACACCAGAGGATGAAAAATTAATTAATTAATTGATTAATATGTATGTCTTTTGTTTTTTAACGAAATCGTGCAGGAAATTTTGACGATACAGAAAACGGGTTGATAATAATCAATCGTTTATCATGAAGAATCGGTGCAAGTACGAAGCAACGAAACGGAAATGAGCTGTGCGAGATCCGATTCACCTCGTAAAACGGTGACAATGGAATTTCAGGGAAAGGAAAACGGCGCAGAAAATAAGCATCACGAATAAACGCGAGACGGTAATTGAGAGAAGCGTGTTCACAGAGACTTTCGACCGCGTTTCCAAGATAATTTCCCTGCGTGCAATCGCTCGATCGGCCATTTCCCGGTTGAAGCGGGAAACGACACAGAGAAATCTCTGGCCGTAGTGTCGCGTGCGAAGCACTCGGAAGAGTTAATTCGCGTCGTTCTGGTTCGTGAGTGCACGGTGCGAGCGCGCGTCTCGTTTCTGTCTCTTTGCGGAAATGGAAAGCAAAACGAATCGAACGTGCGCACGTCGAGAAGAAATTGAAACTGATATCGTTCGGATGTTATTGCCGTCGATGTTTCATTAACGATCGGTTTCGCTTTCCGTCGCGGATCGCACCGCGTTTCTCGTCCATCTCGATCGCACCCAACGGAACTCTATATTATCTACAAATTGATCTCGGAAAAGGAATTATTTTCACTGGAAAATTCAGCATTTCTTCCGACCTCGAACAATCCCATTCTATTGGGTCGTTGCATATGAAATGTCCGATTTTTAACAGTAACGATTTCAAACAATCGCAATTATTACTTATTGATCAAAGAATCACACGTTTCTTGATCGTATTGTAGATCTTCGTGCAAAATAGAAATTACTTGCTCACTTTATGCTTACTCTAACAATTTTAACAAGCTGAGAAAAGTAGATTTGCACTTTTAAGGATGTTCTGGAGGTATATAAAAACGCAATAAAATTTTTGAAAAACCAGATGTAATTCTTACTAAATTAATGCAATTACCAAAGTTTCGGTACGATTCACTGCACCGTTTAATATTTATAGCAACTTAAAGGTTGCACATTTTAACACGTCTTCTTATGGAGAATTCATAAAATTCCACTTCAAACCCTATATAAACCTTGAAAAAACGCAACTAGAAACTCCATTTTATATATATATATATATATATAGTAAAAATAAAATAAATATAACATGAAATTCACTAATTAAACGAAAGCTTTTTAAATTAAACTATTTTTTTTAATGCACAACATATTCATGAATGAGTTACCACATTCTCGCCAAATATCACATAATGTTATCGTCATTATGTTATTTGTCGACACATACAAAAAGAGTACGCGACAATTTACATTAAAATTGAAGATAGGATCGTACGCTTCGTACCTAGCAAAAGTACGATTAGAATGCAAAACAATTTGCATTCTAAAATCGGACATTTCGTACGCAACATGCTAATATATAATTTCCTCTATTTCATGGATATGAAATTGATGTAGCACTTACAAACACCTCGTGCAATACTTAAACGTTTAATAATTGATTAGATGGCAACGTGTTTGAGTCGGCACTCGAGTGCTAAGGGTTTAATTCGTAGTTTAGAAACGAGACGTGCTGGTTGCGTCAGCCGGAAGATTTCTCTTGGCGAACGAAGTAACAGTGTCGCAATGAATTTTTGTTGATACGCGGGTTTTCTTGTGCTCGATCTAACGATAGGGGCGCCTAGGATTTCGCGGCGATAGAATTTCCAACAACAACGAACGGCTCGCTAGCTGGCGGCGGCTACGTGTCAGCAGGATGTTGGAAATCTGGCACGCCACGGCGAGCGGCGTGCTCGCGTTTCCGTGGCATTGTCGTAAAACACCGGAGGGGACGGGAACAGAGGAAAAAATACGCGGCAAGGGGAAGAGGGGGGAGAGAGGGAGAGAGAGAGACAGGGCGAAAATGATCCGCGGGTCGCGTGAAAATCCATCCACTGCGACGGATCGGGAACGCGATTTCACTGCGGACTACATTCGTCTCCTTTGTCGACGTTGTTTCCATCCGCCACCCTCGCAGTCCCATTCAAATTTACTTGAAAAACCTTTCACGAGCTCGGCATCGCATTATCTCCTCTCTCGTACGCAACCTGCTCTTGCCCCAGAGTAACTCGTTAACCCCTTAACGTGGCAAATATTTATTTTAAAAATACCAGGGCCATGCCGTGTCATGGTACAGAGAGGCGTCCACATCAGGCGGCACAACGAACCATTTAATAATTAAAAATCTTTACGCGAGATGACGCCAGTACGTGATTAAATTTAAAATAAAGTTTCCACAATTGTATTTTGGACGTTAGAGGTTTTGCACTACAAATTCACCGTCTCTCAAATCAGTTTCACTCTTTTCGAAATGACTTTCTTTTTTGAAATTTATTAATCAGAAGATCGCTACAATAAATATACATATCGACACACAGTTTTCATGCATTACGAAGTTAACAAATTGGTAAACACTTCTAAATAAGTATTTGATGTACATCTTTACTATACGTTAAATTCTAAATTTTTTAACAATTAATTTACATTTGATTTGATTTTCTTTTTTTTTTGCAAAAACTTACTTAAAAATGCTTTATTTGTATAAAACTTTTTTAACGGGGCCACCACGGGAACATACTCTACAAGATGCAAAAGGTTTCGTTCCGATTGGTCCATCCATCTTGGCGTAATTGCTGAACATACATAGGAGAAAACAAACTTTTTCAAAGTCGGTTAACCTCCATACGTTCCTCAGAGTGAAAATTCACCCATTTAATATTTTCACATACTGTACAATTATTCATCTTTTTATGTTTACATCGTGCGATAAAATAAAATATAAATATAATATTCTATGTTATATAATAATATTATATAATATAAATATAATATAAAATAGAAATGGACGAATTGTTATTCTAATCCCTTTCATGCAGCTATTTTTGAAAAGCGTATGAGGATTAAAAAGGTTAAAATTGATTTGCAAAAGGGGGAATTTGGTGGGCAAAACATTTAGAAAAATATGAACGGTTTTTAAGCGATAATTAACAGTAGAACTATCGGACGAGTTAATAAAATGATTTTGTTCCTTTAGAAATATTGAAATCATAAATATGTTTTTCTGAGAAATTTTCTTAGCGAGCTTTTCCATTGACGTACATATTTAACACTGAACCTATCGAGCACTAAAAGCGTTTAAAATTAAATTATACTCATTTTTGAGTCCGCAGTGTACTCGTAGTATCTGAACCATGATTTTCTACTGCCGATGAACAACAGCATGATTTACTCGTCGGTATTCCTTGAATTTCCCGTGCCGGCATCTGACCGCAGGATCTTTAAAAATCGACCCGATAAGGAGCGAATCGATCGGCGGGACATTCTCTCGCACTTGTCACTCGGCTCTAATCAGTCGATCCTCGGCTCACGGGAAAAACAGGTTTTTAAGCAGGGCATTGGCATTAGTGTGCGAACGATCCGACTAGCCGAGGTGAATCATCCGAGAGATCGTCTGGCGATAATAGGGAATCGCGAGGGCGCGTTAGGTCGATCATCACCAAGGTAACGAATTTTCGTGGCCGTGCACGCCACGCGACGTCTGATTTATCGAGTGGCTGTCGAGTGAATTAGGGTGCTCGGTCTGGCAACGTTTCTCTCCCTTGCCCAGTCAGTCTGCTCGCAACCCCTACTCGAATCGCGTCCAATTTCGACAAGTTTTGTGCGCGGAGAGTATCTAGAATATTCAATATTATCTCCTATTATAATTCCATATCGGATCCTCATTTGCACTTCACATTTCCATAGAAGAAGTAAACATCGATTTCCGTCGGTGCGATCGTTCCAGTCAATTAAAAATGAAATCGTCTTTACGTTTCACCGGTGCTTCGTGTTTCGTGCATAAAGATCCGACGTGCATTCTAAATAACCGTCAATAAAACATTGATAAAAATAAATAAAGTAATTCGAAACTCCTTTTGTGAAAGTATATCAGTCGGTGTATCAAGTTTGGCTAACTGAGAAAGTCCGTGGCCACTGGATCCGCAAAGTCGAGCAAGGATATCGAGCACGACCTCTCACGAGGAAAAAGAATCCTTGATCGTACACACCTTTCTAAGGTGGCGGCAGGTGAACGTGCCCACGAAAACGAGTCACTGACTCACTCGGTCGGCAGATAAGGTAAACGCGTCTGCCTCGTTGATTCCGTCAGCTGATTCACGCCGACGTTCGTCTCGGTCCTAGACTCGAAGATCGATCGGTCTCTTGTAGATAGACCGAGGGATTTTACGCGTTACGGTAATAGAGATTTGATGTTGCATTCCGCTGCTCAACTTTTCCACGTAAAATGAATTTTCCTCGGCTTTGCACTCCAAATTCACCCTTTTGCAAGCCTATTTCGTCCATTGCGAATATTTAAAATTCATTATTTATTTATTTCAGCTGAATTTTATATTCATTAGATACACGAAAAACGCGCTGCAATAAACGATGCAAATCTTTATGCATTTTTGGCATCTAAAAATTTTCAAAAAACTTTCAAAAAAATTTTCAAAAATTTTTATTTATTTCAGGTCTGTATAGAGGCTATCACCACCGGAAATAAGATTCTATTTTTATATTCCGTTTTCTAACAATTCGTCTACAATTGCAAAAACATCCGTAGTCTAATAATTACTATTAAATAAGTACTCGATGCACATCTGTGCAATAAGTAAAACTTTGAAATTCTTAACAATTAGTTTACATTCAATTTAATCTTTTTTACAAAAGCGTACTTAAATATTATTTGTAAACGTTTGAAATTGATTTGCAAAAAGGTGAGTTTGGAGCGTTGAACTCTAACTGTTCAGAATAACTGTAGATACAATATTTGAAAAACGAACGGTCCAAATATGGTAGCCAGGAAAACAGAACGGTTTCTCAACTTTGATCGCATTTGTAGTTGTTGTATTGTGTTGGATCTTTCTGCGAAGGGTTAATGGGCAGAACACCGTCGAGGTTCGTCGACGTTAAAAAGGAAAAACGAATCGGTTTTTCCGGCGGTGACGTCGCGGAACGAGATTTGTACCGTTGCTGATCGGAGCGCGGTTGCGCAAGTCGTTCGACTTTTCTTCGCTCGTGTGCCGGGATCGACGTCACTTTCTCCTCTCCCGCGGAAAATTATTACGTTCCGCAATTTCCGTCGGGTGCCCACGTACGTATCCGGCTGGAATGTAAGCGGACAGATCGGTGTGCGTTGCGCACAGGTGGTGTGCGCGGCATAGGTGTGACCGCGTGCAGCTCCGGCCAACGGTTCTTTCGCAATAATCGAAGGTGTTGCGCGTATCGCGCTTTGCACTTCGACTTTTTCGTCGGCTGTCTCTTCTGCGACGTCCGTGTGTCCAGGTTCGTGACCCAGCAACCGCATTTGCGGCTACGGGAACGATCGCGACTGTTAATCGTCGAAGATTTCTACGGGATTGGGTAAACATCGTGGGCGATCGACGTGGGCATGTCTTTGGCCTGGTTCTGGCTTGGGAAATGTTCTCTGGCTGATTGTGCCAGTCGACTCCGAAACCTTGGCCGTTCGATAATAATATACAATCCTATATGGAAACTCTTGCTGCGGGCGGTTTCATCCGCGGTTTTCGCAATACTGTGGTCTTCGTCACTCATTTAACCCGTTGTGCTACCTAGTGGCACAGTTAGTGGGAGGGGGCAGATGGCCAAGCTCCCCTCCCCAAGAAAAAGAAACAAATGGCCCTGGAAAATTAGCTAAACTGTAGAATAGCTACTTCCTCTCCGATTTCGATGATTTTTGGATATGTTATATGTAAAACTAAACATTTTGAATATCTTTTCCCTATACACATAAGGCATACCTCACTTAGGTTCCGACATATTTGCAAAACCATTTACTGCATTTCCTTCAACAACTTCTCATCATTCCTCTAAAAATATTACAGAATTTCTTTAAATGTTCGTTCTCTGCTCGCTAATATATTAATTGGTAGTCTTAAAACGGGAATTTGTGCAAATATGTTAAACACAAAGGGTTTTAATCATTTTAAATGTCTTTTTGTTGGCCACGTAAGGGTTAAGATAATAAGGGTTAAGTCCATTAGGCTTTTACACAATTATTGAAATTGTAAAAATTCATTTATGGAAAACAGTGGAATAAATTTTCTTAAAATTACAGAAAAGCTCAATAAATTTATTATAAAATTGATAAGGCAAGATTTACCAGATACATTCTTGTATATTGCAAAGGAGACTCGGGGAATAGAATGTACAAGGGTGAAAAAAATCCCTCGTTCACGTTCGCAGAGCAGAAAAGCGCCAGAGAACAACGACGGGAAGTTTCTCTCGAATTTGAAACCATGCTCCTTGACGGGGGCCTTGGTGTACGTAATTCCGGCGATCTTATCTGCCTGTGTTTCTGCGAAACGTCGCGAGAGAACGCGTTTCTCCGGCACGGCGAATTGCATGTGTGTCCTGTCCGTGACTGGACGGCGATCACGTTATCCGGCCAGGAAATCGAATACCCGAGTTTTTCGTATGGACGGCGGAGGTCGTAAGGTCGCGTGGGAAGCGATCGGGATCCTCCCTGGCAAGCAAAAGGAGGACGAGGCGGTCGCGTGAAATCCTGAGAACGACGGCTAACTGCGTGAACTAGGTAGACGAGCTAGGCGGCGCGGCCGAGATTCACTAACGCAATTACGAACGAGAATGTTTTGCCAACGAACCTTTCCGCTTCTTCGCCGATCGTCAGCTAATCTCCGTTTAACAGCGCGAAAGTGTCTACCGTAGGGACTGCGGTAAATTACATTCCGAGTCGAGAGGCTTCGACTCGATATGTAATCTTCTTCTCGCAGTATGTCAGTTTCTCGTGGAAACCTCCGAAAGAACTTCCCAGGAGAAGCAACTGCCGTCGTCGAGTCGATTACGATAAAAGTGCTGGCGATTCCGTCTTCGGCCGGATCTAATCCTCTCTTACCGATACGCTCACAGACTCGCATGCGCAACTCCTGCTGTGTATCAGACAATTATAAAAATTATGGTTTTTAGCCTGTTCACCCACGAACTTGTCACCACAATTTTTCAATCATTTACTCCGTTGTGTTTCTCGAAGAAGCTACAACCAGAATTGTCTTAGCACACTCCTGACTTGTTTAGGTATTCAAATGGAATAGTATTAAAGCCAATCGATAACTTCAGTATGACTGGAATCATAAAAATTATGGTTTTTAACCTGTTCACTCTCGAACCTTTCACTACAATTTTTTGATTGTTTATTCCATTGTATTTATCGAAGAAGCTACAACCAGAAATTGTCTTAGCACATTCCTGACTTGTTTAGGTATTCAAATGAAGTAGCGCTGAAGCGAAAGGACAACTCCAGTTGTATGTCTAACAATCATAAAAATTATGGTTTTTAATCTATTCACCCTCGAGCCCGTCACCATAATTTTTCGATCACTAACCAAAAATTCTCTTAGCACATTTCTGACTTGTTCAAGCTTTCAAATGAAGTAGCACTAAAGCGAATTAACTCCTCGTATAGATCCAACAATATAATAATGAATAAATAAATAAAAAATAATAAAATAAACAATAAATTTATAGCCCGAATCACCTTTTAAAGACCGACTCGTAGAAACATTGAATCTCCAAGTGTCTCGACAATCCCAAAAAGTGTTACCAACTCGAGAACCTAATGTGCGCGCATTGAACCGTTCGTGAACCAATTGCAGAGGGTTCGCGAGCTCTGAATACGAGCTCTACCCACCCTATGCGGTTGTCTGCGAGCGATCCTGGCGAACGGAGATCGACAGATCGATAGCCAAGGATCATACAAGCGTCACCATGGTGGTATCGCACCGAGAGGGAAGCATCTCGTCGAACATCCGTGCGATCATCGAACAACTGAATCTGAACCCGGTCGAAAGGAGGCGATTGATCGATCGAACGAAGCAGGACACGTCGCGATGCAAGAGTTTCCCGAGCGTGCAGACCGCTGCGAAGATCAGCATCGGTGTGTACGGTTGCAAGGAGAAGGTCGAGTACGAGATCCCGGGATCGATCAGGCGGATGTTCGAAGATCGATCAAGGAAACCGGAAGCCCCTCAAACGATCGCGGTTAAGACGCGACCGAAAGACACCAAGCCGATCGAGGTAATCTCTCAGACCGCGACAGCAATCCTTGTATCTCGACGTTATTCGGCCGGATACTCGTATCCGTGAGCACTTCGTCGGATTCTCGTGATACTCTTTGTTCGATTGCTTGTTAGAAGAAGCAATTTTGTACGCGGATTGTTGCAAAATAATCTGTAATAACGGTGAGTCATCTGAACATTTACAGACTAGCAGGTAACTTGGTATTATGAAATACTGATACGGAAACATACCGGACACGCATTCCCGTGAAATTTACGTACGAGAAATGGATAAAGGTATCGATATCGAAAGATATCGATACATCGTTGCAACGGCGTTTTGGACACGACGATTGATCAAGGACAAGCGAAAGTCGGTACTATTAATAAACAAAACTCTTCCAATTAATCCCGTAACAGTTTCTTTACAGTTACATTATTTTCATGCTTACATATTGTATCGCAAACGTATCAAATTTTATTTCATCTCAAAAGAAACGCGTAACGTTCATATTTGTTACACTTTGTGCAGATCTTCATCACGAGTCTGACTAGTTAAAAATTAAATTAATAAGTGGATTTTCTACAAGGAAACTCATTTCCTACAGTAATTCCTAAATTATATAAAGGAAATATTGTTTTAATCTTAACTCCTGATGCAAGTGTCTAACTTGCACCTCCACGTAACCCAATAATGACGAAAAGAATGAAAAATTTTAATGTAACAAGTTAAATTTTACTCATTGTGATAGTCGACGTTGATTCGTGTAGAGTAGAATGGTCAAGTAAAATGAACACCACGTGCAACTATCAACCGGATCGGTATCTCTTGTTTTGCGCTCCAAACCCGTGGCGGGCGCCTTTTTAACCAAGCACTTGTTACAGCACTGCTGCTCGCAACAAGAAAAGAAAGTCCACGTGAATTATCGTTAGTACGTGCCAGTGTCTCTTTCCGTAAATATCATGGAGATCGACGCATTTGCCCGTGTTCCAGTATGTTTCCCAGCGAGCTATACGCGCGAGTGATCCCTTCGTTGGAAGTCCTTGAGTACCGGGGATCTAGAGTTTCGTTGGATCCGACGCGTTCCGACGCGCGTCGCTAAGCCCTCGTTTCTGACGCAACAGACCGCGTAACCAGACAATGTTCGTAACGAAATGCTCACGGATTTCACGGAAATCGGCTGCGACGATTGCGCAATAAATGATCACGTTGAATCCGACGGGAAGGACAAGGCTGTGGAGAGCAGCAGAGGGCTGGGATCGATCAGGCTGCCGTGCAAAATGGAGGATCGACCTCGACCGAGGCCAGAATGCAGACGGAACATCCCTCGGCCCAGGAAAGAGCATCAGCAACCGGCGGACACCGAGTCGGATGCGATCGAGGTAATCGATCGGTGACGCGATCCCGTCCAGATCCTCCCGTGGATCAAATAGAGACGAGCTTAAATATAAAGCTGCGCCGATGCGATGCGCAAGAAATCGAGCTGCACGACGACACAGCTTGACAAACAAAAATATTTTTCAAGACGTCTTTTTCACTGTCCATTTGCGTATAACAATCAAGAACAAATTCTTGAACGGACCTGGGTAATTCTATAAAATCAAAGTAATTTATGCAGTTATCAACCCTTGGCAGTCGAGGCGTGACTCAGAGCCACTACTAACAAAATTTCGTTTAATAAACAATAAATAATAAACAATATTGTTTACATTGTTAAATATGTTGGTATCTAATCGATCATTACGCATTGTAAGGAAAAGCCGTATTTATTTGCAAAAAGCCTCAAGGACACACGGACAACTATTCGTTTTGACAGCGTGTTTCTTGTCGAGGCATTTGTTTTGATCTGATCTTCTTGCGATACGGTGATCGTAATTCTACGACTCTATTGTTATTTTCGATTCTTTGTTATTACAAATTCCGTCATATATAGGGCTGTACACTCATCAACCCTACAACATTTAAGTATTGTGTAGAAGTATTGAGGAAATGTTTAATTTTCAAGTTAAAATAGGTTACTGCTAAACGGGTTTACTACTACTCACTGCTACTTCGACTGCAAAAAGGGTTAACTGAAAGGTTAATATTAACCCCCATACGCATTAAAGATCCTAGAATAATATTTCACCCCTTCTCACATCATATTTCAAATTACGAATTATGTTTCAATTATAGTGTGACATTTCAATGTAACACATTTTGCAATACAGACAAAAAGAAATAAATCGTTTTACAATATGTGAGAAAGGTAAATCGGTGAATTTTCACCCTGAGGAACGTATGAGGGTTAATATTGAGAGAAATATTGAACGACCGAGTGGTTCAACTTGTATAATGGGGGTAGATATTGAAAAGTATAGTATCGCGGGACAGACAGCATTATCATCGGACCGTATCGGTTCGGACTCGACGTAACAACACTCGCGCGACCTATCGTGCCGTGCACGAGCCTCTCACGATTCGATGTGTTCATCCAATGATAGGATAAACCGGAGGACGTCTCGACGGGATCCGTTAGGCCTTCGTGCAGGATCGAGGATCGACCACGCTTGAAGCCGGAAGCGAGACAGAGGATCCCGCCGGTGATCAAGGAAGCGAGTCCGCGGATCGAAGAGACGATCGAGGTAATCGATCGACCGAACAATCGAATCGTCCTCTATCTGGCACGCGCGCGAATGCACACGGAATCGCGAACGAAAGCCGACTACGGCTGACGTTTACCGATAGCGGAAGGGTTTCGATGAACAGGGAACACGCAAATGGAATAAGCATGATCGATTGCATCACGGATGGACTGCGGTTCAACCGCATTCTATCGAAACTCACTCGAACAATGGATCGGCTAATTGGGTTTCACGTATTTTAGGGTTTCGTTTCAGTTTGTTTGTACAGCATTCTATTGTAGGTTTCGCACTCAAGATTCACCCCTTTGCCAGTCGAATTCAACCATTTTAATTTCACCCTTTTGCAAATCAATTAAGTATATTATTTTAAGTATATAATTATTAAGTATTTTAATATTATTTTAAGTATATTAATCTTATTAAGTATATTGAAAATTAATATATTTTTTCTGCAAATATCTTGAAACAAGACATACATGACTTATGGTTAGACCAGTTTTATAATTATGGGCACATACGTACTTTCATTTTTTAATTTTATTAATCAGAAAACGGCTACATTGGATACACATATCTACCCACCGTTTTCATTCATTACAAAGTTAATGAATTGGTAATTACATTAGAATAAACATTTCGTGTACATCTTCGCAATGAATTAGGTATTGAATTGCTTAACAATTAAATTACTTTGTAACACTTTATTTGTAAAAGGTTGAAATTGATTTTTAAAAGGGTATATTTGACTTGCAGAAGGGTTTGCATAATTTAGAGTGCAAGCCCGTAATAGAACAATCGGAGAACAGGGTAATTGGGGTTTTAACGTGTTGCAACGGTGGGAATTGTTCGGTGACGCTTAATCGAGTGAATTAATTAACGAGCGAACCGGAATTGATTGCTAAACCACGGTTCCACCGGTTTTCGAGAAAAGGCTGCAAAGTTGAGTTTTCAAGAAATAAACGATCCGTGTCGGTCAACGTCGGGAAACAACTTTCCTTTGGATTCAGGATCCCGGTGGCCCCTGGTTTGGTGACATTAACTGGCGGGTATCTCGAGACCCGATCTTGATCGCTCATTCAACCCGTCTAGCCACGGACAACGTGGGTTAAACTCGCGTTTCAGCTGCAAACCGTCGAAAGTGAAGTTTATCAGTTGTACAGGTACAGCAGCGCGCAATTACGAGGCGACCGATGATAAGGACCGGTTGCGGGTCGCGGGTTGCACTGGGAACACAAACGAAACCTTTCCCAGACGAAGAAGTGTCTTTCGAGGCGACCGGCACCTGCAACCGGTTCCAAACGATCGCGGACAACTGGCCTCAGGCCCCGGGCACCGGCCCCCGCTTCGGTCCCAACTCCGGTCGCGGTTTAATACCGTTACAGCCGCTACCGACAGAGACCGGTGTCCATAGGGTCACATTTATTTTTCTAACACGTCTACTTTTTGCGATTAACAAATACAAAAGTGTTAGACAGTGATCGGCAAACTCGTTAGTCAAAAGAGATAAATAAAAGCAGTACAACGATTTAGATAAGATTTATTGAAAGGTGATCTTAGGCACAGTTTGCCTATTGCCAATTTTGTACCTGATATAAATGGTACACAAATATCTTAATAATAATATCTATACATAGTTAACGCTTAAACTAGGTGAAGTATTGCACAAAAAATTTGGAATAGGATGGAGATAATTACATAAAGCAGTTAAAAATTAGTCAGTCCTTAGAATTTTATATGATGATGTTGTATTGGTTTAGAAAATTGATGATTTTAAACTCCTTTACAAGCACCCAGTTTTTAAAAGTTGTTAAAACTACTGTTCATGAAAATAAAATTTAATAGTTAAATTTTGAAGAACACAGCTTCATTAATCAGTTAATAATTATACATTTAGAAAAGAATGGTGACTACATCATTTTTTGTACACACCGCCGTGCAGCACAATTTTCGACGTTTATGAAAATTGGAAACGAACTTTGCAATCATTTGGTAAATGCATTGAATAGAGCTGAAAAAATTGTATTAAAAGACACTATTGAATTTTAAAATCGAGTAAGTACACTTTAAATACGTTATGTGTGGAAGATTGGCACTCAAGTACATACCAGTTTGCCGACCACTGGTGTAAGTGGATCTCTCAGCTAATATCGCAAAATTCAAATACTATTTAAATGTTCGCCTTCTACCTGGTCCACTGGACTTTCAAAATGGGCTTTCGTTTGTCACATTTTTATTCGATTTAGAAACGACTCTTTCGCAACGTCGAAATATGTTGTTTTCCTATCGGTATCGTTTTACGAGTCGTTGGCCAACCAAACGTCGATCCACTGGTTCTCGATCCAGCGATCCGAGTCGATAGTAATACCGATTTCTTTTCGTAGCACCCGAAATCGCCCAGGGACTCGATCGATCGAATCGCTCCCGTGGCCAAAGAAGACTTACGTAAGTATTACCAAAAGATCATAATGTTTTGAGAAACATTTACAAAGACGCGTGTTTGTATAAAGATTCAAGTTTGTTTAAAGATAGACGGATCGTTATCCTTTTATGACCGGAATATTCATGGTCGCAACTTTCCAGAGTTGAAAAATATTTGTATCGCAACAGATAATCAATTTTCCTATACTTTTTCAAACTTCGAAACTATTTTCAACAAAACCAATTCTCTTCCATCGAGAGATACAATCAACTTACCCAGTAAAGGTTGTCGGTCAATTAACTTGGCTTCTGCTTTATATACTGTATCGAATTTTGGACAATTTAATCATTGCACAATAGCTTTATGTATTTAAGTCGTGCTTTTTAATTAAAAACAACTACAAGTTCCACAAATGTAAATCACAACAAAGTTTGAGAACTATATCTAACCCTTCGCTGCATAGTGCATCATATCTGATACAATAAACTAAGCATGTGTTTTCTTACTATGTTTATTTTTCTGAAAATGTTGTTTGAATTTTTTCTAATTCCCTTAAATAAAACACAAAACTGACTTTTTTCAATATTCTCATTCCAATGAAAAAGAAATCACGAAGTGAAGGGTTAAGTGAGCGGCAGAGCCTTAAAAATTGCACATTGAATCGCGCTCCCACATTCGAGCCGACACACTGACCCAATGCGATGTTTGTCTGTCGAGCAGCGCAGCTAGAGAGCGCGAGCTTGAACCACACGGCTGCTCACCACCGGATTTCGGTTCGGCCGAAGAACCGGAGGCCACCGCGTCGTACGGCGCCGCAGGCGGCAAACACGTCTTCGTCAACGATAACAACGATCGCGGAAGACTCGTTGGACAGCTTGGACCCGCAGCCGATGAACACCAGCATCAGCAGCAGCGCGTCATCACCAACAACTACGACAACGCCGACAACGGAGCCGAAGACGGTGTCAGTCGCGCGGAAATCCTCTAGCAGGTTGTCTCGAAACTCTGACATCTTCGAGGAGCTGGAGGCTAAGCTGCCTAGGAAGCCTCCGAGCGTAGCTTCGCTGTCTCCGGACAGTTTGGACGCGATCAGCGCTTCAGGGACCAGCGTGGACACCAACGAAGAGCAACCGGAAGCACCGCGACCGGTCGCCAAGAAGCCATCGATTCGATTGCAGAAGGGAACGGAGATGTTCGAGGAGCTGGAGGCGAAGCTGCCACGTAGAAGATCGTCTAACCGGCTGTCGAAGTCTCCGGACAGCTTGGAAGTGGCTTCTAGCTGGTTCTCCAAGTCCACCGAAGGCTTCGACATGCTGATGGAATACGAGGAATCGAAGCCGCAGGTGGCCCGCAGACTGTTGAACCCGATCTCGAAGTCGACCGATCGGGTGTCCAAGTCCTCCGACAGCCTCGAAGCCATCGAAACGTTGACCAGCGACGAGTCCATCGAGCGCAGAAGAAGCAGCTTCGAGTTCCGCGCTCGTCGACCTTCCAAGAACATATCGAAGTCCTCCGAGAACTTCGACATACTCGAGCAAACGCTTCAGACTGAGTCGAACGCGGTCCAAGAGCTGCAGAAAAGAAGCAGCGTCTCGGATATGAACCTGGCGAGAGGCAGACGGTTGTCGAAGAGCATCTCCAAGTCGTCGGAAAGCTTCGAGATGATCGAGGTCAGCGAGGACAAGGACGAAGAGGAGGAGAACATCAGGGATAATTGCTTCGGCAAGGTGTGCAGGAGGTCCTCGAAGAGAATGTCCTCCGAGAGCTCCGACAATCTGGAGATGGAGGACCGGTTGGAGAATAGAAGGATCAGGAGGACGCCGAAGAGAATACCGAGCACCAGTTATGTGGACATCGTCCCGCAGGATGAGCAGGAAGAAGAGAAGAGACAGGTACCGGTTAGGAAACCATCCAGGCTTCAGAAATCCTCCGAGAGCTCCGAACTCGGCAGCACGGACACCCTCGACTCCGAGAGGAGGAACAAGTCCTCCGAGAGCACCGAAACTCTCGACAGCCTCGAGAGAGACCTGGACCAGGACAGAAAACAAGAGGACTCTGTCGACGCGGTCACGGAGAAACGCGAGAAAAACGTAAGTTTGATTCTTCAATTTTTTTCGACATTTGAAAACGCCACAAACAGGAAGAATTGTGGTTCGACGCACCAATGACAGGATCAAACATCCCAGTCGTTCGCGACGATGCCTTCAGGTTGCGCACTGAGCTGCAAATTCTAAAATTTTGGGACAATATCGCCATTTTTAAGAACATGAAAAAAAGTATACAGGACGGTCCACCTAAATATCTCCTTTACTTTTGTATCACATGGTGAATTTCCAAATGTTCACGATTGCAAATGTTTTTCGAGGTCTTTCTCCCCGAAGTTTTCAAGGTCATCGATATTTTGTTTCCTTGTAAATGTATATTTTTTATCGTTGTCGATCCTTTCTAATAGATTTTTCTCTCTCCTGTTGTCATTTGTAGCAAAGTAAACTAAATTGTTTGGTATGTACACAGGATTCGTGGAGCAACAAGAACATCGTTGACCCCGAAGAGATGTCGGTGGCGAACGGAGCCGAAGACTCAAGGTCGCTGATCTCGCCGGAGAAGTTCTACTGGCGGCAGTCGTCGGAGTCGAAGGAGAACATCGACATCCACCAGCTGATGGCCATCACAATAGTGACCAGCATGGCGGACAACGGGAACAATCAACGCTGCTCGGTGATCTACCCGAAGAAGAAGCCGATCACCGGCTCGCAACCGACCTCGCCGGTCGCCAAACAACAGGAGGACAACAAGATGATCTTCGACAACCTACTGGTCAGCAAGAACGACGAGGATCTACAGAACATGCTGAACGGGAACATATCCGAGGTGTCTACCGACACGAAGAGCTTCAAAGAGAAGCTGATCATGTTCGAGAAGCTGGGCAAATGAGACAGCGCGATGCGTCGCGCTCGTTCGCATCAATCCTTGGCTAGATCGTCGTCGACGAACTTCCGAATGGATCGATTCGAGGGACGATCACTCTTCTTCGCTGCCGAGAGTCGCGAGTCCTGAAGAGATCTCGCCCGGAGACCGGGAACAAGTCGAGAGACCGCGCGAAACGTTAGTATTGCGGCATTCGCCCCGGGTGTATGACAAAGATCTCAAAAAACGATACTGGCGGGGCAAAACTTTTTCATTTCCGGCTGTACCTTTTGGAAAATCGTTAATTCAAACGGGCGATTGAATAGGATATGTCAGGTCATTGCAACACGAGTATACACTTCGTGCATTTGTACCAAATACGAATATCCAAGAAATGCAACATACACGGATAAAACATTCGAACATTTGCTTACCTTCGCGTTTTATAAATTCTACAAAGAGATTGTATTTTGTATGAAGCGTGCAGAAGAATCGAAAGTGATCATGCGGAAAACTGTTGACCAACATTTATTTTTTGGGAAGGTGAAACTCCTAAACGCACCTGGATGCACCGTTTTGCAATCCTGCTGTGTGTCCAGACACACAAGTTGGCGTTGCGTTTTCTATTGTTGAACAGTTTAAATAGTCTTCTAGCAGCCTGAAAAATTTTATGAAAGCAATGTAATTTATCTAGTTATTAATCCCAATTGATGAGTATCTCAGCGCCACCGCTAAAAATTGCTAAATTGCTCTATCATTATTAGCAAAATTCTTTACATGATTAAATAAGTTGGTATCTAATCAATTACTACACATTTGAGTATTGTATGAGATATTATATCAATTTCACGTCCATAAAATGAAAAAAATCATACAGGATGGAAACATTCTAGGACGGAAAAAATGTTTAATTTTCAAGTTAATCAGAATGCTAGTAGAGGTGGCCCCAAGATCGCAAAACGCTGCATCCAGACGTGCTTAGGAGATCCCACCTTAAGAGAGCATCGATCGGAACTTACTTGAAATCGGTGAAGCCTCGATCCGGAGGTTGTGCACGTTCTTGGAGCGAATACTGTGCTTGCTGAGCTTACGTTCCTCACCATTTTTGTTTTTCTCACGCTGTAGAAAGTTGATGTTCGTCGATCGCATTCGAAAGAGGTTCGAAATCGAGCGATCGGATTACCCGCAACGCAACGCGATTATCTATGAGAAGTTATTCAATTATTTTCTGTTGTGTAACGAGAGTCGTGTAGTTCAGCGCGACGTTACCGGATCTACTCCGGATCCAGTATTAGATCGCGCTTACCGAGTCCGTGATCTTCTCGCGTAGAAACCATTCCGCGTGAAACCGCACGGGAAATTCAAAGAATTAAAGATCTGTGGCGGTCTGACGTGGAATGGCTCGTAGAAGCCTACCGCGTTTCGTGGATCTTGTTGTACAGTAGTTTAGAGGCACAGATAAATGTCGTGTATCGTTCCGTTTTGTAAATAATACCAAGTGAACCATTAAACAAAGAAAAAACAAATTAGCCCAACCCCCAAAGCCCCACCCCACATCGTTATCATGAGCGAGAGGAATGATAATGTCTGATCGAAACGAACACAGGGTACGTTGAGAACGCTGTTTGAAGACGTTCAAGTGATCTTTGGAAAATGTTGCCTTTTCATTCGGTACTTTCTATGTAGGAACTTTCGCCGCGCGAAATCGACAGAGAAACTCTGCGAGCGACGATCGCGAACCGTTTCTTGTTCGTACAGCCATAACTTCCCAGCTTATTCTCAAAATTTCCAGGTGAAAATCGAAATTTCAACGATATCAACGTTGGGAAACTATGGTCCGTAAGAACAGAATCGGTCTGTAGAGTCTCCTGATTCCGAACACTTGGTATCCGGCTCTACAGGGTGTTACAAACATAAGAGGAAAATGTTGCTTAACCCTCATCCGACCCTTGGAAAAAATTGATATTAATTTATTGTCCCTTGAGGTGAAATTAAGAGACGAGCGATTGACTTTGCATTTTTGTTTGTACTAAAAATTAAAAAACGCTAAGATTTTTCGTTTAAGAGAACCGTTTTTAAGGTAATAATTAACGGGATTCGAAGGGTGAAAGGGATACCGGGTGTCTCGCGTGAAATGAGCACGACTTCGGAAAAGTCCGAGTTCGATATTGATTGTTGAATTCGAACGACGAGCGCGCGGGATCGTCGTGAGGTGAGAAAAAGACATTGGAGCGTGTCTCCTCGGTCTTTTAAGTGCCTTAACGAAGTACCGAAGAATCGGATGAGCGTAGAACATGCTTGGATAGATCGCGTGGAAACGTTCATCAATTTCGACTGCGGATTTTATGCGTTCGTCAGAAAAAATATCGAATCTGTGAAACATTTATAGAGCAGCGAAGGCTCTTGTACTCTATTCAACCCGCCCAAATTCGACTCCTGTGACTAATGGAGATCCCCATTTTACGTGTATTAACTTATCCGCATTTTAATTGGCATCAATTTTTAGGATACCAAATATGGGTATATAAAAAATTAATTTGAAAACCACTCCCCTTGAAAAAATGTAATCACAAAGTAACCCTGTAGTTTATTAGAGAAGTATCTCATATGTTTTAGTGTTGTGACAATAAACGACTTCTTTTAGGAATAACAATATTCTTAGCCGTTCGATAACACTATTCCGGAGCAATTGCCATTGTCGATATGTTTAAATATTTTCTTACGGATTCTACAATTTTCAGATGTTCGAATTTATCGTTGTACCAAGAACCACAAATTTGTGAAACCGTAGTCTCGATAGGTAAATTAATATCAGTATTCTAAAAATGATACAAATTAAAATGAGGATGCATTAATGCACGTGAACCCGTGTACTTGAAATGACATGAAATCGCTTCATCCGTGTAAAGATCCGTAGTCTATTCATCAGCCCCCGCCCTAATCCCCATTCTTTTCTTTATGTTTTTTGTTAGCCGTCTATATAGTCGATCGTAAACGTGTCGGAATCCAAAAGATACCGTTGTAGATCGGTTTTAGATTAACGAGATTTAAATAGAGAGAGAAAGAGAGCGCGCGAGTGTGAGTGTGTGTGAGAGAGAGAAACGTATTAACAAGGGATATCGTTTAAATGTATCACTCCGATTTCAATGAAATTTATGTAGGTTACAGTTTGTTGTATCCTACATGAATTATATTAAAATGGATGTGTCGCGCGTCAGTGGTGTCCCTCGTAAGTGTCGCTACAACGTTACAAGAACTCGCATAATTGAAGAAATATATATATAAATATATATATTACACATAATACAGAAAGTGCAGATCGCCACGTTATTAATGTAAATAAAGCTGCCATCGTGAATTACAGTACTTTCTTTCCTTTTTTATTGAACCCGCATATTCCGGCGCGCGTGCCGACGCGCCTTTAAAAAATTACAAAATACCTCGGCTCACAGATGATAATACGGTACAAGTCTGGTGTCTTTCTTTTATTCCTTCTTTTTTTCTTATTTTTCGTGTCCTCGTTTCGTTTTCTTTTCTTTCTTTCTTTCTTTTTTTTAATACAACTTCTCTACGGTACGCGCGAACGCGTTTACATACACACAAGCACACACGCGCACACACATACACACACGACAAGTGGGCGGTTGGGAGTTTCACGGAAAACAATGCTTGACTCGCGGAGGCGAATCGCGCTCGGTAGAAAAATTTCACGTAGAAAAAGATCAGGAATGTATGCAACGGTGACACACAATAGATTGGCGGTGACTGCGATTAACAACGGTTTCTCGCGTATCACGGAAATAGTAAATCGATTCTCAACAAACTTTAACGATCGAAACACGGGACCCGGCGTTGCTCTACACTTTTCGGTCCGCTTCGGTTTCGTTTTCGTGAAAATCTACTGTGCAGAAACGAGATGATGGAGACGAGAAGAAAAAAGAACAGTTCGCCTTAGATACCGCTCAGGCGTTAAAGAATCCAGAAGCTATATTGGGTAGGGGTGTGCGAGAAACCCGAAAATTTCGGGATTCTGGATTATGTCGGGTTTCCCGAAAGTAGCGGGATTAAAAACAGACGACTGAATGAATAAATTTTATAATATTTGGGTTTGGGTTTTCGGGAATGCCTCAAATATCAGAATCCTATTAATTTCGAGAATCTTGACATAATCGAGAATTTCAAAATTTTCGAGAACAAATCTCGATCTCGAAAAAAAAATTCTCGCCTCGACTTGACTCGACATTTTCGGGTTCTCACACAGCTATAAATTATTGGGGCACGACAGTCCCTTCTCGATTATTTCGAATGTTAGCAACAGAACGACTATTTGTAATTGTTTTCGAATTTGTAGCTAAGCGTTGATCACTTTAGCGACGAAATAGCACAAGACCATCAGCGGACCGGAAAGCGTAAAAACAGGTTGTCGCCAGCGAATTACGGCCGCTGGTTTATTAGCGAGCAACACGATCAGGGTTTTCTAGGGTGCAAATACGAATAACCATTTTCGCGGATACGATGGAACTCTGCTGTTACGTAACGCGCAAGGTATGACTAGGCTCTCAGCAGCGCTTATCAGCTGTGCTTATCGTTGACGGTAAAAAACGTTGTGCTAATCACGACCGTGGGTATTCGTTAAACTAACGCTCGTGTGTTATCTCGCATTTGGGTGTCCACTCAGGAATTGAAAAACTCGATAGTTCGTTGAATGCGTATTGTTAACTGGTGCATAAGAGCATCTGAACGCGCGTAAGGACAGATTTGATCCTGAGATACACCGTTACGGTTATAAAATGCAACTGTCTGACTTATGTTGGCCGATTCGAAAAAAAATTCGGGCACAGCTTCACGACGATACTTGCGGCTGATCGCAAGAACCACCGGAGAACTGTGTCTTCGGATTAATGAAAATGATTACAAGTAGAGCCAGTACCTCTACCCGAGTATATGAGATGCCCGGGTTCCCGGTATCTCATGAGATCCCAGAACTTGCTACTACAACTATTACTATTGGATGAAATGTATGTTAAAACCGTAGAAATTTTGATAAAAATTAGTTGAAGAAACAGGGAAAATTATAGAGAAAGGCAACATGAAATCTGCATCTCCAGACCGAGAACTACGTTTACAAGTATGTAACAATATTTCCTGTCTTAGAAAATACACGTTCTGATTTCAGATTCTGGTTATCTCATGAAATACCCGGGTAGTCGACTATCTGATGAAGTACCCGAGTACCCAGGTATCTCATAAGTCACAGCTCTAATTACAAGCGTTCAAGTACTTTCACACGAACGCCTGGAATGATAGACAACAGGGCTGATAACGGATCGGCTGTCGCAGCCGTTATCTATCCTTGCATCGATTACGCTTTACGTCGCTCTGAGGTCGCGTCTCACAGTGTCTCGTCTATGTATCTCGTGTTTGCTCGCACAGGTCTATCGCGACACGAGATTTACAACTCGTCGTGAGCGTCGGCAGTCTCCGAGCTAGGGTTGCACAGAGCCGGCGTGGATATCTCCATGGCGTACTCGCAGCGCATCGGTTCTGTTACCGATATCAGCTTGTTCTCCTTGCCACAGGTGAGTGTGACCATGGTGGAACGTGCTGGGCCATTCCAGCAAGTCAGTCCCCTGTCGTACTTCATTCTTGAATACTTCTGACCGTTGGGTCCAGCCCATTCGTTCCAGTGGCCCAGGATGATATCGCTGCCACCAGACTTGGACCTCTGTGTCGCTTTACCGAACATGCACAGGGTATAGACATACTCCAAGTCCGTATACTCGAAGCACTCGCCGTCCAAAGGCGCGAACTCTTCTTCGACGCCGTAATCGCGATCCAGTTTATCCTCCAGCATCCTGATCTCCGTCTGCAGGTCGTTCACAGTCTTCTCCGCTGACTGATAGGTCTCCCGAGCAGTTGTGGCTTGATCGATAAGAGCTTGAGTCTCGTCGTCATACTGGATAGCAGGCTCCTGTTTCTCTTGAACCTCGCCTGCTCCCTCCTCTCCGTCGCTGTCTTCGTCTTCCTCTTTCTCGTGCTCCGATGGCTCCTCTGTACTCTCATGACCCTCTTCTTCTTCCTCGGATCGATCGCCCGGTTTGAACATACCTGAAACAATAATCCAGTTACAACATGTAACTACAAATAAAAACAAAATACATTTACCGTCGGCTGCTAACCTTGTTCCAACATTAAGTAGGGCTTGACAAGAGGCCAAGCAGAGTCCACGAACTCCTGGAAATTCACCTCCTCCTTGTTGTTCAAGAAAAAGAGCGCCTCCTCCTCGCTAACAGCCCCATCCCTGTTTTTGTCGAAGGTAAATCTGCTTTTCAGTTCCATAACAGTGATGGTGCCGCTATCATCGGAATCCAACAGTTTGAAGTATTCCTCGATCTCCGTTTCTTGCAACTCCTTCTCCTCGTCCCCTTCGTCAACCACAGGTTGTTCGGGCTCTGCAACCCGATACTTATCCAACGCAGCTGTCTCTCGTTCCTCCGCTTGGGTTTTTAATATTTCTATCTCCTTCTTGAGGAGAGCTGCTTCTTCGAAGTCGGCTCTGAGTTTCACCAAGTTGGTCTGGTAGTCGTTCTTCAATTGCTTGCCTTTAGAGACCATCTCGGTCCTGATCTTACTGCCCTCTTTCATTAATTCCTCCGCCTTCTGCTGCTCCAATCTAGCTTCCTTACCGAGCTCGTTACAGTTATTGGAACAGTCCTTACCTGACTTGTACTCGTCGGAAGTGTCACAGCAATCGCAAATGCCATCGTTCACCCAGGTCGAGGGTATGTAGCGGGCTTTGTGGCCGGTGTTCTCGCAGTAGAAGATGCCGTTGCCGCAGGCGGACGTACCCGGCTCATCGCTACCGTCCGCACAATCGCAATAGTCATCGTTCACCCACGCGAACGGGATCACCAGGCTCCCGTCGAAACACTGGAAGTCTTTGTCCGACGGGAACAACGAGCTCTTCGTTATAGGTATGCCACGAATCTGCAGCACCTTCGCGCCGGCTACGTGGCCCAATAGCATCGACAGACCAACCGACAGAACTGCCAGGTATACTTTGTGACCGGTCATCGTCGGTTCTCTACGCGATACTCTGCTAATACTGTCCGAAAATCTGTTCGCACGCGAACCGTTCGAAATCCTTCCGATGAAAAACGGACAGTCTTTGAGGTTCAAACGATGAAAGACACGAGCCAGGACACGCACGCACACATTCGGGTGTACACATGAACTTGAGCAACCGTCCATAGACTAAATAGACCCCTGTGCTGCGATGGGAGCACGGTAGAGGAAACGCAAAGGTGCCTAAATAATTATCTGCCATCTCTCGTCGATTCGGTTCCATCCGTTTCTTGTTCATTTCCTGCCGTGTCTTTCTGGCTCCGCTGATATTGAAAAGTTAAAAGGAAGCATTTTAAAAGATGTAGGATCTATATGTGGACATCCATGTACAGGGAAATTCTTATTCGCCAGAGTCTAAACCTAAACTCCTGATCTGTTCGTAGTTATGTGCGGTTATATCTACCAGGGTAGTTTCACTCTAATAGGAGAACTGTTAGCACGAATTTAGTACAGATACACAAAATAAAGATGTCACTACTGTGCAAGAATAATTCTCAAAGTATCGTACGCCGCCCAAGTCCTTAGCCACTCGATGGCTGCAGCTATAAATATTATGGCACGCCATAGTAAGTATTAGCAGAGAGTAAATGAGAGTGCTCACACCCGGGTTTCGGCCGTGCCCATTAAGTGCTGCCCCCTAGTCTAGTGCTTAGTCTAGATCAGCTCCTACATCATCTTTAGCCTGGATCAGATCCTACATCATGTTTAGCCTGGAACAGATCCTACATTATCTTTAGATAATGAACGGAAAGTTTATATTGTTTTATATAAAAGGCAGTACAAATGAAAATAAATAGATTGAGGCGAAAATAAAAATCATTTTCAAAATAATTTCTGATTTATTTGAATTTTTGATGATACAATTTTTCATCTTCATTGCAATTCCTGGCCCATTTAATAATAAAAAATTTATATAATCATATGCACAATTATATGCATAAAAAATTATATCATAAAAAATCTCACGCATATACACACTTAATTATATACACAATTTATTTATATCTGATATATAGTTTATATCTAATATGAATTAAGTATGATTAACATCTAATAGGGATATTAAAGTATTGAATTATCTATTACATATTACAATCAAACTTAAGCTGCTGACTCTAGCCACCCTATCGGGTGAAGTGTTCAACCTAAAAAAAAATTATTAGTTTCCATAGTATACTTACTTTTATTATATATCTCTATTACAATATACTTACCACACTGTCGTAGTCCTCTGCGGGACGACTTTGGACTCTGTTCGAAACTGCCTACCACTTCTACGGAATGTAGAAGACCCCGCTGCTTGCAGACCAAGGCTCGATGTTGCCCCCTGTTGATGGTAGGAGCAAAGAAAAATTAATAAATGAAACAATTTTACCAGATGTATGCGATTTCTACAAATTCTGAGGATGACTCACTCTAGCTTCTCAATCGCCGCCGAGGTATTTGGGCCTGGGCCTGCAACTGGGCCTGCAACTGGTCCTCGCGCTTACCGAGCATCTGTTGGATGCTAAATCAAATAATAATTAAATTAAACCATGTACTATAAAATTTAACGGTAATTATTACTAAATTTAAAAATATATATGCAACTTACTGTTTCCACACGGGTATGTTTAGCGCGCCATCGATTGCAGGAAGCGATGGGACTTGCCCGGAAGAAACCGAGCATTTTGCTTACTGGGTATCTTTCTAATATACAGTTTTCATATATTTTCATAAAAATATTGTCATTGTTAGAATGTTTTATTCTAAACGTCATTGGAATGCATAATTTTTTAAATACTAAACAACTAATGACAACCGCAACTATTAACCTTCATATTTTCGAAGTTTTTTAATACGACGCTATAGTCATCTAAGAAATATAGTACCGATATCGGTGACAGTTTCGCAGGGGTGCAGCAAGGCTTTGGTACCTCATGCGGTTTTCGAAGATGCATTAAAGTTTGTACAATGGCGTGATGACTTGCATTCATATGATCGGCCAGTGGAAAATTGCACTCTCCGCTACAATAAGAAGCATCGTATCCTTCCGGGACAATGATCCAATCGTTCCACTGAAGCTCTTTGAAGTTGACGTATAAAGGTTTCATATTACACGAACTTCCTTTTGTAGAATCATCATTCGGAATGTTTATAGTATTGAGACCCGTGAAACTTAATTTATCCAGGCTATCGCGTTTCTCTCTTTGCGATGTACCGTGCTTGCTTCGCTTCTTCGAATTTCTGAAGAAACCAACAATGAAAGGTTGCTTCTCCGGAACTCCGGAAAGACCTACAATTCCTATATCATCCGGTTTCAAACTGTGATCGGTATCGTAATCCACATCGTGCACTGCTACAAAGAAACCTCGATTCTCTCTTGGATGGTTCACCCAATATTCGAGTGCTTGTTTAATATTTAATGTTATCCATCCTTCTTTATCCGTTTTGGTGTTAGCCGAATCAATATAATGTTTAACTCGCGTGCCATTTTCCATTTCAGCCACTCTGTGCACCGATACTGTATAATCCTCATCGTAGTCGGAAACATCTCTGAGACTTTGATAAAGTCGTAGTTCAGCTGAAACGATGTCCTGACCCCGTGGAACTTTCGACACGTCGAACCAAATTCGTTTTCCTCTATTCGATTTCGACCGATTCCCTGAATGCGGATTATATGCACCGATAGTCATAATGAAGTCGCTCCGACCGACAATATTGATATCGTAAGCGCTTCTATTAGATGCTTCTGTATCTTCGTATTCGTCAAAAAATGATTTGTCCTCTTTCTTCGATAAAACATTTTTGTAAATATTTTTCAGAAATTTTGGCCCAGATCTTTTCGCTAATGCAGCTTTTCGTACGATTACCTTTGGTCTTTTAGGTAGTTCTAGCATATTTAAAAAATTGTCACCGATTTCCCGTTTTTCTTTCAAACTAACACTGTGCGATATTGTTTGATCCATTTCATTGTCTATGTGTAAACCGTTTAATCTTCTCGAGTTTGTCACGGATATCATTGTTAGAAAAAATATAATAATAATACACTTGTTACACATTTTTTCAACACGATAATTCACGACACAGTATCCTTAGATTTAAATATTGTTTATTCGCGTACACGTTTGCGAATGTGTGCCCGTCAAACTGATATCGAGTACTATGCCTTACGAGTGAATGGTCCGCGTGAAGACCAGTTTTCGTTCTTCGGTGCGCATCTTCGCTGTAATTGGTAGTACTCCCACTCCATACGCCACGTGCTGCAGCGCCGCACGAAAGAAAGAGAGAAAGAAAGAAAGAAAGTGGGGAGTGCGCAATGAAATGGATATTGACGCGCTCGCTGCGCATTCTCAAAACTGGTCTATTCACTGGTGAGACAAAGTACAGTATTTTATCCATATAAATCCCCAGCACAGGTTTACCGAGGGACATTTATGCGCCAGGAACAGTATTCTTTGGCTTTGTACAGACCTAAACAGCGGGCCGAACCGCGCAACGAATCGCTCGCCAAACCGCGCATTTTGACGAACATTTCGCGAACGGAATGGATTTTTGTTATTTCCAGAATTTCTTGCGAATAACTATAGAAGCTGCAGTGGTGTATATTACACAACGAAATTCAGAACATTTATGTATAATTTTATTTGTAACAGGCCTATTTAATAATTCTATATATTATGAATGTTTAGGATATGCTTTATCTGCCCTGTAAACAGATTTTCAAATGCTACTCATTCGCGTTCGTGCTCGCCCAAACGTTCGTTAGAAAGTTCGCTCGCAACGTTTTATTTTTTTTTATTTGTTTGTTCCTGATCTTGTTTTCTTAACATTTCCAATCTTAATTTACTTCTAAACATTACTAGTAGCCTGCAAGAAGTGTCACTTCTACCACGCGTGGTTTTCCAAGCGTTTTTTTTATATTAAATGTAATTTTGTAATTTATATACATACTTCTTGTTTTTTAAATATATATGTAATATATGTGTAATATATATAATTATATTACATTATATTATATTATATTATATTTAGTTAATTTTGTTGAATTTATTCAAAATCAGGACACTCTTGATTGTTCAAGTTTTCTTCCGATGGTTTTACGGGGGAGTTAATCCGAAGAAGTGGGGTGATACCTGACTTCAATGAGGAAGGATCTCGGTATCTTGAAACCGTAACCAACACGCGCAAGGTGTTCTTTAGAACCGTTTCTCAACGGTTGTGGATGGTCGTTTACGAAGACTGAGTTTTATAGAGCGTTGTAATTTTTATGAGGGATTACAAGAACAATAAATTAAATGGTTGGGCCACAACCGAATTGGTCTTCATATAATAAGTTTGCATCTTCGAGCAGGTCCCTTGCTCTGCGAAAAGGTCCTTTTGTCATGAGCTAGTCATAAAGTAAAGGTTCGAGACTAAGGTAGTCGGGAACCGGATTTTCCTGAAACTTGCAGTATATGAAAATACCGTATCTGAGTTTAAAATTAAATTAAAATTAAAATTAAAATTAAAATTGGGAAATCCCAAAGCAGTAAGTTCTCATTATTTTTCGAGAAAATTGCATTTTAAAATTTTTACCCTCTTCGAATGTGAAGAGCTTCTTTGAATTTAAATACCTATTAATTTTTGTCGGTAAAAAGGAAAATTGTTAGATATTTTTACAGTAGAAATTTACTTTAACGACATCTACCACATTAGTGCGACAATGCAGTCATCTTGCGGAAAGTCAGAATCAAGAACCGAGCTGCCTTCTTTTTGACAAATGTAGGAACGTGTCTATTTACGTCCTAAGTTTGTGGGGAACTATAAAAATAGTTCAAAACTTTATATATAATATATGTACATACATATTAAATTTTAATAGAATGCGTTCATACATCAAAATCACAGCAGTGCTGTCACCTGCCCCGTTTACTCTCTTTCAGAGCAAATGTTTCTTGTCGGAATTTGCAATATTTCTTACACGAAGAACGGCAAGAATGATTTACATTCAAATAAAAAATATTCTAAAATTGTTCCCTTTAAAATTTACAGGGATAATCGTCGGCCATCAGTAAAAATAAGAGAGACAATCAAAATAGCGCACGAATAGAAAAATATGTTTTATTTTTCACACAACTTTACATAAACAATTAACTGCCAACAGGCATACCGGGATTATACGTGCTAAACAATTTGAATATCACTTTAACACCTCAGGATCGCGCTTCTCTAAATAATCCCATTTCACAAAAGCAAGTGATCAAGCGAAGCGCGATCAATTCATACAAAGCATTATATTAAAAGCGGTGGAGGTAGACGCGAGGGAAAACAGATATCCCCGTCGCAGCATCGAAGAACGAGTATTATCGAGTTTGCACCTCTTTTTTTCGTTATTTGTAGTAATTCTGCGCGACAGAAGGCACGTACAGAACATCGCCATGAATTATATATACATATATATCTTTGTGAAAATACTGATTCGTCATTACTTGAAAATATACGTATCTCTTTTGGGACTGGTCTGATGTATAAGCTACACGTGAAAGGCATTTAGTGAGTGTGTGTGTATATATTATTAGTTAAAGAGAGAGTTGAACCCTGTACATCTGATATGCTTTTGAAAGAGTCAAATGTGTCCGTAATTATGAAAGTGGTCTAAGTCTAATGTTCAAAAACAACCACTAACGGTTCATTTTTTACAATACCGTAGAAATTCTAAACGATAAACTCATTTTTTAAAATTTTGACTTGGACCACTTTCACAATTATAGGCACAAATATGAATGAGTAATCAAAATAACATTTCGATCCAGAAACAAAAATATGAATCGATGTAGCAGGAAGAAGAACATCTGACAATTCGATTATTTCTCTTAAACTTCGCTTTAAAATGGCTAGTGTTAAGTCTAAGTCTGATTATAGATGATTTAATACGAACAATATTAAAGAGTCATTATTGTCATGCGCCGAAGAATAGAAATCCTCAACGGTATCGTCGATTCGCCCAACATTGTGAACAGTAGTAATCATTCTCTGCCGAACCAAAGAATTGACATTGTCCGTTCCGACATTCTTTCACAATAGCCTGAAATCATCCTCAAATTACTCAACTTCGGACTTAGAATGAGTCTCCCGTTCAACACATACCCCTAAACTATTGCTGTTGTTCCACCGTTCTGGCCCCGGTTTTTCGGATGACGCTTGGTCTTTGTAAAAAGTGGACCTGCGAACGATATGTCGGTTAGAAATTGCGTTCAAAATCATCGACAGAATTCTACAGTTATACATACCTTGAAAGATAAAGCGTGCGATCCTTGTTTGGATTAGTGGGCAACAGTTTGCTAACACTCGCGTGACTTCCTCGATCGCTGGCAGCATAAAATTTCGACTTTCCCGCACCATAATTTAACTCGCTGCCAGTATCGTCTACTTTATGATCCTGCAGGTACCTGTAGCATATTCGATTTATAGTAGAAAATACTTAAATCAACTTAACCCTCGGAAAGCAGACGGTTTTTATCTTAAGTCAGATGAAAATTAGACGTCGGCGTCCGAGGGTTTAATGCTGCTTTAGAACCAGATAATGTAAAACCTTGCGTGAGCACATTGAAGATAATTCTGAAGCATCTGATCCACGTACTGATGACGCCTACTTCTGATTCTTACACATAGCAAACCTTCCGACGGAAGTCCACCCGCTGTTGTCGGCGGGCTCTTTGGTCTCTTGGTGGTAGGCCATAATTTTTTGCTAACGGATTTGCCAATTGAACCAAACTGTTTTGCAACGCCCAACAATTGTTTCGCTGTTTTCGAAAATGAACCATCGGTGTCTGCTAATCTCTCAATCTCCTCCGAGGTAAAATTTTGATATTCACAGTCTAAATACTCTCGTAATAAGATCTCCATCTGAACAGTGATAGATTCTATGAGTATATTTGAACGAATGCAAATACATTTCCTCTGTATATTGCAAGACAAGTTACCGTATCTTGTTGACACTCGATCAAGTCGCGAGACCCTCCATGCCAGTCCCAATCGGGACCAGGATCCACCGCGAAAAGGACAGGTAACAATTGTCCTGTATCAGGATCGACTAAAGGTATATTGACGCCTTCGTTGCAATGATCTTCAAAATCGCTCGATCCGTCAACGATCACAAGGGGAGAAAAGTGGGCAGAATGATATGCTAGCAGCAACGGAGTTCTGTGACAACGAGATATAGGTACTTCTAGAGGGAGGTACACGCCCCCAAACGGAATTGGAGCTAGAGCTGCACCCTCTGCGTCCTTTAACATGGTCTCCGCAATAACTATGATAGGCCTTTTCAAAGCATGAGCCAACGCTAATACGTGTACCTAAAACATTGCATCAGAGTTAATCTTTCGTTCAGTCGGAATACATTAGATCATCCCATAAATCGTCTCGCTTTCTAACGCTTTAAGTGTAGAAGTTTCATACGTACATTTACTTATAATCATAGAACTTTAAATCCTTCAATACCAAGCGTTGTTAGACGACCTGATTCTTGGTTTATCGAAAACTCAGTTTTGAAATTTAGAAAACCATCTTTGCCGCTGTCTTGCAATCGAAACATGTTCTCCATATACACCTCAAATCTTTTAAATGACGTGTTTAATCGTATTGTCCTTTTTAAATTCATACAGCACGCAATGCAACGAAATGAATGTCTCAACAGTCATTCTTCAATGATGTTTATGAGATAATATAGAAAATGGTGTTCAAGAGGATTTTAAAAAGATACAATTTATGGGAAGACCTAATACTATATCAGAGACAGAGAAACGTTACATACTTCTTCTAAACTTTGATAAGAAGTAGCTGTCTGATTTCTAAAAATAGGAGAGGCCATGTCTACGATGGTCTGCCACTCGGTCAACCATTCCGCTTCCGTGTAGGACAGTCCTGCAGCAGCGTTCAAGCCCATTTGCCGCCACTTCCATCTTCTAAGCAAAGCGTGTCTGTATTCTCCTTTGGCTAAAGTATTATGCAATGCTTCTCTCAACGTGAGAAGTCTATCGTGAAAGCCCCACATGCCTAGAGAGGCTGCGTGTAGAAGGCAATTGCCGTCTCCAGACGTAGCCAAAGGCCAGAGGACTCTGTTGCTTCCATTTTTCCCACCGCACCACCAATTCAAGCGACCAGCGGCTTCCAAAGAAGTCAAACATCCTCCTTCGATCAGATCTTTCTCCAAAAATTGACGAAAAGAATCTACAACCAATGTTTTTATTACATTAATATATTACATTAACGAAAATATGTATAACACGAATTTCGTCAAGCATAAAGTACCTGGATACACGGTTAGGTCCGGAAGGGAAAACGTGAACTCCGGAGTATCCAGCGAGCCTATCTGCGAACGAGCATAGGACACGATAGCTGCATTTTCGGTTGCTCTGGATATGCCCCTGGCCAATTTCTTGGTAGCGCCGCTACCATTCTCCAAAGCGCCGTTGGAAGTTGACTCTTTCTCCAAACCATCGTATGGGGACAGTCCCAGGTTCATCACCCTGCCTTAGTGTACCTAGTAAATCAACACGTTTCATTTAGTACCAAACTAATACAATTAACACATTTGCTACTAGTCATTGAAAGCAATGTCGTATGGTTAAACAGCTTCTGGTGGAAACTGCTAAAAACTCGATAGAAAAAAACAGAAATAAAAGCCTCGAGAAATCACGTACTATACGATGCATTTAATCGTCAACATCAACAAGTAGAGATGATCAATGCAAGCAGCAAAGCATTTCGATTCTCGAGATTACGAAATATCGAAAGCGACTAAATTCAGCTGTGGATGCGCGATTGCATGTGTACACACCGTGTCTATATGTGTACGCGACTATATGTGTGCAGTATCATCTACGCATTTGTATGTATATGCATCTACTGGTTGGATGCAATTACTGAAAAAACGCAAACCTTGGCCCGTATATCGAATTAGAGCGATAGAACACGACGGTGGAACGTCGTTAAATGGTAGTCTAATTGGCTTGCGACGCGCGAACCGCTCGTACGTTTTCTCATATTTTGAAGCCTCTCCGTGGATGGCTGTCCGCGACGTATCGGCTGCGACTGAGATTGTGTCCGCACGGGCTGCGATCTAAACACAACATAACCTACAGCTTGACCAGCCTCGACACCGTGTGGCGGCTGCGTAGGGGAACGAGAAAAACAATTTATTATTGTTGCACACGGAAATCACCGTGTAACTTTAAACCGGTCACATGTCAACTCGGCGCACAACAGTTACACACTGTTCTTATTTACGCAGTACCGTGCCCGTCCACTGGCACACAGGTTCGCGCGATCGCTGCGGCACAATCAGTGTCGAAATTCAAGAAAACATTACGAGACCACACTCAACTGACTCAACCGTTCTGTCATAACACATCGCGCTACCGATGTTTACTAGAAATGTGATGTTTGACCTTGAAACTGTGCAAATAGGCGTGTACACAGTATACACCTATCTGCCTACTTACATGCATATAGATAACGCATTTATACAGGGTGATCAAAAAGATCACACACACTGCGATACATCGTGAACCACTGATATGTATACACGTGTATCAATATATGTATATCAGTGCCGTGAACACACGGCAACCACAGTAGGAAAAATTAATTCGAAAACTTGTAGATGGCGTTGTCTGAATCGGCGCGGAAATATGAACCTTCTAATCACATCGCACTATTATTCGAATTACATTCTAAAGGCCATATCATTTTCTTTACAGTTACAGTGATTTTTTAATTTAAGACGTTTTCGTCTTTGTCCCCGAAATAGTCGTAAAGGAGAAAAGAAAGTTTATATTCTTCGTACGGCTACATTTATTTTGATTTTTAAATATTGATTAGAAACGAATCAAATTATATTCCAATTAAAAAGAAAGGCGTAATATTCGTATTTGTTAGACTTTGTTTGAAATCTTCATGACGAGTGTAACTCGTTAAAATATGCTAAAAGGGTCAATTAGTTGTCAACTTCTTGATTAATGAACTTATGTGAACTCTTCGGTAAAATCTTTAGTACAATTTATTATGCATCATGGAACATAATCGTTGGTGTGAGAGAGGAATATAGGAGGTTGTGGAAAATACAACAGCTCTTACTAAATATTTATATTTGTATTAAATCGCTATTCGTATATTTGCATTTTCTCAATAAATCACTATGTCACAGCATCATTTTTCTCTTTAAACAAATCAGCAATATTACACGCGAAGCTTCGATAAAACAGAAAGATATTTTTGTCTCTGCGGGAAATGTTAAAACGTGAATTAACATGTACATACGCAAGATGTATTCCGAGAAACATTACCGATTGATTTCTTTTGTTCTAAGAATTCCGCAATGTAGACTTAAAAAAAGAGATTAGTGAACATTGGCTGATTGCTTGTTATCACGAATTCTAAGTTGTACAGATCATTTACGTAAAATGTTAAGATTAAATTCGAATTTGATCGAATCGCAAAACCAATCCAAGTCTAAACTCCATTTTCCTTCACGCATTTGCACGATTGAAATCACGTTGAAGTATAATATGGCTGGATCGAACTATACAAAAGTTTAAAGATACAGAATTTTGTGTACAATTTCTATAAAAATAAAGTTTGTCGCTCGTTCACAATGAAGCATCGCTAATCGTACGATCAATGTTAAAGAATTAAACGTTCCTTCGACCAATCAATGACTTTGACGCTTCCGTTTCGAAGCTCTGGTAACCTGATACACAGGTTTATATTTCCTAACATTACGCACGAGTCACGTTCAATGTAATCATTGAACATAAAGACATTTCAGTGATACGGTTACAGTGTAACAAATACGTGTACATTTATGAAAAAAATATACAGGCGATATATCCCATATATAGTAACATAAAAGTACGATTACAAGCAGCCCATTTTGTTTACACACGTTTACAATTCGAAATATAAAATAACAACTTCCAATGTTTTTTGGTTTAACCAGGTTTCTTTAAATCACGTTACATTCAATTCTCGAGGAAATGATAGTTCACGCGTTTCACGATCTCTCTCTCTCTCTCTCTCTCTCTCACACACACACGCATACACTCGCACACACACACGCACTCTCTCTTTCTCTCTACGTTTAAACAAGAGATGCGGCATTTGAAAATAACGAGATTGACTTTGTACGTCGAAAGTTATAATCTGAAAATATGTTTTTTGTTTTTAGTATCTGAAAATATGAAACGATTGGAATTACAGTTAAAAATATAGATAGTGTGATATCTTGTAGTACATCGTTATCGGTCACGATATTCACAACGTGTGTTTATATATTTAATCATCTATCGCTACTCGATGAACCCACAATGGTCAAGTAGAGGTAATGTACTTTTGTTTAAACTTAAAAACAGCCTTAGCAAAACACACCGTTCACATTCCTTCTATTTTTCGTTTCGGTAGCTCGACTCGGTCGAGCGTAAAATCGAACATTTTATCAGCGGTAGGAGAACGGAAAAACTATTTTAGATTTCACAGAAACAAAAAGGACAACTAATAAGCTATGGCGATTGCTTTTCGACTGTAAATACACCGTATTCGTTATTGCAATGATCCACTTGGAGAACATTACCCTGTAAGAGGGAATGACCTACGCAGAAGACGTTTGCAACTCTTTATGATACAAGTTATTATTATTACTCAGCACGTGCGCAGATACGTTGAATACAATGGCGAATATAATTGGCCATTAACGAGAGAAGGCCCCTTCACTAGTTTGGAAGCCATTATATGCGATAATAATATTAACGGTTCTTCCCGGTTGCACTCTTTACCATGATAATATAATTTGATTACTGATGAGCTACTCCAATTTCTTGCTTTTACGGCGTTAAGTGGTCGGATAATCAAAGTAAGAGCTAATCAAAGCAGCGTCTAATGGTTCCATACACGATGGGCACGTTAGGGAACGTTGTAACCAACTGTCAATGCAAGCCGCGTGATAGGTATGCATACACGGCATATAACGCACTTGTTCGCCTGTTAACAACTCCATCATACAGATTACGCATTCCTCCTTCTTTGCTCCATCGTATTCGCGTAGAGGCAGATGTTGAATCAGTCCCAGACGTTTTTCAATTCGTACGCGTAGCTCCTCTTGGCTCATCGAACTAAGCTCGTTTGTTCGCCCCACTGTTACACCAATGCCAATTCCATAGCCTATGTTTAAGGTGACTGACTGCAGTTGACCACCCGGTGGATAGTAAGAGCTCACCAACTCCTGCAATGTCCAGAACCATTGAGAATCTTGCTTTCACAGAGTAAAACAAAATGATCAAAGATTTAACCATTAACCCTTTGACTATTTAATGCTCAAACGAAAGAGCTAATCAAGCGATACGGCGATCATTGAGATGTACAGTATACAGCAAGTCCTCGACACTTGCGGTTCATTTGTTCCAGTGCTTTCCACATAAAAATGAAAATTTATCACTTCTAAATAGCTGTTTCGAACACTTCTGTTCTGGCAATCACAAAACGAATTTCACAATTCGGAATTGGTTTCCTGGTTTGCTTCTGAGAATCTATGTAAAAGGAATCCACCTAAGTCAAGGACTCACTGTATAAAATAACATTATAAACCATTCTGAGTAAGAATCATAGAGTTACAGATGGTAGGTAAACAAACTAAACAATGCAAGCAGACACTATATCGTTCGCATCTCATAACATGGTGCTTGTTGGAAATATATAGTCGAGTCACATAGATCGCTGACAAGATTACCACTACTACTTCGCTACTGTGCCATTCCAAGCACCATGTTACGAGACACGGATGATAGATGGTCAAAGGGTCAATTAGCAAACTGGCTTCCAACAAAATTCAGTCTATTTCCCTAATCAACATCTAGATATCTCAACAAATGCAAAGAGACTGTACAGCATCACTCTAATTTTTACCTGCAACAGATACAACCAGATTATTGTTTGTTTCAAATGACAGACTCTAAATACGAAGGGTTAATATCCCCTTTAAGAAACGAATAGATCCATTAGCATAGATAATATCTTTCAGCTGAGAGTGACACAGCTAAAATTGTCGGAACGACGAACGCGTAAAAGTGTTGACATCGTTTTCGGTATCGTGAAAACAAAGAGAAATCGGGGACACGCGATAGAGTCGGTAGTTCGAGATTAGAGGGAATTGAAGAAACGAGAGAATTACATTGTAAGGTATTAAATGTCCGTGGTCCTCCCGCGACGAACCAACGGGTAGCACAGGATCGGAGTTGTTGCTCAGCAACGTAGTGTCGTCTTGTTGACTGCCACCAGAACGCTTGAAGCAGTTTCCCATTTTGATGGGAGAACGTCGACTCCGATCTAGCTTTCCACACGCAGCTCGTCGTTCGACTCGTAAATATATATCCCAGCGTCGATTAAAGAATCGCAACAGCTCCGACCTGGGATATTAGGAGTCCTGCCCCCATCGTAGATCGCGTTGTTTTGCGACGATTCCGTTTTACGGGGATCCGTCTTGGTCTTGGTCGAACGGATGACAGTTCGTGATTCTCGCTCGCGTCAAAATAAGGTGGCGCAGGGACCTTCACCAGCGATGCATTGTTCGTCACGAATCCGTAACCACAGCTGACTCTTCGCCACGCATCTATCGGGACGCGACCAAAGGGAAAACAGGCCAGTTACATCGGTACACTGGCCAGGCTGTGTGCACGATCAAAAGAAAATGCACTTTTCACATCTCTCTGGTACTAGAGCGACGTTCTTCGGACATTTAGTAGGTACACACCACTCCACTTGCATTCTGCTGCGTAAAAGGTACTACGATGCGATTCGTCGCCGAGACTGTATCGCGTTTGCCGACGTCCAATCGTCCAATCATCGGGGAACGATACAAACAGCTTGTCAAAGCATCGCATCTCTACATTATATCTCATCCCAAAGATATTCGGCAACCAATCCACGATTGGCCCGTGATGTCGTAAACCAATTGTCGTGCAGAATTTCCAAAATCTCAACGATCTTGGACGATCTTCAACATCCTTTGTATTGCAGGTCGATTCCTGGATCCGATATACTCTTCGTTACCGACAATGTTACAATCTACATTACCGACTAAGTCAGCGCAAACAAAGATTCGTCTTGACAACGAGACCAACCGAGACTGCCAGCTTTACGGGGGCAAGTACACCCTGATCCTATTATTTCAGTGTAACCAACCCCTGAGCTAGAATCTGAGGGTGGTTTCTCGGTTTTTTCTCGATCTTTCCCCTATTTTGGACGCTCATATTATTAGATATATACATAATCTCGTTAAATTACGAGCAGAGTGACGTGCGTTGAACCTTCCTCTTTAGAATAAGTCTTCACACATCTCAAAATATGCTCGTACAGAGAGTAAATGAGAGTGCTCACGCCCGGGCTTTGGCCGTGCCACTATTGGCTGCACATTGCTGCACATCAACCAACATCAACTCGCAGTCCGGACAAGAACCTACATCAACTCGCACTCTGGACAAGAACCTACATCGACTCTCAGTGACTCTCAGTCCGGGCAACATCATTTTTGGCCTTGATCAGAATAAAGAGTTTATATTGATTGATTCGCAGCACCCGTATTATACTATAAACAATTTTTATTTGAATATGTTCTTCAAGTTGAGTTTCTCTCTCTTTTTCATGAAATTAAGAAAATATCATGTATTAAAATCACTGTAGAAAATAATTATTTAATAAGGTCAAATAAATGGAAGGATTACAGAAGTAGACACATTATACTAAATAAAAAAGATATATATCCCTCTAGGATATATTCTGACTTCAGCCAGAGAAACAACAGGAGGTCTCCGACAGCATTTCGTTGATGCGCAATAGAGGGCGCAAGGCAGCATGTCCACGATTCTTGCGACGCCATTGTTGTAGCGGCGCACTTGGTCACGTGACGTATCTCTGATCGTCCATTCTGAACCAAACAGGACAGTGTATGCATATGATAAAACAGAACAGAAGTCCTTGATCGTTTTGTTATTATTTTGAGGAAATCTGTGCGTTGAAATGGCACATTTTCTGTAACAAAATTAGCCATTAGCCAAAGAAACAATCACAATTATATAGACGCCTTTTTTCAATGTATACAATACCGTTTCTTGCGTGTTGTAATTTCCTAATTGGAAATTGAAGAAGATGCATTCGACTGATGACGAATGCTCTTACCGGAAACTGTTTGAGATTGTCTCGGAAAGGAATCGGGAATGTGTATCTCATTCTTAGATATTTCCTTTGTTTCAATTCTATCAAGTTTGATGAATCTCCGAATTAAGATGACGTATATATAATTCGTTAGAGCAAATGCACGAACGCTGTATCGCGCGCGAAAAAATGTTTGTTTACGTCAGCTATTTCGTCGAAATAAGATTCTGACCTTTGGAAGCAGTTCGTATAAGTTTTAAAATATGTAGATTTTTGTTGCGACGTGGATATACTTGGATTGTGTACGATAATTGATCTGTACTTGGAGCTAATAGTCTAAATTATCAACACCTTTAAATTTTAATGGGTTTTTATATAGATTAGTGGCAGAATTCCTGTTGAAAAATCAACAGCTTATTTTTGGAGGTATCTATACCACTAATTTACTTTTAGTACTTAATCCTGAAGGATTTCAGGATAAAAACATTATGGTGCATCCTTTTGGGCTAACGGCTACCTATGTGTACCAAAAATCACCTTTCTACGTCTTCTGTATTTCGATATTTTTTTTACAGTTACAGATTTAATAATTTCCTGCAAGAACAGTCTGGCAATTTTAGTAATTGAAACGCAAGAGATCAGTGTATTATTATTAAATTTAATGTCTCTATAACTGATTATTTAGCAACGATCAACTCTTAATTAGCTCGAACGATTCGTGCATGCCTGAGCTGCTTCGCCAAACCGGATCTCGGCTATACAATGAAGATTAGTAATGGGTTTCGAGCGAAAGGAACAGAGACAGGCAAAAAGACAATCGACAATAAAATATAGTCGGTCGGTAGACGCGGATGAATAAATGAATCGAACCACGGGTTGGCTCGTCTTCTCCCATCAGCAGGTTAATTCGTCTTCCCTTGGTGCAGTAATATTTATGCATCGCAGTGTAATTGACCCCATGCAATACCCGTTTCAGTGTGTTGTTCAACCGGCCCGTACACGTGACGATTTATTATACAACGAATAGCAACCACTCCAACAGAATTATATGTTCTAAAAAAAAAAAAAACAAAACAAGTCAACCAATTCTTGAAGAAGTCAATACATTGTAAGTATACTTTTCGGCAGAGTTGTGTTTATTTAAATACGTAATTACGTAATTGTATTGAATAATTCGAACTTTTCACTTGATTTAATTGCGAATTACGCGAATCATGAGTGTAATCGAAGTACGATATAATTGAAATACTTTGTGATTATAATTCGTGAAGTAATTCAGTACAACGCTGCTTTTCGGTGACTCATAGCAAAAGGGTATGAGACATATTATAATGTTTCTGGGAAACTGTTTGAGTCAAAACATTTGCCCTGAAGAATATGCCCGAACGTTTTGTCATCCGAACGATACATAATCAGGATCGGAACGAGAAGCCAGTATAAATATCGGAAGAAACATCCGGCGTTCTGGATCTTCGAAGCAAATGAAATCGAAGATCCGTATAATTTCAGTTTTCAATTAATCGATCCACGAGCAGCAATAAATATGGTATTCGTTGAATTGTAGCGTAAGAATCACGACCGACAATCGCTGGAGGAGGAACGTTTTCGCGTTTATCTTATCGGTGGACGACCCGTGACCCCATACAAACACGAAAAGGCAACGAGACCTTTGGCACCACCGATCCTCTCCCCCGTTTGGAGAGGAGTGCTCCCGGTTGATTCGGTGTCGTTATCCATTCGGTCGGCGAGCACGGTCACGGCAGGAAGCACTTACTTAAACGGATACACCGCGTACACAGGCCGCTTCCCATCGAGAGGGCCAACCGTTTCGCTTTCGCTTTCGCATAGCATCGCTTCTGTTTCGCACCCCAATCGCTCGGCTAACCAGTTCGATCTTTCCGCTCGGACAGCGATCTTCAAGCTGCGCTTCGAGGCCGCTGGCCACTTCTACGGACACTGCGAACGGTACGAGCCACTCGGCGAACGCACCTCGTGATCGGTATCATTTTTTCTGCCGCATTTACCCTTTTTTCCCTGTCGTGTGCATCTGTGCGCGAAACGGCTTCCCTTGTGCTCCGGTGCAGTGATTTCGCTCTCGCTTCGATCTGTTAATCGAGGAGGACTCGATCACTCGGCTAGTCCTTCCATCAGTGATTTCCTAGTACATTCCTTCTTCGTTTAACCCTAATGTGGTTCTCGATTAAACGATCGCAGCAGGGCTGATTTAGTTTGTCTCGTGCGTACAGCGATATATTGTGCGCAATTGAAGCGCATCGTGTTCACGTTTAGCGCGAAGAAATCTCGTTGAAGCAACATCTCCCCCTCCCCCGTTTCCTCCGGTTTCAATTGCGTGCACAGTGTACATCCTTTGCGTGATCAAAGAATCGCTCGAGTCGAAGAGGGAGTTACGCGCACAACTGTGAGAAACGAGGAGCGCGTGTACGATTTGCTTTTGCGTTGCAGCGCGACGACGATGGAATAGTGGAAGGGTGGTGACGCGCACGAGGGGATGAAGAGTGTATCAGGACAGGAGTAAGACCTTGACCTCGGTGATCACCAGAAAGAAAGAAGATATGGATCTGCCCGGTGATGCATCGTGGAAACGCGCGGCGATCTTTCTCGCCGCGATTTGTGTCGTGATCGGCACCGTGCAGTCAGGTGAGGATCCGCTGAATTCACACGATGCCGTTTAAGCGCACTAGTTAGCGAGTTGTCGGTCACATTTGTTACATTCAGCTGTCTCTCTCACTCTTGGTTCTCGGTTATCTCTAGCGCGTGTTATTCGACGCTCCTTTCCGAGAATCCGCATCGAGCGCAGAATTCACGCGTATCGGCATCGCTATCGGCGAAGCGTAACACTCATTCATAACGCCGATTTCTCGGAAGCAGCTATTTTTCTGTTCCCCTGATGCAACGTCACTTATCTTCTTCCAGAATTCAGCAAGGACCCGACAAACTGCAGCCGGGCGACATGCAAGGGTAAGAGGTCGAGCCCTTCGATCTTTCTTTAAAAATTCTCTTTATGCAAAATAACAATCCAACAAACTTGAACTTCTTCTGGTTCAGCAATTATTAAATCCGGAAGTAAAATTGCTCTATCACGTTACGTTTTTGAGAAAAATTGATTTTTGTAAAAATGCATGATTTTGATTTAAAAACACAAAATGTGACACGGAAACTATACATGCGAAACAACTCAAGTTTGAATCAAAAGATAGGGGGAACTCTCCTCTATCTATAATCGATATAGTCAATTATATTTGTTCGTACTTTCTAACAGTTCTAAATGCTTGTTAAAGTTCGAAAAAGAGCTGACGCGGGTACTTTACACTCTCTATTTCTGTATGTATGTGGGGAACCCTTTATCTAGGAATTTCCTTGTTAAAGGTCTCTAATTCATGACTAAAAACTTTTCGGTGCATACTGCAACGGAAATAGCAATTTTATTTATAAAATAAATACATAAAATCCGCGGTCTACTTAATACAATCGTCCCACGCGAGTTTTCGATTTATTTATGGCGCGATGTATGTCCATAGTACCAGCGAGCAGGAAGTTCAAGTACGAGGAAGGAGCGACGTACAGGTACAGGTATTCGGTGAACGTGAGCACGAATTTGGGTGGCGAGGCTGGTTCCCGCGCCGAGTCAACCTTGTTCTTGGACACGTATTTGGTGCTGCAGTTCACGAGTCCCTGCGAGGGCAGTATAAAGTTCTACGACGCGAAACTGTGGGATAATCCGAGAACCAGTGTCGCAGACAACGAGTTTAAAAGGAACCTGGTTATGTTCAACCTGAGGTTTGCGTTCGACGATGGAAAGATCAACGAGCTATGTTATCACGAAAAGGACTTCACGTGGGCGTTGAACCTGAAGAGGGGAGTCCTATCGATGCTGCAGAACAACATGCAGAGGTTCGACGTTGACCATCGTGTGGAAGAGCTGGACGTGAACGGTATCTGCGAAACGACCTATCGTCTACACGAGGCCAGACATACCAGCCTCGTTGTTAAGAAGTCGAAGGACTTGTCGAGCTGCCAGTACGGCTCGAAACACTTCTCCGTAATACAGTCGAACATCTACAGGTAGAGATGGGGCAAATTGCTCCGGCAATTGTTTGCAACACTAACAAGATGTAAATACACTCGCAAACTACTTCCAACATTTTTTTGCTGAAGGGAAAGTTAAACTCAGTGGCGACAGTTTCTCTCGGAAAAAAGTTACTTGCTAGTGTATTCATACCCTCATGGGGGTAGACTCCTTTCCAAGATTGTAAGGGTGCAGGAGGCGCCTTTTTAATTCTCGATAATGCAAAGGTGGGGTTTTAAGAAGTCAAGGGGACTAGATAAAAGATCAATCTAGACCGCAATCGGACGGTCTCAAAAGAGTTTTGCTTAAAATTCGCATTATTCGGCAACAAGTAGCTGTCATAGTTTTCTGATAATAGCTACATGCGCAGTTTTATGCTTCGAAATAATGCAGATTATACCTCGTAAATGTAAACATAGATTTTTTTCTGGCGCTTTTGACTACTGAGGAAGCCCATCTTCGCATTACCGAGAAATGAGAGGCACATCTCGCAGCCTTACAAATCCTGGAAACGAGTTTACGCCCTTGAGCGCTGAAGCGAATTCCATGATGCCTATTTGCAGGAGTCCAAGAGCCGGTCCGTTGAGGCATCCTCTTTTGGAGTCGCACAGCGATTGCGAGCTGACCATTGACCATAATATCTACGATGAGGTTGTGTGCAAGGACGTGCACCGGTTGCAGCCGCTCTCAAGCGGAAACACGGGTGCCAGAACAGAATCGACGGCAGTGCTGCGGCTCGTCAAGGATACGACGGACCCGATGGCATTCGACTGGACTAACATCAACGAAGAAGACGTCAATTACATGTACGAGAGACCCGACCATATCAATAGGACTTCTCTGATTTACGATTATATGGGAGCCAGCGAAAGGGCGAACTGGAAGACGAGGACGCCAAGGATTCTCCTGATGACGATGTGTAAATGGGGATTATATACCGACGAGCCGCAGCAAGGATTCTCCGAGGCGTTCGCCGCGTTCATTCATTTCCAGCGAGTTTTCGATAACTACCCGATGCTCTTGGAATTGTACAAGAGAGCCCACTTCTACTGTACGACTGGACAGTGAGTTTGAAAGATCTATTGATTTACGAACTATTCAGGACCGTTCGAAGTCGATGGAGTCACGCATTCCTATTGTAATAATAGAGACTCCTCGGTATCTTTGGCGAGGAAACCGTCACGGTTTCTAGGCTCACCGGTTTTCCCGCGATTAGGGTACAATTGTTGTCGCCGTATCTGACCGGTTGAGATGCAGGTACCTAGTGACTAACCATCGGAAAATCTTAAATCCAAAGTCGAGTTTACGCTTTAGCTATTTATCTTTTTTTTCTTCGCAGTAAGTCATTTATTTATTTTTTGACGATTTCGCAGGAAGTATATCATCGACGCTCTCCCGTTCATCGGTACAAACTCTGCCTTGAATGTGATGAGAGATTTGATCACGGGGAAAGAAGTAGATCAGGCTACCGTGGACAGTTGGGTGACCGCGTTCGCGCTAATCCCACGACCGGACGTGGATACGATCGAGACTCTCTCGCACCTGTACTTCCAGCAACTCATTCCGGAGGGTCAGTTTATGTTGAGTTTCTCGGCGACGGTTCACACATTCTGCACGAACCATGGAGCCGTGTGCGGTGACGCCGAGCCCGTGGCGAAGTTCCTCTCGCACCTGGAGCAGAAGATCGAGAACGGCTGCAAGCCCCGGGAACATTCCGACTCCACGATCACGGAAGTACGTGGATCGAGCATGTGACGAAGGATCCTATTAAATGACTGCAAAAGTTCCTGCCCGATTTGAAAATAAAAAATAAGTGGTTACATTATGGTATAACAATTTTATTAATTTCAAAATTTTTTTATACATGTAGACACCATATGCTACACTTTTCTTCAGATCCGTACAATTTGATGCGAGTTTAGTGAAAACTATAGATTTGAGGAACTCCAAACATTGGGCACGAATTTTCGCAACGTCGAATATCACAAGAGCTCTAACTTTACATAGATTCTTTCTGACAAATTCTCTGACGATTCTCGATTTCATTTCAGACAATGAAAGCGTTGAAGGCAATAGGAAATATGGGCTTGGAAACGGAGAGCTTGCGGCGAAGACTGAAGCAGTGCATAGACGACACGAGCGGATTCGTGCCGAAGGAAGTAAGAGTGGCAGCTGTCGATGCTCACCGGAGGATGCCGTCCTGCGAACAAACGCGTGATCTCTTCTTCTTGAACTATTATCGGAACTTCACCATGAACACGGAGATACGTATCGCATCGTATCTGCAAGTGATGCGTTGTCCCGACTACAACGTTATCAAAACCATCAAGCATACCTTAAAGATGGAGGAAGTGAATCAAGGTATGAAGTGAACCCAACATTCTCCTAGGTTTTACGACTCCAATCTTATCGTTACATTTCTAGTGGGAACCTTTGTATGGAGTCATCTGACGAATCTCTACAATTCCGCATCACCGACGAATGTTGAGATCCAAAGTTTGCTCACTGATAGGGACCTAGGAGACAAGTTTAACAGCGATAGAAGAAAGTTCTCGCGGAACTATGACGGTTCTTTCTTCTCCGAGGAGTACAACGTGGGTGCGAATTATCAAGGGAACCTGATCTTTGCCCCAGAATCATACATACCCCGTACGGCGACGTTTAACCTGACGTTCGACGTGTTCAGCGAGTCTGTAAACGTCTTCGAGTTCACAACCAGATTCGAAGGCCTCGAGTACTATGCGGAAAAGTTCTTCGGGCCGGACGGGCCATACAGTAACGAGAAAGTGTCGGGAATCTTCAAGACTCTACTGAGAAGCATCAGAGATGCACCGGAACAGGAGGATTACTGGAAACGCGAGAAACGACTGCCGAACGTGATCGACAACAACTTCGATAATCCCAGGATCAGCATCAGTTATAAAGTACGCGAGAACTTCTGCTCCATTTTTCATTTGGGCCATTTGTTTTGTTCTGCACTGCTTTTGTTTATAATACCTCATTCCTTTGATGAAAATATATTCTACATTCTACAGTGTTAAACTTATTATAAAATGTATTTTTTTACCGCATTAAATCATTATGTCAGTGTGTACCACCAGTCGAACGTGTTAAATAATGGCGTCCTTGTTTCTGTTTTATTAGGTATTTGGGAACGATCTGGACTACACGGTCTTCAGCGGCGACAAGGAGATCAGATATGCCTTGCTGCGGTTGAACCCGTGGGAGAAGTTGAAGCACATGGCCTCCGGGAAACAAATTCACTTCGAGAACGCGGCGATGTTCTTAGATTCTACCTATGTGGTGCCTCTGGCGTCCGGACTGCCGGTTCGTCTTGATTTCACCGGATCCGTCGCCTGCAATTTCACGATGTCAGGATTACTCGACAGCAAGAGGATTGCCAACAATGATATCGAATTCATCAGCAATATTGGGCCGAGGTACTGCACACTCTATTCATGATTATTTTCACACGATTATTCATGAACATTCTATGTTTGAAATCGTGTTGACAATTTCATCTTTTCACAGCGTGAGCGTGAACGTCGTCGGCAGCATGGCTGTAGAGGCATTTTACACGAGCGCGGGCGTGAAATTACGATCGAACGTCTACTCAGTCGGGGCGGTAGAGCTTCACTTGGTTGTGAAAGGGTTGTCCATGGTACAACTAGGTCTGGGTCTACCGAACAAGAAGATGGAGGTGTTCGCCGTTGGAACGGACATACTCTTGACATCGGGCAACGGAGAGCACTACAGGGAAATACCGGTGGGCGTTTTAATCGCCGAGCAGGATGACAATTCCAAGCGAACGAACGTTCCGAGCAACGTGATCGCCAACACCAGTTGCTCCTGGCCCGCTCTCGACAGGCTAATAGGATTGAAATTATGCGTAGATTATCAGTTGTCGAATGTGACGAAAGATCCCAATGCGCCATACTTCGTCCTCGCCGGACCCTCGCTCTTCAAGATCTCGTTGATCAAAGCCGATCCCACCGCCAAGAAGTATCTCTTAGAGTACAAGTGGGAGAAAGCGGAGGTACTACTGCTTTCGCCATTTTCCAGTCGATTTCCTTGCTAAACTTTAATGTCTTACCGACTGGTGATCCTTTTAGAAGCAGAACGTGTTTAGGGTCGCATTCGACACGCCCGGGTCGCAATTGAACAGAAGGCTGAGCGCGACTGTCTTTTTCGACACGACGTCCAACTATGTAACCGTTGTATTTCGATCAACCGGGAATTCTATTGTGGCGAAAGGTAACGGAGCTTGGATCTCATAATTCTCTTGTATGTATCTGTTCTCAACGATTCTGCTCCATCAGGCACATACAAGAACACAGAGAACGAGACGTTTATCGACATAGGCTTCGACATAGACGGAACCAAACATCTGGACGCGAGTTTGGGTTACTCGACCAAGAGGTTCATCTACGGCTACACCTTCAGCCCGGAGATGCACCTGATCGTCAATAACGAACGAATAGCAGCTCTTTCAGGTATAACAGAATCTCATTATACGTATAGACAGAATAGATAGCATTTGTCTATCGTAAATCCATTGCAATTAATTAAAATATCGGTGAATGAAGGTACGATTAGGAAGACATGGAAGAGCAATGTGCTGCAATGCGACGTGGACTTGACCTTCAGGACGAAGAAGGTCCGGAGCAAGCTTGTGGGCTACGTCGTGAAGAGGAACGCTAGTCTCGACAGCGACTTCAAGCTGGATTATCAGCTGCAGAAGATGCCGAAGAAAGAAACTCTGCAGTTCGAGATGTCCTTGGCAAACCGCTCCTCGAAGACCTTGGTGCACAAGACGGCTAATATGAAGCTTTACTCCACGGCGTACCCTCAATTGAACACCATGGTCACTGCTTGGTACCAGCAGGCTCTCGGTCACCTGGAGTTTCATGCCGAAGTCAACTCGAAACCGCACCTGATGGACGAACGGCACAAGCTCACGGCTAAGCTGATCCTTTCCTACTCGAAAATGTACTTCCAAAACCAGGATACGAAAATCAACGCGCTAATCGCCATAACCAAACCCATACAGAACCTAGATATCCAGCTGGGCATCAAGCACGATACTATGGGGTCCGAGACGAGGACCGTCTTGCTGATTGGATATGCTCCAGGTTAGGCGGTCGTTGTCTTTTATTCTCATTGTAACATTTACAGGTTCTTTAATCCATTAGCATCGAAAAGGAAGAATGTAAAATAATTGACTGTGACGTATCTAGGGAAGCAGATCGTTCTGACCGTGAACCTGCGAAAGCCACGGGGTTTGATGTTCGTGATGGAGGGCCACGCGAATCTGTCGATTCCGAACTACAAGGCGATGCTTATCGACGTGGAAATCACGGAGAGGTCGAAGCGGATCTACCAAATCGATTTCAGCGAAACTTCGTTTACCGGGTACAATGTAACCGCGAGTGGTTCCTATTGGGACCGATCGGTGGGTTCCGCGATCGTCAGTCACGGTCTGAAGCTGATGCTGAAGTCGCCAACGTTCGTCAGCGATGTCCTCTTGCACTGCAAATTATACCGCAGTTACAACAACTTGAACGTCAGCGTATTCGTCGAACAGGTGGATCGCGACAAATACGCATTCATTCTGACTCACTCGGTGATGTCCCCGATGAATAACTTCATTTCGTACGTCGAGGGCAGGTATGCTAGCATTGGTTTATTCGGGCTCCTTTGTTCGTTTGATGTAATCTTAGACCAATGTCTGTAAACGTTTCTTACAGGTACAAGAGTAACGTGTACTCGGTGATGACGAGCGTCGATCCAGAACGTGAGATCCGGATGGAGGTGCACTTGGACAAGTGGAGAGACGTTCATCTGGCACTGACCGGTCTCAGCAAGGAGGGACATAAGTATTTCGGGGCGGAAGTGAAGTGGGACGCTAACAGAGATCCTGCGATGAAGATCGCAGTGATGTTCAATTTCGATAGAACGATCGTTCCAGCGCTGACGGAGGATCAGCTGCCAGAAAGGAACGTGAGCGCCGTGCTCGCCCTCACTTATCCCGGCCGTTTTATCAGCAGCTCTTGTCGAATCGTCGCCAGAGGAGCTTACAACTATATTGTGGACGCTGGGATCGACTGGAACCTGGATAAAAGAATCGGGTTGTACGTTGCCACAGAATACGGTGTGGCGGCGTCGGTCAGATTGATCAAGGTCGAGGGCCAGTTTCTCACACCCTTCGAGAATTGGAGGAAAACTGCTCTGAGCGCCAAGTAATTGCCCCTTCGATTCTTTCGTTATTCTAATTCACGCTAAACATTCCGTTCAACTGCAAACCGGTCTATCGAAAGATTAAGCTGATCGACGATTGTTGCCATGTAATTACAGATACCAGCAGGAAGAAAACAGTCTGAAGCTAAGCAGCAGCGCCCACTGGAAGGATTCGCAGCTCCTGATGATGGAGTTCGACGGTAGTCTTGCGAAGCAGGAGAAGATGACGGAATGGCGAATGAATTGCGCCGTAACTAGCTCAATTCATTCGATCGCGTGGACCACCGTGAACGTTACCCACAAGGTCATCGATTCGCAGGTTGACACTCACCTGTTGATCAAATACAATCCGGACAAGGTGATCGACGCGTGGAGCATCTGGTACCTGGACAAAGAGTCCGACAACGTGTTCAACCTGACGGGAAACCTACACCTCGAGTCTCCGGTGACCAGTTACAAGAAGACGGACCTCAAGTGTCAGCTGCAGATCCTGCCGAACTGGAAGTTTCTGGGTATGGGAAGTCTGGATTTGGACAGGAGGACTTACACGACGAGACTGATCGGCGACGTGCGTCGCATACGAGAATCTATGGTCCAGTTCAATATCACCACGCCGCTGGAGAAGTTCTCGTTCATCCGCGGCAGGTTCGGGATTTCGGAAAGCAATAGACACGTAGTCGCCGAGGTAGTGACGCCGTCAGGCCCCGTGGGGGTTGAAGCTTTGGTTCAGTTCCTCACCGCAGAGTACGACTGCAACGTGAAGCTGTCGTTGGCGACCTCGCTGGAGTTACTGCAGCGGCTGCTGCTGGTAGCAAAATTAAACAACAGAGAGGCAGATTTCCGGGTCGCGTACAACAAAATGACTGTTGGATTCCAGGGTATCTGGCATTATCGCAACATCACCGACTTCCACTACACCTATCTGGTGTTCAGTCCGGTGCCGAATTTAGAGAAGATCGGGGTGGTGGCGAAACTAATCGCCGCGACCACAGAAAAGAATCAGTTAGACATCGACACAGAGTTCTCGGTAAGATTGATGGAGGTGAAACTGGGTGTCAAAGCGAAGGCTGGCCCCAAGCCTCCACCGGTTAAAATACCCATCAAAGCACCGATCAGCATCGCAAATAATTCGTCGACCGAGATAGATGATCAGGAAGACGATCTGTTGGACGAAGAGGAGGATGAAGAAAATACTCTCTACTGGCATGGCACGGTGGGGTTGAACCTAGCGATCATCGAGCCCGTGACCGCTGAATTGGACATCGACCACGAAGGACCACAGTACAAGATCACAGGAAACCTGCAGTGTTTCGGAAAGAAGATCCTCGTAGACGACAATTTCTATATAGAGGATCTATTCAACCTGAGGAACGAACTAAACGTGATAACACCGTTCGCGTTCGCCAACGAGATCGTTTGCGTGAACGCGTTCGTCGTGAACATGGAGAACCCCAGTTACACCATGCAGCTGGCCATGAACGTCCGACGCAATGCGACCTGGATCGAATCCGGCGCTATTATCAACTACATGTATAGCCAGAGCGACACCAGTGATTTGCAGACCCACTTCCTTCAGCTGGACATCAAGACACCGCTGGACTTCCTCAAGTTCCTCACGACGAACACTACTTTGGAGGTCGACGAGAATTACCACAAGACCAAGGTGGCAATGCGAGCGCCGAATGCAAGTATCGATGTCTTAGGCATTTTAGAGACCGAGGATGCAATGATATACACGGTCTTAGTGGCAGAAGTCGACACACCGATGCTGACACTGCCGAAGACCACGATCACCGCCAAGAGAGACTTCTCCGCGAAGGAGAAGTACGCCAGGGTGAGCGTGGACATCGCTGAGCCTGTTTCAAAGTCGTTCTCCTTCCAGTCGGACTGGTATGCGACGGAGAACGAGATTAAAGCTTCGGTGGCGATGAGAACCTGGCTGGAGATGCTGAAAAGCCTCGAGGCAGACGTCGTCTATGTGAACACGGTACCTAGCAACGACAAAGCGAACTTGACGGTTCACGTGAGACACTTGGATGATCGGGCATACAAGCTGTCCGGAAATTACAGCGGTGGTTCCGTCGAAGCTGAACTCTACACGCCAAAACTGTCGGAACCGTATTTGGTGTTCCTTGGAAACTTGAAGAAACTCGACGACAGCTTGTACAAATTAGACGGGGAGCTGATCAACTCCAAAACAAAGGAAACGTCTCTGGTGTCGGCCACGTTCGTCTCGAAGAGCAAGTCTTTGAGCAATATGGACATGGATATGAACCTGCGCTCGAAATCCGGGAAGGAGATTATCCTGGTGAAACTGAAGAAGGAGAACTACGGACTGAAGCTGACCTTGCAGGGACAGGAGGCGAATGGAACGTTGGATGTGAATTTGATTAATTCGTTCAATTGGGACTTCAGAGGGCATGCGGATGTTCTGAAAGAACCGGGTCAGGTGGAGCAATACCAGGTGGCCACGTTCGCCAACGTTCAAGTGAATGGGAACAGTACGTTGTACGTTCACGCTGAGACCCCGATGGAGGAACTGAGAGATCTGACTTTTAACGGGAACATGTTGTTGCGCAACGACAGCGGGTTTATCTCGATGCGCAACCAACTCAACGGGGATAGCGTCTACGCAGGCCTGGAGTGGAAGCTGATCTTCATGGTGGATATGTTCGGTAGAGTTCTCGCTGGATATCAAATACAGGATCACGGTACCAAGGATTTGGATACCAGGCTGTACATGAAGAACCCAGGAAAATTGTTCAGGAACATCGACGCGGGATTCGACGTAGATGTCGATCGAGACCGATGGAGGTTCGCGGCGAACGCTACCATCGGGTTCCGCAACTTTGAGAACATTGATGGGGTGTTCATTGCTAAGCTACCACCACCGTATAGCGACGACCACCGTTTTCTGATTAGCTACCATGCAACCGAAGGCGTTGCGGATACCTCTTACGTGATCGGATACAACACCGTCAAGGCAAAGACGAATTACGCGTCCGATGGCTCGGTTCGTATTTTTATTCTCCCCTTCTTCGTATTTCAAGGATTCACTGTAAACTCAGCATTCAATTACAGATCCGCATGAGCAAGCGGGACATCAACGGTCACTTACGCGCATCCTGGGGAATGCTACCGATCGAGTCCGTGAACAATCTCTTCAACGTCACCTTCAACAACAAACAAATCGAGATGAAATACTCGCTTTACACTCCGAAGTACCTACAACAGGAGACTCTCGTGCTTCTGTTCAATTACGATGCAATCTCGGACTCGGAGGTACGATTGATAAACGCGGACGTGTATTTACCAGCTAGCACGCACTTCGGCTCGGCGAATGTGTCCTACGAAAGCTTGGTGAACGTCAACGGGACCCTGAATGCTGTTCTACCCGTGGCAAACCTCACGGAGATTGGATGTCAATTCGTAGTATTCACTACTCTGTAAGCGAATCGAATACAAGACTTAATACTGTATTTAAATGGGATTTTTTCGTGAAGTTGCAGAGGGAGAGTCGAGTCCAGAGGGTTAATGAAATCGAATGTGTTTCAGGCAACACAACAAGAGGTACCTAGAGGTGTTCTGGCCGGAGAACACAGCCATCTTCAGTTCGGAATACACGTATCGCAGCCAGAAACTGGATTCCGATCTGGACGGGGTGTTGCGCGCGGAGTTGCCTTTGCAAACACGACACGTGGGTCTACTGACCTACGGTTACCAGAAGCGACCACAGATCACCACCGGTTACTCGGAAATGATGTACAACGGGCAGCAGGTGTTGCAAGGACGGTACAACTCGAAGAGCGAGTCGAGGGCTGGATTCGAGAAGGACCGAATTCAAATATCGATCGAGAACTCGCTGAAACCGATCGGGATTATCTACGTGAACCAATACGAGTACAGTGCTGGGAATGAGGGCACGAACTACCCGACGGTCGAGTACAAGCATGTGAACGTGTACCAGCTGAACAACAAGACAGCGTTCAACGTGGCTGGTGAATCTCGGATAAAGACCACGCACACCGGCCAGGACATCCACCTGAAGGCGATACACGCGAACAGAACCGTGGTGCTGAAGGCAGACTACGAGATCCTGCCGGGCGAATTCACACAAAACACTTCGCTGAGCTTAGCCGAGGATGTCTGGATATCGTATCAAATCGAGATCGAGAACAGGACTACTGAAGAAATAGGCAACCAAATCATGATCCTGACCGTGTCCTACCCGCAAAGGGAGTTCATACTGAACGGCTCCTATTGGATCGGCAGCGACGACATGAGGACCTTCCTACAGCTCGACTGGGACCAAGACTCGGAACAGCCCAGGACCGTCGGTGCCGTCTTCAATTGGGCGAATTTGACGAACATTTATATTCCTGAACCGCAGCAGCAAGTCACGTTCGGACTCAGACATCCCAGTTTCCCGCGGACGTTGATCGTGCAGGGCAAGTTGAAGAAGAGGAACTCCAGAGATCTGTTCAACGCCGAGATCATCGCCGATTATTCCAACGATCCGGACAAATTGTTCTCAGTTTCGGCGTTGGTCCGCGACCAGAGCAACCTGCCCTCCACCAGAAAGTATATTTACAGTATCATCGGGAAACATGCCAGCACCAAGTTGGACTTGAATTTGGAGGGAGTCGTCCACAAATACGAGAACAACCTCTTCGAGACTTTCAACAAAGGTAGCTACGTGCGCAACTATTTAAACCCGGAAACTGGACAGTTCAACGCCTGGTTGAACGTCGCCCATAGAGAAGTGCTGTTCCAGAGGGATTACAATGATGCGAGAAAGTTTTTGAATGTTAGAGTGTATCCGGGCGGGAAGAAGCTCGTCGTGAACGGCAGTGCTGTGTACACGCCCAATCTGAATTGTACCGGGGATTTTCTTTTCGACACCGATGAGAAGCTGATCAAGATGATGGTGAATTATACTCCCGGTACGTTTGAAGAATCGAGAAATTAAATTAATATAATATTTTCAGAGGTTTTTTTACAGGAAATGATTAGAGTAATTTCCTCTTTCAACAGACGCGGTGGAGAGCTTACGGATGTACGGAGAGATCCCCGATGCTCGAAACGCGGTCTTTAATATCTGGAGGACCTACGAGGACGACTTCTTTATCTCCGACGTGTCCTTCTACTTGAAATTGAATCATTCCAGACTGGTGACCTCGACTCTCCGTTGGAGACCCGACTTGAAGAGCGAGATTATTGTAAATTTCAATTGACTGTTTTCATTGTTTTCCTTTAAGACTAGTGTTCAAGTTATTTTATGTTTATATCGTAGAACGGCATTAGGAACTCGGCGATGGGTCTGTACAACGGTATAAACAATGACGTCGACTACTGGAAGCAGTTCGTGAAGAGCGAGACTGTGAACGTGATTACAGACGTTTGGAACGACGCTCAAGAGGATCTTCAACAATTCCTCGACGACTGGAAGTGAGTAAAATGAAAAAGCTTGGGGAAGAGTCCCAGTTCTTCACTTTCGACTATTCAACAGCAATCTGAAGGAGCTACAGAAGGACTTGGACAAGCTGAAGGTCTATCTGAACGACTCATACAACGCGAACGATTTCTACATCCAGGACGTGGTCACGGTCAGTCTGTACGTGATCGACGCGCTGTCTCTGCGACACCACATCGAATCCTTGCCGAATATCCTGAACGAGATATGGGCGGTAATGGGCGAGTCGGGCGAGGCGATCAGAAACTCGCTGCTCTGGGTAATCAACGCGGTGAAGAATGCAATCAACAAGGTTTCGGAGATTGTCGCTGCCATCTTGAGAGGCGATTCGATCAGTCAAGTAGCTAACACCATCGAGAAACTGGTCGAAAAGTACGACAAGTTTATGAAGGACTTGCACGTCTCCTTCATCAAGTACATGGAGAACCTTTGGGGTAAGATTTCACAGACGATTTCGCAGCAGTGGCATCGGTTCCTGCTACTCATTGAACCTGTCTTCATCCGTGCGATACATTATTTGGAGACTGTGGCGTGGAAAGCTAGCAAAGAGGTCGTCGACTTCTTGTACGACCGTCGTAACGACCTGATCTCGTCCCCTTACTTCGACCGGTTCACCAACTTCACGCAGGACATAGACAAGGTCTACCGAAACATCAAAGCCAACGATATCGTGACCAACGTGCGGGTGTACAGCGGCATGGTAATACAGTTCCTGAAGGAGAGGTACTTCACGTTGGTCCCGTTCGGAAAAGAGCTCATGTACGTCGTCGATGAGATCGTCAGCGAGTTGCAGGAGCTCAGGAAACTGCCCTCCATCCACTACGCCATCGAGAAAATGCAGCAGGTGTACGACATTGCGTACTACCTCTACGACTACCTGGAGGTGCAAGCAAAACTGGAGAACGTCATCCGACTGATCCACACGAAGCTCATGGATATCAGCCAGTCGGCTCTGCAAGCCGAAAGCCAGTATCGAGAGGCAAAGACCAAGTTCATCTTCGATCCGAACCGGGGACTGATGTGTCTCGAGCAGAAGTTGCCCATGTCTTGGCACGCGTTCAACCAGACCCCGGAGTTCCACGAAATTCCGGAATTCAGAGCCATTTCCGACATGAGGTCGTACTTCATTTCCTCCAATGTGACTTTCTGGAGTCTCTACCGATACAAGGCGTATATGGAACCTCTCAATTGGCTGCCGCCCTTCAGAGGTAACATTTCGTTCGAATTCAGTCGAATGTAGTCACAGTATTATAACTTATAAGCAATTAATTTATCTTACGCTGGCTGTTTCAGCAATGGCGATGATCATCGGCTCACAGCACTTCGTCACCTTCGATGGTAGACACCTAGACTTTGTTGGTCCTTGCACGTACCTGTTAGCGCGTGATTTCGTTCATAACACGTTCACCATTTTCATCAAGTACGACCTGCAGCCTGATCGAGTCACGCACAAGATCGTTATCCTGATCGGGACGGACGCTATCGAGCTGGATATCTTCGACGACGTTAGTACCGTTTTCATATTAGCTGTTAATTGCTTCGCAATCTGACGATTCGTTTTCTCTTCTAGACTATTCAAATCGTCTCCGAGCGTTCGCCAACCACGCTGACCAACCTCAAACTTCCGATCGAATTGGAGCTTGGTGACATGTACGTGTACCAAGCGGAGAACATCATCACGGTAGAACGGAAGCACAACCAGCTGCGTCTCGAGTGCAATTTGAAGTTCGACCTGTGCACTCTGGAACTGTCCGGCTGGTACCACGGTAAAACCGCAGGACTTCTCGGTACGATGAACGACGAGCCTATGGACGACACGACCGCCTCGAACGGCGTGATCGAATCTGACGTGGCGACTTTTGCTGGAAGCTGGTCGTTCAACGAAGACGATGTCTGCAGGAGCAGCTCGAACCGAGCTTCTACGAAGAAACAAGATGAGGATTCCGAGATCGTGTTATTCTGCGAAGAGTTACTAGCCAACAAATCCTCCGAGTTTGTAAGTTGTTTCGACGTTGTAGGCCCTGAAGAGAACTCGAAGGCTTGCAACTTGAGCACGAGTAAAAAGCAAGCTTGCACGGTAGCCTTGAGCTACATACAGGCCTGCATGTACCGCAACACGTTCTTGAGGATACCGGATGCGTGTACGAGCTGCAAGATGGTGAACGGCAGTGAGGTGGCGGAAGGCCAGTTCAAGAGACTCGAAGGGGAAAACGTGCCCATGTCGACCGACGTGGTCTTCATCGTCGAAGGGAAGAGTTGTAATCGAGATATCAAGCAGAACCGCAGTATGGAACAGCTGGTCTCTCAGCTGAGCAAGGAGCTGAAGGACCAAGGTCTCGAGGACGCTCGCTGGTCCTTGGTCGTTTTCGGAGCGAACGGTGTGTTTGATCAACCAAGAAGCGTTGTTTTCGACGGTCAAATCTTCACGAAGAACTCGGCGAGGTTCGTAGACTACTTCGACCATATTCCGGTCGGCGACGGCAGCCGCGACGTCTACGCAGCGATCGTGTTTGCAACTAAACTCGTCTTTAGAGCCGGCGTCTCCAAGACGTTCATCCTGATGCCTTGCTCGCACTGCGAGCCGGAAAACCAAACGGTAAAGCGAACCTCTTTGGCGTTTATAATTTACTAGGATAAAAGAAGGATTTAATATATATATTATATTTAGTAAATCTTGTTCGAAGTGTTCGTCACAAGTCTGACTCGATATTTTAGTACAAAGAGTTAATTTGACGAGTTCCTTCGCGTTCACAATGATCGTCGCTAACAAAGAACAATTTCAGCTGGACTTCACGGTACTCCACGAGGCTTTATTCGAGCACGATGTCACTTTGCATATTCTGATGGACGGCGACTTCGGATTCGAAAAGGAGAGGTTGAACAAGATATTCTATGGGCTGGACGCGACCAAATCATACACGAAGAAAGATTCAAGAACGCTGACCGGCGATGTTGGCCTGAGGAGGCAGGTAAAACTCTCGAAGAGCGCGGTGGGATACTGCACTCCTCTGGCTTTGGAGAGCAACGGGACTATATTCAGCGGCGCCAAACTGCGATTTGACAAGATGACCTCGATCAAAAAATTCATCAGCGTGTTCTCGAAGAGGGTGGCTCTGACCGCGCAACCGAATCCCTGCCAAAATTGTGAATGCACCGCAGAGAATAACGGGGTCACTCGAATGGAGTGTATACCATGCATTTATCCTACTCCAGTCACCGTAGATTACGTAAGTTTTTTCTTTTTTTTTAATTTTTTAGATTACGTAAGTACTTGCTGTTATTGAAAAATCTGTACCGTTGTATTTGTGAGAGTCTACCAAGATGATGCACATAAGCCAAACGTGTTGTTAATCATTTTTTTTCGCTCGGCAGGATACGTTCAACGATTCGATGACATCCTTACAACCGCTGAGCATCGACTATGGGCAGATCGACGTCGATGACAACTAAGGTAGCAACGAGAATACAGATTAAATCATAAATCGCCGTCGCACATTGTTTTTCTTTTTCTTTTTTTTATTTATTTGACATTCTATACCAAAAAATGTGTATCGACGGGAACGGAGCACTCACCTTTTGATAATAAGTATTTAAGAGACGTATCTTTACGTAGTGTCGCATCGGTAACGTAGAATAATGTGCCATATGATGTAAGTTTTGATGTAGTTAACATTACATTACTTGTAAAATAGTATTCTGTTTGAGTTTTTATTTAAAAACGATCCGTGACGGGTATGGTGTATACGCATGGGTGAGTTAGAACCAGTCTCTTTTTTATTGATTAACGACGCTACGCAGTCCTCTCGTACTTTTTCTTTCAATCTTGTACAAATTTTTAATGAAACAATTCCAGTCGACGAATGAAAAACAAAACGTTTCCCTGAACGAATTTTTATCCAGAAAGAAGCATAACAACATCCAACAGATCGATTTAATCCGTTGCACGTAACGAGTAATTTATGTTACGAATCGCATTTTTTACTCCATTTTTTTTATACATCATTTGATTGGTCCTTCTTCGAAATGTTAATTATCAACCGGTATACTTTAGTCCTTTTTAACAACGAATAAAATATCGTGTCTCGCGACCGTACGGCGAGACGGCTACAAAATGACTAAGAATATTTAACATACAGATATTCTGAAAGGTTTTTAGAAACCTTCTTTCTTTCGTCGTTATACACTATGGCAATGCGTAAGCATGGCAAAACACTGCGTCGAAGTTTCGACGCGAGATTCCGGTTTCTGAACAACGCGCGATGTCCACATCTTTCGAGAGTCTAAAATACCAGCAATTAATACAAAACGGAAATGCTATCCTTTGTGTATGTTAAATATTATACTTATACGAAGCAGAAAAGTAACAGTGAAAAACAGCGTGGTGTGTAAATTGAATTATATGGAAAGGATGCTCTACCTGGGGAAAGAAAATCTTATCGTTTGAGTACATATCGGACTCGTGTACAGTTCGCATAAAAGAACAACCATGTAATCGCAGTTGATTTATAAAACTTTTTTCGCTTAATATATATGTATATATATATATTATCTGTGTATAATAATTCGAAACATACTATACAAACGTAACGCGGATCGTGTACGGCAATCGATTCGCGTTGCGTTTCTCCTGTCACAGCTTGCACCTACGTCTTTGGCAAGCCGAAAAAAACATCTATCGATCACTATAATTCTGCTTACCAATCAAAAAGAAAAAATAGAAATAATAATAATAATAATAATAATAAAATCTATAAATATTGGTATAGTTGTCGCAAAACGTAACGAAAATATATAGAGCTATCTTCGACCAAAGTGAGTGTGATAGAAAATAATCGGGTTCAGAACAATCGAAAGCGATCGTGGATCATGTAGTTGTATAATATACATAACGACCGTAAAACAGGAGGAACAACTCAGCACAAAACCGTTTGTGCCAAAGTTATTTGGCCACTATTGCGATACCGTTATCTGGACACGTTACAAAATGGTCACCTGGTATCGTGTGCCTGCAGGTGATTCGGGGCGTCGGCGAACGTGAACTTTAACTTGTACGCTTCCGCGACCAGTATACCTATCTCGGAGTCTGTCCAATTTTGAGTAGGCAGGTTTTGTAGCATTAACATCAGTCCCTGAACAGAAGAAACAATCAGTCTTTCCTCTCCTTTCCCCTCAGAAGTTTTACGGCAGAAATTGAGATATTTACTAGAGATCGTGGTTTTGGACGTGTATATACATACATGTACTTTAGCTCGTGTCATATTAAGTACACATGTACTATTTCACGTGCATTTAAATACACGTGAAATAGGGATCTCTAATATCTATCAACGTAGTTCTATTTAAATGACACGCCGGTTTTCTGATGCTCACTTGAAAGTCGGGTTGTAAAAGCAGATGACGCCTCCAACGAAGAAGAAACGCGGCGCAAACGTATAATTGAAACGAGGCGAACCGGTCGGATTCCGCCAGATAAGTGTCCCACAGTCGGATCGTGCAATGGAGAGGGATCTCCCTGGTTAACAAGTTATTCATCCACCGAAACGAAAACTGCAAATAATCTACACCGTGTTTATGAAGATGCTGATGCAACGGCGCTGAAAGAACATTGAGATCGTAAAGCACACCGAACGAAAGCAATACTCTCATTTAACTCCTCAGCGACAACCATTCGGATTTCTTATTTTTCACCTTTATCTTATCTTTTCCACGTTTACGTTAGGCTTATTTGCGTTTCGTCTGTTAACTCTGTTCCGCGTGTAATAAAGAGACGCGCGTCTTTCATCGCTGAGGAGTTAACAAAACAAGCTCATACCGTCTATTCTCTGTATAAGCTCCTTCAGCTGGATCACTTTATGCTGAATGCCTAATTGAGCAAAGATATAGTTATCTTGTATACCATCGAGAAACTTGGACAAGCACCAAAAACTATCCGCCTCTATAATATCCCTCTGTTCTTTCTGCAACGAAGCGACATCGTAATTCTCTAAGTCTTGCCATGCGGACACTGGAACCGCCTCTTGCAAAAATACCAGGAAGAATGGTGTCACTAGATCGTTCATTCCCTAGAGAAATAAACGGTTTAGTCCAATCTACATTTGCATCTATCTACAAGGATGTCCAGATCATTTCCACATACTTGGACGTATCCAGAAGCAGGATGACGAATCGCCCATATGTACAGTATTCTCTCAAAGATTAATTGTACTGTTGTTTGCTGAAATAACGAAACAAGAGGAGACATTCTCGGAATGTCGATGTGAATCTGACGATATGTATCTTGAAATCCTTCGTCTCTCTCAGTATCATAATACTGTTTCACTAAATTCCAGTAATCAAGACGTTTGCGTTCTAACACGCTTTGCCTCCGTTCTATATTAGCTGGCAAATACTCCTACGCATTGAAGGAAGTAGATCAGTTTTACGTTTGCGACGAGACTTTCATGCACAACGAAGAAGCACTTTCCTACTTACAGACAACAACCTCCATGTAACGGAACGCAATCTTGCGGGCACACCTGACCAAGACAGCTGCCTCAATTCATCTAAGTTTAATACAGAAGCCTCCAAAAGGGATTGAAACTTATCTACTTTACTTTCACCATCTACAAGCACCAATAAATCGAAATTGAGCACAAACGAAGAGAGAGAAGCAGCAGAAGATATTGTACCGTATGCACCTTGTTCTCTAGAAGGTATAAAAAATTTGGTAGGAGCATTCGTTTGCCTTAATGGCTGAGGCCTGCCTGGGAGAGTTGGTCTATGTTGCGGGGAAATGCCATATTTCATGTCTGTGTCGTCTGTGGAATGTTGAGTGTTGTTCACATGCGAGTGCATGGACAAATTAGCGTTCCGCAAGTGCAAAGGTTGAACAGCTAATCTTTGGAGTGCTTCAGCCTTTTTCTCTTCGGGTATTATTTCTTGGACCCGTTGAGACGGCTTTGAATTTGTTCCAGACTCTAAGTAGGACTTTCTCGACCGATGGCTATTAATCACACTGATGGCAGCCGAGTGACTAACTCGCTTCGATATCTTTATATCGGATACCGTGCAGAATTCGTCGTCCCCCGAATCCCAAGCGTCGTCGATACTTTCTTGAAAGTCTTGGAAAGACGTAGATCCCCCGCTACTGCTCGACATGCCTCCACTGGTGGACACCGCATTCATTGAACTACCAGACATGAGCGTTGTACCACCCATTCTACCGTGCTTACCATCTTGTTTTGGACTTGGTCTTTTTATACACATTTAACATATGTATAGATACATAACTGCTCTCCAAACTATTCTCATAAATTGTACGATAATCAGAGATGAGATAAAGTATATTACAAGTAGATTCGAATCTGACAAGAAAAAGAAAAGCTATACTTTCAAGTAGCATTTAAATGGGAACACCTAAAAAGCTTCTTTACTTTTGGTTCTTGAAGAAAGAATTCTTTTCAATATCATTGGCATTCTTATAGAATTTCAAGACATTTAGATGTTCTCGTTTAAATGTTGTACTCTGCATATTCCACGATGAAGTTCTCTATTCCTTGCAAACGTGTGATCTGTAAAATGCAAGTACATTTCTTGAAATCGTATTACTTTCCAGCAGCATTCGAAATTTATAAAAACGAAACTTGGACATTGAACTTTATCCCATCTCTAATGATAATGTAGCAGCACGCATACCTGCCTGGTACAGCATGAGTATTCTTCTTCCAGAAGGATTGATGAGTCTGGTAAGTTTGGCCATGATGACTTTGATTTTCCATAATTATTGGAAATTATGTTAACTGGCACCTGCCACTTTTCCAAGATAATTGAAGAAGCGATACAAGTTCCTCATTCCCTTGTGAACAATCGCTGAAAAAAGAATCCGTGTTATTGACACTGGCATTATGCGCTACGAATCCAGATTCCAACATATTTTTGCATTGGTAGTATGTCAAATTATACCGATCGTATTGTGGTATCGAAACCAGTTATTAAAATAGTGGACATTAATGCAGTTACATAACTGGATAATTCTCTTCATATTAAAGGTAAACTTACAACATGAATTGTCTTTGCAGTGGTCCTTGATAAAAGAGCCAGCATTTCCAAATATTTACATAAGGGCATATATGTATAATGATCTCTGATTACAGTACCTTTTAAAGAAAAGCGAACGGCGATCAAAGTTAAACGTACGTCATCGACGTCCGCGTAATATACTCGAAAATAGAGAGAAGATGCTAATGATACTATGAGCTCGTACACCTTGGTATCGTTCGTACTAAGTAGGTTATGTTACACGTCATAAGTACCTGGATATCACAATAAACAAAAAGGAAGCGGGAATATAATATTCCTACGGCCAGGAATATTTACGTAATCGTATAATTACGTCAACGTCGAGGAAGCTACAGAAGTATTTAAATCGTTCTACAGCCTTTAGGATTATGGACTACTGTGTACATGAAACAAGTATTGGTTCCGCGTTCGAGACTGCAACGATTTTCTTCAGGAAATGATCATGCAGCGTGAGTATGCGATTAATAGACGATTGACTTCTAAATTTACCGAATCTACAATGCAATACGCAACGGATAAACCTTCTGTGGTAAACGTTCACTGTTTTTGACGTATGACAAGCTATTTACTGGTGCTGCCACCGAAGAAATGGCTAGATTAAATTTGCACCGTGTATGCTATATAATCTACACCTCGAAAATTATACGTTATTGTTTACTGCGGTTCTCGCGTATCTATATGGGTGTTAACATTCACGTTCTGTGCATCTTTAACTTCCCAAATAGTTGCACTACAGCGAGTTCGATTTCAATGTAAAAGTACAAGAAAAATACTTATGAAAAAGCGAACTTTTTATATAGTCAAAGATATATTTTTAACGATTCTCTATTGCTAATATGGTTTTCTGCGAATATCAGAGAAATTCAACACAGAACGTTCTTTTCGAACTGAAAAAATACGACCACAATTTCATCGTAGAACATAAACTCCATACCTAGTATTTTTGCTGAAATTACTCTTATATTCTTTTTTGCGGCTCGAGGCACTCCTTTATAATTAAATCGTATATGTAAATTTTCTCAGACATTTATTACGGAAGTAACAAGACTGCCAAGAACGGGATAGTCGTGTACTTAATTTTATTTTTAATTACACAAATAGATCTGTTCAATGAGCCGCCACGCGTCACGAAATGCTTTTTTGTTTTCAGCATATTCCCCGAGTGTGGATCAAAGTTTAACCAAGCATAACCGACCTTGAAAAACATAAACAAACAATGCAATTGTTAAGTGTTCTCTCGTTGCATAATTTCCCAAGTTGAGAACCCACAACGAAAATGTGGTCGGGAAACACGTGAGTAACAGTTACGCTCACTACTTGCCACTTATTACACAGCGGATTTGATGCATTTATGATAAAAATGTGAGTTGGTGTAATTCAAAACAGTAGCAACATTGGAAGAATTTAAACATATTATTATATGGTGTTCAACTTATTAAACATATTAAAAAAGAAAATAAATTTCTATGTCACTCCAGTTTGTTGCGATTCAGGTAGATTTGTATTTCTACTTATCATTATTTGCGGGTTATGTTTTAATCATTTCTACTCGCGATAATACCACTTTCCTGAAATTATTTTCCAATCGAAGTGCATCGACAAACGTGATAAGTATTTTGGTGCTTTTGGAGCTTCTGAGAATTTTTAAAAAATTCCAGAATATATCCTACATTTCATATCACCATAAAATACCGAAATTACCTAGTCAGCACGCCTGCTCTGTTTCTGCAGGAACACTGATCAAGCCTGTGCGCGCAGATCACTTGCAAAATAACCGAGCCCAGGCCCTGCAGACCGGGCTCAGAATCTGCACAAATGCAAGGGTACGGTATTAGCTGTGTTTTTTTAATAATAATACAATCACGGATTTTTCAGTGGTCAAAAACGCTAAATAAAAGATCAATCTAGGCCGCAAGCGCCCTCAAAACTCATATGTTTGTTCGCATATAAGGGTAATTTATATTATTCGGCAGCATATATGTGCGGCCTGCCCTGTATTCTGTATAACTACGGCAATCGTGACATTAGTGCTGCCCTCTTGCGGAGGTAGATTCCTTTTTCCAGGATTGCAAGTGTGCACATTCTTATTTCTCGATAATACAATAATTTGACATCGACATGTACACTGTCGAATAATGCAAATTACCCTTGTATACGGAAAGAATATGAGTTTTCAGGGCGCTTGTGGCCTAGATTGATCTTTTATCTAGCGTTTTTTTTTGCCTATTGAAACAACCTGTGATTGTGTTATTATCAAATAACACCGCTAACACCGTACCCTTGCATTTGTGCAGATTCTGAGCCCGACCTGCCGGGCCTGGGCTCGGTTATTTTGCAAGTGATCTGCGCGCACAGGCTTGATCAGTGTTCCTGCAGAAACTGTGACGACTCGGCCTAGATCAGCTCGAAGCGATGTTCGGCACGGAATCTGCAGGTCAGGGGCCCTACAGACTGGGCTTGGCGGCAGATGGTGCTGACTGAGTACTCTTTCTTGCCAACCCAATACAAAGGTTACTACCACTGAAAATGCTAACCATTCCTAAAAATCGTCTCGAAAAATTGCAAATCCCATAAACTTTCGCAGTTTAGTGGTAAGTATTACACCAATAACAATAGATGATGGATCGAGGGAAAAACCTGACCCTCTCTCTGGCAGTACCGAATTAGTCACGTGACAGTGTCACATGCGCAACAGGAAGGTGGAAGGGGAAAACGACTCTGCGAAGAGTATATACAGTGTGTCCCAAAAATATTAACCTTTAAAAACGCATCTCTAATTGAGAACACTTTTGCAAGGGAAAAAGATGAGAATTACTGCTTTTAATCAAATTGGTCTGATGCAAGAACTTCCTAATAATTTAAAAATGCTTTGGAAGTGTGATAAGACCCGATTGATGCGTCAGCTGTTACGTGACAATGTTGAGCATCGCTGTGGATGAAGTCACGTGTATTTACACAAAAGGCAATTGGTTATCCCACTCTAATCGGTCTAAGTTTATAACATTTAGGTAGTCGAAGTGGGATAAACGTGTATTATGTTCTACTGTAAGTGTAGAGTAATATTGTACGTACGTTGATAACCGCATAATCGGTTGCTTGCCAGTAGTCGATCGTCCACGACTCACTTTGTCATGTGTGTAGGCAACGATTCCAAACTATATTCTTACTCTATTATTTCGCACCGTAATATATATACATATAAATCTTGAGGTATAATCACCAAGTCTACCGATCAGAAACTTTTCACGTGAAAGATCGTTAAATCGAAGGTACCTTCCACGTATCGCGGTATCTGGCTCATTTTAAATGTTGTTCCCGTTCAGATATCGATACTACGATTTTCTGTAGAACCACGTTCACTGTAGTGTACCACTTAGGTACGCATGCGCGCTGGAAATCAGTTTCGAAAAAAGACCGGAGTTTCATCGTCGTAAATGTACTCTGTGCGGTAGCCTTTCCAATTTTTGCGTGACTCGATTCGATTCGCCTGACAATTGACGTTTACTGGTTTCCTGGATTGGTGGTAAGTTATTTCACCGAGACAAACAGTTTTTATTGGTTCCGTAGAAAGTGTCGCGGGTATTGTTCCATGTTCGTTTGTAAACAGTTGTAATCGAGTTAATCAATAGTTTAATTCAATTTGAATTTCTTTACTATGTTTCATCGTAGACTCTCGCCGACGTCTAAGTCTGTCAAATCGACGTTTTCTAACTGAATTAATTATGCTTCCTTCGTGACACTTCACTGCAGATTACTTTTTAATTCTTTTCTCTTGCGTCTCGATCTTCTGCACAACTATGTAGGAATTATTTTGTTTTTGTTTTGTTTCGTATATATATGTTTCGTGTATATGTATACTGTTTCCATTCGACGAACAATCGGTATATTTTTCATAACTATTACGAGGGTGAAATAATGATTTGTTTATTGTATATATATACAATTTTATATTGTTCGCTGAATAAACATTGCATGCTGTTCATGTATGGACGTGTAATTATTGGTGAAACATTTTATTCTTTTTGTTTACATTCAATCGAACATTACAGTAAAGTTGAATATGTATTAGAAATGAGATTATACTGTGAAACTTGATGTGCATACTGGAGCATTCGAGTGCAGTTACTTTTTGTACTTTCTATTTATTATCAGTGAAAACACTTGAGTTTATCATATCGCATTTATGATTAGTTCATAATCTTTGAACTCTGCCCGTACATTTTTACCGGAATCCAAATAGAGTATGCTCTGTTGAATGAAATGCTGTGAGCCTGAAGTGAAGTGTGTTCCCATTGTGGGAATGGAAAAGAAATGACCTAAAACTGAAGGAGCACACTTGAGAAATCTGTGTTAAAGAATAACTTTCACCTAGAACGATTATCGTTTCTTTAGATAAAATGATCTAATCGGAGCATGTGCAAAGTGTATAACTAACTGTTGCCACGCATGATATCCTTTTAATAGAAAAAAGAAATATCCGATGTGTATTAAGTATAAACTAACTGTTAATACATAGTAAAATAATAGACGGTGCTTTCTTTTTAAGCATATATTCTAAAAACATTGGTCCAAGATGTCAGACATAGAAGAAGATGAGGTGTGTATTTATATATATTATAATAACAAAAATATCTAGATTGATTATATCCATATTAAATCTTTATTTTATTCATATTTTAGTTTCAAGATGCCCAGGAAACTATACCGGAGTAAGTGTACTGTTTACACATACATTTATGTATAAATTGATTTGATATTTATGTATTAAATGACCTACTTTCGTTTACAGACCTACTTCCATGGACTTGGATACAGCAATAATGGAAGCGAAGAAAGCGATCAATTGCTTTTTCAACAATGATTTTGACAAAGCAAGAAAAATTATGGAACCATGGGCAACCAGCAGCATATACCATTCGTTAGGAACAAGTGTTTTCGCGTTTCTCGAGGCGATCCTTACATTCGAACAAGTACTACATCAACAATAAACTGCAATATATGGAAAATATGTTATCCAATAATACATGGTGATAAATACTGTTTAGGAATATATTGCGAAGGCAGCTGCAGCCGTGAAACAGTGCATGAGTTTATGCTCAAAGAAACGCAAACACATTACTCTAACACAAAATATTGGCAAAATGGTGAAGAAGACTAATTACGACGCCTACACGATTGGTAAGTACATTGACATGGATCTATTAACGTGATATAGCATGTTTAATGAACTTCAGATTGCTTTACGAATAACACGCATGGCCAGGTGAATCAAATATTCTTAAAAGCATGTAGGATTTTGTTGCTATGCAGTCTATGTTAGGAATATTATCTCGTTTATGACTATTCGTTCCACCTTGTTACATACTACTTGTTGATAAAGTTGGAAAAAAAATATCTGTTTTGTAAAAGCTTATCTAGTGTTTTACAAAATTAAGTTACCACACATTGTTAGCTTCTAACAAATCACCTCTATGTGGTAATAACACTGTCCAACATCAATTTCGCGTTTCCATAACCGATAGGCTAAACTCTCCCAAGTACAACGCTATATTTTAAATAATGTTTAAGGAGAATTCACCTAACAGTTATCGAAACGCAAAAAGGAAAGAAAAAGTTCGTGTGATAGTATAATTTATATATGTATTGTGCTGACTGTATAAGACAGGCCGAGAGTTAGAAGCATGAATGACGGAAACTTAATATTACAGAGGAAGTGCATGCGGAACTATGTTATGCCGAGTCACTCCTTTTAAAGTCGATGCTCACGTTTGTGGAGGACGAGACTTTGGTCAGCTTTGTCAAAGCTGGATTGAAAATTCGTGCCTGCTTTCTGTCGTATAAGTAAACAAAACCGACCGCTAATTATCCATCTAAATTTCTTTAATGGGCAAGTTTTCACGTTGTCTCACGCGTGTTCTTCGTTTCCAGGGAATGTCTAACAATTTTGAATAATCGGAAATGGGAGAACGATGTTCACAAAATCCATTTTGAAAGCGGTGTTCGCACGGGAATTGGAGCGTTTAATTTGGTATATACCTCTGTTTAAGACAGTTTAAGTTTAAGTAGCACAACGGCCATATAACTGCATCTTGATGTTTCTTTTTAGATGATCTCGTTGTTACCAGCAAGGATTATCAAGCTGCTAGAGTTTATAGGCTTCTCGGGTGATAAGGTAATAAATGACTTCCGTGAAAAAGCTTGCGCAACGATAATCCGATCTGTTTATTTTCTGAACAGGAATACGGTTTATCAGAGTTAGATGCAGGATATAGCGAAAGAAGAGGATTACGGCACGTTTTGTGTGCAATGATCCTCTTATCTTACAATCTACTAGTGTCCGTTTTCCTAAGCAACACGGACGGTGATCTGGAGTGGTGTGAGAAAGCGTTGGAGGAAGAGTTGGGTCTTTATCCAAACGGCGTATGGTTTTTGTTTTTCAAGGGAAGGCTGGAACTGATAAGAGGAAATTTCGAAACCGCGATCGAATGGTACACGAGATCTTGGAAGAGCCAAGACTTATGGCCTCAGTTCCATCACCTTTGTTTCTGGGAGTTGATGTGGGCGCATTGTTCTCTACAACAATGGGAAGAAGCTGCGACGTTCGCCAACTATTTAGTTAAGGAATCGAACTGGTCTCGTACCGTTTATTTATATCAAAAAGCAGCAATACTTATTATGCAAAAACCACCGCCGAAAAGCGAGAAGAAACAGTTGATCGATCTTTTAATGATGCAAGCTCCTACATTCAAACAACGCATAGCAGGAAAGTCATGGCCAATGGAGAAGTTTGTTATAAAAAAAACGGAACGTTATTTTGCTCAGAAAGATAAGCTAGTTCTTCCTGTGTTCGAGCTTATATACGTGTGGAATTTGTTCCGAACAATCGGCAAACGGCAAGACTTAATGTTAAATATATTTAAACAAATCGAGGAAGCTGAAAAAGAATTGAAAAATGGCCCGTAAGATTTGTTTGAGCAATTACACGACTTCTGTAACGTGTAATTAGACATTCATGTAAACCGAAATGTTTATTTGCAGAAAAACTGAATTTCACGGAGACAACGAGGCACTTTTGTTACTTTTGAAGGGTGCATGTTTACGCCAATTAAAACGTCCATTATTGGCCGAGGATTCTTTAACTCGTGCTCTTGCTTTAGACAAATCAATTAGGGAAGATACTTATATAATTCCTTTTGCAACAGTAGAATTAGCTTTGTTAGCAAAAGATCAAGGAAACATTCCATTGGCTATCGAGTTTCTAGAAGATGCTAAGTAAGCTCCTTCTTATTCTTTATTCGTTATCTGTATTTGTAGTAACCGATCGTTAATTGATATTATTTTGTACGATTCCAGGAAAAATTTTACCGGATATCTTCTCGAATCCAGATTGCATTTTAGAATTCATTCCGACTTGATGAACTTGTCGGGAAAGAAGGTGGAAGATCTCGCAGTATAACGACGTCCGAAAATTTTTAAAATAAATTTATTACTGCCAATAGATTCGCTATTGCAGGTTCAAGCACTGATTTTATTAAATAATCATTTTTACGAAGAAGATTGTTATATAGTTTTTAACTAATTTCTTTCAGAATGACTAATTTATTTTATATATTACTCTCCTATAGTACAGTATACTTATATATAGTGTACCTGTTTTGTTATGTTTTTTGTATGTAAAAAACCGTGTCAAGCGATCGACAGAATTTTGTTAACTATTACGCATATACCTAGAGCACACGTCACAAAAAGTTCGAAAGGTCTAAAGAAAGATATAGGGTTAAATTATTTTTTGAATTTAAATTATTTTTCCTATAAGAGAACATTAATAAACATTTATAGACACCAATTCAATTGGTGCTAGTCGAAATCTAATATATGTGTCGATTTTATGTGCATGTCTGCACATATACTGACACCAATGTTGTATTTACACTGTTTAATAAATTGTAAATGAAATATCAAATGTAAATGACACATATAAAACATATGTGAACCGGAAATAAACAAATGATTTATTAATAAACTCGATGGATTGTAATTATTTTACAAGCTGTAATAACATAAGGCAAAAACATTTTTTCCGATATAATCCCAGATAGCACATGACATTTAAAAGACATCTATCTGGGTGTTCACAGAAATATAAATGCTTTGTTTGTAAAAAATTGAAATTGGTTTACAAAAGAGTGAAACTGATTCACAAAAAAGTGAAATTGATTTGCAAAAGAGTGAATTTGGAATGCAAAACCTATATATTATATAGTTGTAATGTGTTATATATTATTATAGTTGTACAACACACACATGTGTTATATTTACATTCCTATTTCGAAATCAAATCATCTGGGGGTGACCAAGGTACCCCATTTTACCTCAACTTTGTGGGTTACTGACGTGAAATTTTCGTGCATGCGCGTGGAAAGCACACGATAACGATATCTCATCACTGTCATCACTGCATCACTGCTTACAAATTTCTCTGTGCCTCTTTGGTCCAGGTTGGCTGTCTTCTCGTGTGCGAAGAATACAGTGTATGTATGTATGTAAAGTGAATTGAATGAAAAATTATCAGTTATAAATTTGATATTATTTATGAAGATATAGAAATTGAGTTGGAAACGTAGGAATTAAAGCACTTTCTTAGCAGCATGGAAAAGAAGAAATTGTAGTGGCTCACATGTATGTATTTGAAATTAAGTACATTACCTTAACCTTCTTCGTCTTTTTATGAAACCGGCTTTATCGAATTGTAACATTCAACGAACAACACATATCACGTATTTATTGCACTTTATTCGTAATTTCACGCTGTACAGAATAATTGCAATTACACGGTGAGTAACGCGGTTGATTTATTAAAATTAATGGTTCGACTGAACTGATTTTTGATAACCCCTACATAACGAGTGTCTCGACGCTGAATGTTTTTAATCGTAACGTGCTCCGCTTTTTTCGATTATGTTTACAGGGAACGCAATTTAGGAAATTAAGGCATTGTGATGTAAGAGCCTCAAATAGATTCAGTAGCGACGTGATAAATACTCGACAAAGATATGTACACAGGTTAGTGCACATTTTTTACCCTAACATATTTAGTAAATTAGTCTTTTAATGAAACATTTCGATGTTCACAGGTGTAACGTAAAGAGATCACATATTATTGCAATGAGTACAATGGGATCTGATGTGCAAGGCTCTCTGAGAGAGGCTTTGTATGAAACATTGACCGGTATTCTGTCTCCCGACCGAGACACGCGTCAAGCAGCAGAGCAGAGAATTCAAGCGTTAGAAGTTACGGAAGACTTTGGCATTCATTTAACGGAATTCGTAGTAAATCCTAATGGACTTTTGCCTATCAGACAACTAGCTTCCGTATTATTGAAACAGTATGTGGAAACACATTGGTGTTCTGTGGCTGAAAAGTTTAGACCACCGGAAATAAAGCCTGCGACGAAAGAGAGAATCAAAGAATTATTGCCGTTGGGACTTAGAGAATCTATTAGTAAAGTAAGTAGGTGCAATTTACTTTTATATATGTAATGTACAAGTTATCTTATTTAACTTTTTAAGAGTTTTGAGATCTTGCGTTTAGCAATGGTTGTACAAGTTGCACATATCTGTTTCAGGTACGTACAGCAGTAGCGTACGCGATATCAGCTATTGCTCACTGGGATTGGCCAGAAAATTGGCCAGGCTTGTTCGATATTCTTGTCAGTTGTTTAAGCGGGGAAAGCGAATATGCTGTGCACGGAGCGATGAGAGTTTTAACTGAATTTACTTCTGACCTGACCGATATCCAGTTGCCTAACGTGGGACCAGTTATTCTTCAAGAAATGTATAGGATATTTCAAAGTGAAAATGTATGTTCTCTTCGTGATCGTGATGTTATCATTGTAATAATTTTTATTCACTTTTTAGCAATACTCTATTAGAACTCGTGGACGTGCGGTTGAAATATTCACCACGATCACGACGTTGGTGGCTGCCACGGAGCTGTATCAAAAGGGATTTACAGAACAATACCTGCAACCAGTCATTCCCATGTTCTGCGAGAAGTTTGTTCAATGTTTGCAAGCGCCCGATGGGCCAACCTGTGACAGTGGGCTGAAAACCGACGTCATTAAAGCAATAAATTGCCTTGTAAATAAACTACCTAAGCATGTGTCGAGTTTCTTGCCACAGATGCTGCCGCCCATTTGGAAAACTTTAACTCAGAGCGCAAAGATTTATCAAGAAAGAACAGTGAACGGAGACAGGGAGGAGAACGATAAAGAAGTCGACTCTGACGGTAAATTTCGGTTAAACTTTGCCATGCAGAGTTTCAATTCGTTTTAATTGCGCTCTCCTTTGTTTGCAGGCGTGATCATTAACTTTAACAATTTGATCATCGCAATATTCGAGTATGTTAATATCATTGTGGACCGCAAGAGATTCTCGAACCATTTAGATAATTTGTTGGAAGATATTATGTACTACCTGATCGTTTTCATGCAGATAACCGAAGATCAGATTGAGTTATGGTCGACGAGTCCAAATCAGTTTGTAGAAGACGACGATGCGTTCGCCTATAACGTTCGTATATCTGCTCAAGAGCTTCTTGCGGTGAGTTATCACAAATAGTTGAAATTTTGTCAAGAAAAGTTGAGTTGTGTCTCATCTTCATTTATCACGCAGGCTCTCGTCAATTATTCCGCAGAAAAGACAATTAACGCCCTGTGCAAAGTGATCACTCGGCACATCGAAGCAACCACTGCCTTGCAAAACGCTAACGGCTGTGGCGAAAACAACGAGTCGTGGTGGAAGCTGCGAGAATCTTCGTTTTTAGCTTTAAGCAAAGTCAAACCGGCTGTCGTGGAAAAGTATGCCTCTGGGATGCTTCAGTTCGACATTATTCAATTCTTAGCGACGGTTGTTTTAGCCACTCTGAACGATTCAGGTATACGAAGCTTCCGCTTTTCCCTTTTTCTCTGCTATCAAATTTTCACCGTCACATATGGCAATTATTAGGAGCACCGCCGTTGCTTCTTGGTCGCTGTTTATGCGTCGGTGGTAAATACGCTGAGATAATGCCATCGGCGTTGAGCTCCCAGTTTCTAGAAGCAACTGTTAACGGTTTGCAAGAAAATCAACCCGCTTGTATCCGAATCAGCGCGGTGAAAGCGATCTACTGGTTCTGCGAAGCGTCGACTACGGAAACTAGCAGAGCGATGGTCAGCATTATTCGATCCCATTTGCCAGAAATATTCCAGGGACTCTTCAATCTAGCCAGTCAACCGTCCACGGAGGTTTTGACTTTAGTCATGGAAACCTTCCAAGTCCTCGTCTCGGTAAATAATATCATACACATATGTTTATACGTTACCGAATCTTTTCCTTAAAAAAACTAACTGTATATTTTTGTATTTTCTCACAGCTGGATAAAGCGTTCACCGCTTCGGTGGAAAGTAAAATCGGTCCATTGACTATCGCCATATTCTTGAAATTCTATAGCGATCCAACAATTCTAGACCTATGCCAAGATATATTTAAGAGTCTCACGCAGAACCCGGATTGTATAGGACCGTTGCAGACTCGTTTAATACCGATTCTGACAAGCATGATGGCTGTGACGTCTATGGACAAGTCGAGAGACGGTAAGCCGTGTTTAATAAGTTGATCACCAGACTAACAACGTAGATCAGGGTTGAAGACCTCAACAACGTAACAGAGTTAATTAAAATATGAACGATGTTGTTAACGATTTGTACCTCTTTCTCTCTCTCTCTCTCCCTCTCTCTGATTTCCAGAGAGGTGTCGAGACGTAGCTTTGGATGTACTGCAAGTCCTGGTGCAGTACTCGCCCACACCTTTAAGTAGTGCACTGGTCGAGACTGCTTTCCCTGCCGCGTGCCACTGTATTCTTAATTCGGAAGACAACGAAACCTTGCAAAGCGGTGGCGAAGTGATACGTACCTACCTGTCCGTCGCGGCACGACAAGTCACCGTTCACCGCGACAACGATGGCCAAACTGGCTTGCAGTATATATTGCAGATAGTTGCGCAGTTGCTGAATCCACAGGTGGCTTTGTCTTTCTCGAGTTTGTTATCGACAGCATAGTACAGAATTCCTTCGGATGTCGTGACAGTTTCGGGAGTATGGAGTCTCAGAAAGCGTAGCGGTACTACTTTCTTTGACGTGTACACATGCTGTCCTTCTTTTCGTTCTAAACTGTTATCGCTTATTAAACAAGTAAAAAGGTTTCGTAACGAAATAAACGAAAATTAAGAAAGTTTCATCATTGGCTCGGATCTTATTTCATTGTAGCGCGATCGACCGCCCAAGGAGAGGAACCTCCTAGTAATGGGAATAAAAAAATTAAAAACATAATCCGCACGGACGAAAGTCACATCGTCTGAAGGAATACTGTATACTTTCTTGATTGTTTCTTTAAAGAATCCAGCTAAGTTAACGCATGTTTCAGTCGAGCGAGTTCACTGCCACATTCGTCGGTCGGTTGGTAACGACGTTGATCAGGAAGGCAGGCGATACGCTTGGCGAGAATCTCGACCTGTTGTTGAAGGCTGTTCTGAGCAAGATGCAACGGACAGAGACTTTGACCGTGGCGCAGAGTTTGCTGATGATATATGCCCATCTGATAAACATGGAATTCGACGCCGTCCTAAACTTTTTGTCGATCGTGCCGGGCCCCACAGGGCAGAGCGCTCTCGCGTTCGTGTTGACCGAGTGGGTCAGCAGACAGCACTTGTTCTTCGGCAGATACGACCGAAAGGTGGCCACAGTTGCGCTGTGCAAGATGCTCGAGTACGGTGTTACTCATGACGACAGTCGGCTGAACGAGATCACCGTGAAGGGTGATCAAATATTTTCAGGTTTGTAGACCGAAAGCGTGTTTAGCACTTACACAACTACACTGCACCAGCGTCTGCCAATTTTCACCGTTGCAACCGGTTGCATTCCCGCAACTCCTGGTAAAAATTCGTGGCCGTCTACAGGGAACGAGGAAGGCGTGAGGACCAGGAGCAAAGCTGAGTCGCAACCTTATCAGTGGACCACGATACCGGTGTTGGCCAAGATCTTCAAGCTGATTATTAACGAACTGTCGAACGACATGGAAGCGGTCGCCGCGAATCAAGAGTCGGACGTTAGTAACAATTTCATATTTATTTGACAACAACTAGCAAGTGAAAATCTTAGACGGTAAATGTATATGTGTTTGTGTTTTTGACGCACAGGAATCCGACGACGACGACGACGGTGAAGACAACAATACTTTCCTAGATCCCGGCTATGAAAACATGTTACGTGAGTACAGTTGTTTATACTATTATCGCGTGTAATCATTCTTCATGGTGTTCCCCGGTTCGCGATATTCAGAACTCGAATGTCTTTCTCAGTGTTGGAGGAAGCTGCGAACGAAGCGGAGGAAGGAGAAGAGGATCCGGAGCTGTTGGAAGACTCGATCTACCATTTAAATCTTTGTCAATACCTGCGGGATTTTCTGTTGAACTTCTCGACGCATCACTGTTTCCCCGCTTACGTTCAGCACCTGAACATTCCGGAGCGGAAAGTGCTGAGCAGTTTAAATATCAACGCATCGTTTATGTAATTGGATAGATAGATATATCGATGAGACCAGATTTTTGAATTTCGTAATAAAAACATGCAAGCTTTTCGTACGACTGTTCCTCTACGCTCGAATAAGAATTTTCTGGCCGGTGTATCTCGAACGATTCGTCACTGCGATTCGACTGCTTCCTCTCCTCGCCGAGATCGTTCGTCCTCTTCCGGCCGACAGTCGGAAGTATTTACACAGAAGATGTATACATCGTTACATTTATTGTACATATCTACAGAGGCGTACGTACTCTCGTTCTATTCGTCGATTCACAGAGAAGGATTTGGTTCGTGTAAAATAATCTACATACATTCATCATATGTATACATATGTCATTGTATAATAACTATTTACAAATCGATCGGAGCGCGTGGTCGTTCGCGATCGTTTCGACCTCGTTCTACCGCGTCCTCGCGAAAGTTTCCGCGGCTACGCGCTGTAGCGGAACTCGCCCTAATTTCACAGGCAACACAAACACGCTAGAAGATCGAGGAAATTGCAGCGAGCAGCTTCGATTCTGATCGTCTCTTCTTCAGACCGTAGTGACCGAGAGCAGACCCATCAGCTTTCCACCGGCGCCTGGCCCACCGGCACCTCCCACTCTGTTTCCATGGACCAGCATTTCTTGCACGGTGGTGAAATCGTCTAAAGTGTTCTTCTTACGCGCCATCTTCTTGTGACTGAGCTCCAAGATGTTCAGCGGCTTTTTCGTTTTTTCGTCCGGGTGCTCGCTGTTCAGCAGCTCGTTCGTCTGCTGCAACTGGAGTTGCTGTTGTTGTTGCTGCTGCAACATCAGCTCCTGCTGTCTTTGTTTACGATCGCGGGCACGTTCCAGCTGTCTCTTGCGCTCCTCTTTCGTCCAGTATCTGCCCACCTGCGAATCAAATGAGATTATACAGTATCTATCATTTATGACGCAACCCTGAGTTTCATCGCAGTATTAAAACGAAGCATTCGAAACGTGCGCGTTAAGATGCCCAGGTTTTCGCCGACGAAGCATCTGTTCTTAGTTGATTGGTAGTTATCGACTCGTTCATACAAGGACACGATATGCGCGTTTCAAAAAACAAGTATTCCAAGTTAAAATGTTCCTGATAAATCGACTAATCCACTGCGTCGAGCTGTTTAACCGAATTAAAGCGGAGAATTACCGAAGAAATCGAAAATGTGAAACAAAGCACTACAAAAACATCTACTTGTAAACATCAACTAGTAGGTGATATCCAACATTTATTGGGGAAAAGAATTCCGTTTGTAATTTTATGTTACGTTATAGATAGTACGTATTATATGACTTTGATTTTGTTAAAGGTTCGCAGTGTGAAAGACGATTGCAGACCGGGACAAGCGTTCTCAAGAACAAAAGGTCGAGGCGGTTACCTTTATCTCGGACATGGTGTCGTCTTCCGTGCTGTGTCCGGCTCGTTCTTCGGATATCTTGAGCGCGCGGTTCCTCAGAATCCGATTCCTCACCGGCCTCCTGGCGATGTACCTGCTCCCGTCGGCTCTTCTCTTCACCTTCCATTCCATCTGTACATCATTACTGCCCTTGTCCTCCGGAGGGACCCAGCTGGTTGAGGTGCATACCTGCTGGCTGCCTACGAACTGGTACCGGGTCAGATTCGGAGCTTGGAAGTTGCCGTGAGACTTGGACTTTTTCGCAGTAGCGGCGGTCTCTTTGGGACTGGCAGGGGTGGTAGTGAGGTTCCGTCGGTTCAAGGCCTGTTTGAACAGTTGCTGTTGAAGGAGCATCGTCTGCTGGAGGTTCGCCATGTTGGTGTACATTGTGTCTGCTGGTAGAGACGCAACGGTAGGGTCGGCACGATCTTTGTGATGGTGGCTGGAGCTGGAGCCGCGTCTGCTCTGTTGGCTCTTGGCGATGGTTGGCTTGTTGGTAGCGGATATAGGACAGGTGCAGCCGAGTCTCTGCTGTTGTTGTTGCTGTTGCTGCTGCTGTTGCTGTTGCATGGTGGTCGGTGTTTTTGGAGGACAGAGGACCAACGTGCTTCTATGATGATCTCTTTCCGCCTGGTGCAGCTCGAGCGTGAGCGGGTTACTGTTGCAAGACTCGCCGGTGTTGTACGCGCTCGAACTGTCCTTCTCCTCGCCGGAGCTGTTGCTCTTCGATGAGGAATGCCACCTGGTCTGAATCCCTTGAGTCTGCTGTGTGGTCGTAGTCGCCGTGGTCGTCGAAGTGGTTGCTGTCCCATGATTGTTCTGGGTCCAATGTTGGTGTTCGTACGGCGACGAATAGATCGGCTCGCTGTCCGATTCCGGTATCGTCTCGTAGATGTGCTCCGTCTCGCTCCACACGTGGGTCGAGTACGCCTCGGTCAGCTTGACCGGCGCGGACTGTTGCCCCCGCACGCATAAACCCTCCATCTTCTTCGCGCAGTCCTTCATCGTCTCCTGCATCCACTGCTTCCGGTCCTCGGGTAAATGAGCCGGCGAAGACGCGTTCCGGCCGGACTTTTGCGAGGTCTGCGACGAACACGTCGACGAGGACGTCGTTGTCGAGAACACACTGCTCGCCTGAGGCTGTTGCTGCGGGTGTGCTTGCTGTTGTGGAGTGTGCGACGGTATTGGCGGAGGTGCTTTCAACGTCGACGTGTTGTCCTCCGACTCTTTGGTCCGCTCGTCAGTCTGTTGTTGCTGCTGTCGGATCAGCTGCTCGATCAAGCTGTTCTGGTATGACGGCAGGTGCTCCGGGGACAGCGGCGGCGACTCCTAAACACAGACCACACAGGTAATCGACTCCTAAACACTCTCAACGACTGCTTCGAACTGATTCAACAAACGAAGAATGAACCGCGAAAAATTCCAAAAATAATTGTTTAATCCTTTGCACTCAAACTTAAACCCTTTGCTATACTATTATTCCAAGCATTTTTTATATCATTAAATTCGTCTGTATTCTATAAATTGTAAAAAGCTCAAAACAGGTTTAGTTCGATGTGCACAATGTAAAAAAGATTACATGAAATGACAGTGATCTGGGTTGAAAAATACGTCTTGGTTTCGAGATTAAAATCGCTAAGAGTCCAAAGGGTAAAATGGAATCCGAATGAGATGTACGCTATCGATGTTACAATAGTTTTTGAGGAAAGAAAGCGACGATCCCCCTATTGGAGCGTCTTAATTCGTTTACAAAGGTTGTCTTTGACCCGTCGCGACGCGTTCGCTCAATTTTGTCTATTTCAGGTGCGCCTTGATTGCGCGGCAGCGATCTCTATCCCTGTTCTGTCCCCTTTGCGTCTCCGTTTCTCCCCCTGTTCCACGGTGCCATACTTTCTAGCACTTTGCGCCAATCAGCCTATCAGTCGCTCCATACTCAATTACGCCATCCTAATAAGCGCCGCCATCCGCTCTTTATTCGCGCGTCCTCTTACTTTGTTCGTCCATTAAATCTTATATCTCCCGAAGACCGAACGATAATTGCGGATATTGCGTTACTGTATAAATGGACGACGGAATCGTATCGAAATTAAGCCTCGAGCTGGATAGAAAGCTTTTCGGAAATCCGATAAATAATTTCTATTGGAAAGGCTATTTCACGAGGAAGCAAAGACTCACCTGGCGGTAGGTGTGCCTGTCGTCGAACTCGTCGTCCTGAAAAACGATTCGAACAGTATGTTTAGTCGAGATTGCGGCGAGATAATCTCATCTAGAGGCCAGCTAGAGTCTCGAGTGAAAGAGCTCACCTGGAAGAGACATCGGCTGACGAGAATGGTCACCGCATTCTTCGTTTCGGCGAATAGGTTCTCGGTCTGCTCTTTGTTCGCCACGTCTCTCCCGTTTACCTGAAACGGACAGAGTGAGGATCGATGCAGCCCCGATGCAGCGTCGCGTCGTGCAGCGGATTTTCAATCGATCGGATAGAATTCGAGAGGTCTTCCCCCAGATTTCAACTAAATTTCAATTAGATTCCAACGAAAAAAATGTGTAAAGACAATCGCACCGGAAACGGGCTTTTCATTACTGGCTAACACAGAGGTTAACATTGTGCAGAGAAGTGAATACACGTGTAGTCAAACGATTCCGGATCTCAACCCACGTAATAATTAATAGGATAGATTCACTTCTCGATAATGCTAAGATGGGGGTTTTCGGTAAGCTCTAGATGAAAGATCGATCAAAGTTGCAGTCGCGCTCAAAATTCCTATTTTTAAGTTTCGAGGTGTAATTTGCGTTATTCAAAAGCACAAAGCTACGCATGTAGCTGTTTTCATAAAGCTGCGACAGCTGCATGCTGTAGCAACATGCTTTTAAAGGCGGCTGCGGTCTAGATTGACCTTTTATCTAACGCCTTTGACTGCTGAAAAACTCCGTCGCGTGCATTATCGAGAAATGAGACGGCGCAACTCGCACCCTTACAATCCTGGAAACGTGGATTTCTGTTTCACGGGTACACGTGGCGCGTGAATCCGTGTGTCGAAGTCTTTTCGACTCTCTCAAACGAAAACCGTAAACGGATCAGTCGCCGAACTCAAACGTGCCGAACGGATCTAATTCACGGATCCTTAGTTTTAATACACGTTCGAAGCTACGATCTCTAGGTTCTTAGGCAGACCCGGACACTGCGGACACACGAGCGAGGTCGTTGGGCCCGAGACCTCACCCGGAAGGAGTTGAAACTGGTGTAAAGACGGGTTCGAGGGAAGAAATCCCGGGGACGCGGTCGTCGCTCGTTCTTCCATCCGATTTCCCTTAAGTCGACCACTTTGTCCGTAATTACAATCCGCCTAACGAGATTAGAAGGGTACCAGGTCGGAAGGAAATCGTGTGCAGGAAACGCGACGAGCTGGCTGAGTTCTCTCCCGGCTCCGGCCGTAGTAATCGAATCAGCCCAGTAGTTCGATTCTCGTCGAGGTCGATGACGGCTGCTACTTCCGAATTTCTTACGCTCTAAATGATAATCCGGGAGGGATGGCCGCGGGGGTGTGCGGGAGAGAAGGGTACGGCTACGGAGGTGGTGATGGCGGATGCGGGAAACGGGGGAGGGAAGATTAGTGGCGTTTCGGGGCGGTGGGTTTCATTTCGCGTTGTTCCGCCATAGCGCGGCGAGTTTCTCATATCTGGCCGAGCCGGGTCCGCGGTAATAATTCACCGAGAACTCACCCTCAGGATTTGGTCGCCTTCCCGCAGCCGGCCGTCGCGCGCCGCGAGACTTTCAGGAACTATTTCCGAGATATAAACTTCCGTGTCTGCGTCCTCGCTGCCGGATCCGGAGCTGTAGCAGACCGTCAACCCCAGTTTCTCCGCGCTTCCTGCTTTCCGCAGCGTCACTTCCTGCGAACACAACGATGTTTGCGTCCTCAAATGTTACGGCCTCTCGTTTACACCGGTGCGGTGTCCGTCCTCCGGTCGATTCGGACGAGTCTTGCACGCGTTCGGTGCAGAGCTTGCACTCGGATAGGATAACTCTTTAACCGTTGCGGTCCGATGCCTTTCCTCTCTGGTACTTCAGAACTTGTTACACAATCACATTGTTCACTTAGATTCTATTTAGGACTGCTGAGAAACACTACGTGCGATGGGAGTCAAGAAAACAAGCAACATTGCACAAAAGCGATTGTCGAGTCTGGCATAGGACCGCAAAGCGTTAAGAAACAAATAGAGGTTCTTTTGAAACGCGGGGGCTTATTTTATGACCTTTTACGGCTTCTCTTTTCTATTTCAATAGCAGAAAATTTACTTATATGATTTTTTACGGCTGTATTTGACGCCCAACGCAATTTGCATCGGCCAAAGAAATGTTGAAAAATGGTAATCGGATGGTAGTAAATGGTAATCTCTTCTTAGACAGCGCACAACTTATTCTTTCGTGCACAACATTTTTACCGTTGCGTTAATAAGAAAGCAGAAGGTGATGGAAATGCGTACTTCGATTTTCCATATTTGACGCGATGATGAAAAACTACTTGAATAGTTAGAGAGCACCGCAAGGCAGGAAACGACGTGTGAAATGTCAGCTGACAAGATATGCCAGGATTGTTGCGATTTAAAATGAGTTTGAAAAATGAATTTCTGTCGACAAAAGTGAAATGAAATAAAATCATGCTTTCAATGGATACAGTCTTTGTAGATGCAAAACAAATGGAAATTGTATAAATCTCTGTCAAATTCGATATTATAGCCTGTTTTGAACATTATCATAAGCCATAAATGCATAAAGATCCGCAGTCTAGTGATCAAAAATGAAAAACGAAATTACTTTGCAAACCACCTAATACATCGTTACGCACCTCGAAGTCGATGTCGTGCGCGAGGAAGTCTTCGAAGCTGTCGTTGGTCTGCTCGTCGACGCCGATGGGTACCGGAAGCAGTTCCTCCTCCTCGATGAAGCCGGCCCAATCGGTTTGGACCGCCGTAGACACCAGAGTGGGCGACACGGGAGCCGTCGTCTCTCTTTTGTTGTCCTCTCCTGTAGTCTTCTCCTCAGCCTCGTTCTTCTCCGCGGCCTGATCTTTCCAGGCTGGTCGCTGTCCTTGGACCGCTGGTTGCCGTCGCAGCACCTCCACGATGATCGGCTCCTGAGCCGACTGAAAGCAACGCACCGCATCTTCGTGACTGGAATTCGAAACGTCTTGCCCGTTCACCTGGAAACCAGCAACAAGATCGATCAGCCGCGAAGAGATCGACCGTTTGGATCGAGACGCTAACTATTTATTTCAAGGACGGACTCTTGAATTCCGAGTTCGACACGGTACAGTATATTTTTTATAGACGCGACAGTCTCGAGGGGTTTGGTCGCATCTATCGTACATGGTACCTATTTTTTTATGAAAGACCGAACTGTTCGTAGAGAAGGACAGCGCGTGTAAAGAGAGATTTCTGTTTTATAAAGGCGACAGATTACATATTACGTTGGGGGGATAACTTGGTCGCATCAATCGTGCGCAGCATTATCGCTCCAATAGAAACATTACTGTATTAAGTTGGGCGGGGAGTGGGGGGATATTCTTGGTCGCATCTATCGTGTACAAATTATCGTGTTTATAAAAAGTATACTGTATAATGTCCCAGAAGGCAATTTTTGCCGAAGAGACGAGCTTAGCCGTCTCACAGGGAAGAAGAAAGGACCCCTCGATTCGTTAGCGCACGGTAATTAGAGCAAACCGCTCCATTCTCTGTTCTTTTCACGCTCAGGAGGAATCTTTGCGTACGTAATCGTTTGAAGCGTTACAACGTTTGTTGACGAGATAAGGCGATCCCTCGATCCTGTCTCGGCAAATCCCTCGAAGGCCTGCCGGGGATCTTGAAGATTCGAGGGTGCAGGAGCGAGCGAAACGGAACAGAATGGTAGAGCAAACACTCTCTGGTTTGCGGGGGAGCCGAGGTTGCCGTGGCGCAAGACGGTTCAACTCTACGGAACTGGGCGCTCTCGCAGCTAATGACAAAAGATCGCGGGAACACAGTTATTGCGGGAAACGGAGCGTGAGTCGCTTCCGTGCGGCACCGGGTATTAACCCCGGGACCGCAATGTCTCCGTTTATTGTGAACCAGGTGCTACGAAGCTTCCCATCGAGTCCCCTCGGTCCTCCAGTTGCGTCAGCCAACTTCCAAATTGCCAACGAGTATATTAAACCTTACGACATTTCCGGATTACTCACTGTATTTTCATCATTTCATCGATTCGAAGGGCACGTGTCCAGCCGAGAATAAAACTATCGCGGGTTGACTCTCGAGAGTGAAATTCGCTGGGAGTGCTAGCTGAGAGAGCTGCACGAGAAATTTTCGGAGAGCGAACAGTAAGTTGAAACTCGCAAGTGGACACGTTCAATTTTTTCCCTCGGCGAGCAACTATATCAGCTGTACCAACTCCATTCGTATAGCTGAGAGGCTTCTATGCAGTTCTCTCTGCCATTATCTTTATCTTCTTAACAATCTTTAATAATAAGATCTTCTTAATATATAAAAATGAAAAGTATGTATGTTTGTATCATCCGACACAACAATATTATTATTATTATTAATTATAGACGGACTTTTGAATTTTTTACCTGTAGTGCAACAAACCGTAGTGAAATAAAAATTTACTTTCTTTCTGAATGTGTTTAATAGATTGAAAATTATATCAGTGTCTTTAAATTCTTCCAAAGTTCTCACTGTTTTAAATTACACCAACTCATTCTCGTCATATCGTTGTTTAACACGTTGAGAATTACACAAGAGTGTTTTAAAATTCTTCTAACGTTCTCACTGTTTTAAATAACACCAACGGATTCTCCTCATAAATGCATAAATCTCGCTGTATAACTATGGAAATGGTCACACACCCGAGAGTTGACTCTCTGGTCAATATCCGAGAGCAAAACATTTCTGAAATATTCTCAAATGGACACGCAAATTGAGAGTACTCCCGAGAGCAACTATCGACAGGAATTTTCAGATGGACGAGTACCGTTAGACACGGTCTGCTGAAAATCGATCGATCCGACCAGTGTTCTACAAATATTTTCATCGAGTATTCTGCAAACTCTCGGTATTAAGTTAATCCCTGATGACAAAGTTATCGAGCGAAGTGGATATGTATTTGGGAAAGAGAAGTAAGTGATGGGTCACAGAGGACCTGGTGGTCGCAGCTATGTAGTCCGGTACGTCAGAAACGTCCGTCTTCCTCGGTTTAATAGACGAGGTCAATTGGCGAGAACGCAAAGAGGAACGTCGAGAGGAGAGAAGAGAGAGAGAGAGAGAGTAGATTCTCGAGTGACATTTAAATGCGAGACGGGCTTGCCGCGCGGGGCCCAACCTCTTTGACGATTCTAGGACGAATTTCGCTGCGCGGTCCATTAACGGAATTACAAATGATATTCATCGCGTCCTTCTCTCCACGATCCCGAGACGAGCCTTGTTACGCTATTTACAGTTTTAAACGGCGACTGTTTTACACGAAGCCTGGCTCTTTCTCTTTCTCCCTCATCTATCTATCTATCTTTCTCATTCTCTTCTGGGCTCTTCTCGAAGAGAGGTCTCTTCGCTCTCGTTACGGTTCAACGCGGTTCAACATTGTAGAGGGCCGCCCTCTTTTTCCCATCGTCGACGGAGAACGTCTTCTGGTTACGGACGATTGCAAACAAAGAAGAAGGAACTCAATTATTTTATTGTAAATAGATTTTCAGAGGAGTAGAACGCTTCGCGAAGCGAAAGTGTCGATGCCCTATGCTTTTCCTGTCTTCTCGTTAAATTGTGTTATTTCAAGAAACCTCCCCGTTGTCCCACTACAATTATAATATCATTTTGTCGCTCGAACAATCTCGGATTTCATCGTGTTCGGGACTCGTGAAATTGTCCATTATCGAGGGTTAAATCCGGCAGAGGAGGGAGACACTTGAAGATCCAGCAGAGCGCGTGCCGAATCTCGTGGAATCGTCTAAATAAGAATACTCCTGGCAAGGCGAGTTCCTAGCTCTGGTGGATCGTGTCTAGCATTTCCGTGGCTCTCGACCGCATCGAGCACCGACATTGAGCATCGAGAAGCAGCCCGCCGCATTCTCCGGCACTTTCGCGACTCGATGGATCGCAGTGTAACGAAGGGTAAGCTTGCTCGCAGCCGAAAGGAAGCATCGGCAATCTCTCTCCCGAAGAGAAGGGTAGAAGAAGAAAGTTCACAGGAGGTAGGCGGGCTCGTAAAAATCCGCGTAACTCGGCGTGCTCGTTCGCTCGGAATCGAACGACGATTCCGTCGGGCGGGGGTGGTCGTTTCAGCCCGGAGAAGGGTGGAACAACAGTCTCTTTCTTTCTCGAGTTCGAAGCAGCCACGCGATCGTCTAAAAAACGCGCCCTCGAACGACATCGGCGACGCGCGGGAAAAAAAGGAGCAGATGAGGACCGAATTGGGAGGGTGAAGGAAGGTGAAGGAGGATGGAAGAGGGTAGCGGCGGCATTCGCGTCGCACCGCGAGCGAGCATTAATTAAAGGACATTCTTCTATCGATACCGGCCGCGGTGCGTGACGAGTTTATAGGAATCCGCATTATTCGCGTCGGTCGGCTAACGAACGAACCAACGGAACACGCCCCCGCAACGGCAGCAGCCTTTCTCCGAAAGGCGAAAATTAACGAGACGGAGGCCGTGTGCCTCTATCGCTCTATCGGAGCCGCGACGCTCCTGTAAACTGTGACACGCACTGCCGCCGCAAGCCGCAGCCGCACTTCCACCCTCGCCTTCCGCCATCCACGACTCACCGCCTCTCCGTCTCCCCTCCCTCTCTCTCTCTTTAGCGCGCTCTCTCGTCTACACACCGCCCTTTCAATCCTTTCAAAGGTTCTAGCCTTTAAACCTTTTGAAAAGTTTCCTCCGACGGCAAATACGCGTGCAACCGCCAGCTGTTCGCCGACAGCGTCTCGATCTCCGCTTTCCATCCCCGACGCAGAGCTGCGGGGGTGGAAATCGCCCGCCGCGAGTCCACGTCGCGTGTCGCGCCCCCACCTGCACCCACCGTTGCCAGCTTCGAGCGAGAATCGTCGCGCTCTTACAGTCGAAACGGCTCAATTGTTACCGCGAACGAACGGGCATGCTAAAAATCGAAGTGCCAACGAAATTCTGAAGACCGTTTCAAGGGACACGCGTACTATATTTTCTGGATAACCGAGAGACTGTCGTAATCCATGGTAAAAAATACGTGCCTGGGGATTGATATAAACGAGTTTGGAAAGCAGAATTTATCGCGGCTCTACAACAGTGGACAGTCTATTATTTTAACTGTTAACTCGCTAACAGTGTAGGAACAGTGGGCAGAGTA